>CM050216.1:11308438-11313438 GCA_027475355.1 Coilia nasus | reverse complement strand
AAATACATCACTATAATCTAAGACAGGTAAAAATGTAGTTTCCATCTCTCCATCTTTCTTGCTGTCTGTGTGAATCCTGAAATATTTCTAAAATAAAAACCTAATTTCAGTCTTAGTTTACTGGGTAAGTTTTTAATATGTAATAACTTAAAACACAGATAGTTATATTATATTAGGACACCTGTTCAATTTCTTTCCCCTCCAGTGGAAGCAGCCTGGGAATGATCAGTTACACTTGGACCTTCGAACAATGACTTGGACACAGCATTACGGCAATGTGTGTATGTGTGTGTGTGTGTTTGTGTACTTACTGGTCCTTTGAACAATGTCCACAGACTAGCAGACTAGTGATCATTGCTTCTATCAGGAGAGAGAGAGAGAGAGAGAGAGAGAGAGAGAGAGAGAGAGAGAGAGAGAGAGAGAGAGAGAGTATGTGTGTGAGTGTGTGAGGTATAAGAGACAGAGAGGTCTTGTCTGGAATGAACAGAAGAGTTGTAGTTGTTTATGACTTGTGTAATTCCCATGAGGCTGGCCCAGAATTATGATTATAGACGGAACATTCATTCATTTATATATATATATCACTGGCTCTGCTTTGTTTCAAGTTTGTGTGTGTGTGTGTGTATGTGTTTGTGTGTTTGTGTGTGTTTGTGTGCGTGTGTGTGGCCAATAGCAGACAGCCAAAAGAAAGCCCACAATCCCACAAAGATAACACATCTGGGGTGTGTGTGTGAGAGAGACAGAGACAGTGTGTGTGTGTGTGTGCAATGGTTCTCACGGGGGATGACCCCCCCAGTCGGAGCAGAAATAACTGAAATCAGAGCTAAACATGGGACACAGGAAACTACAGGCTAAACACAAACTATCTCTGCCACACACACACACACATAAATTGCTGCAGCATTAAAGCCCTAGGGAATAGCATGAAGATGATATACATGTTGTTTAAACACATTGTGCATAGCATAGGTAGCTTCCGAAGCAGGAAAAAAACATTTTAAAACAACTGTTTGCAGACAACCATAGGTCCGCAAACCACACTTTGACAAACACTAATTTAGAGATTTCCTGGGTGTTTCTTATACCTGTTGGCGCTGTTGCCACTCTAGATTTCACTGAAACCTCTGACAAATTCTTGTATGTTATTTAGACGATAACTTTCTGATTTTTGTCATATAATTCAGGGAGGTCCTAGCACCACTAGTCCATTTATACCAGCTGTTCATATGCAATACTGACACCAGTGAACATGTTGTATTTATTCAGTACTGACACCAGTGATCATGTAGTAGTTATATGCAATACTGACACCAGTGATTACTGTAGTATTTATACACTTTACTGACACCAGTCATCATGTAGTAGCCTATTTATACAGTACTGACACCAGTGAACACGTAGTATGTATACAGCACTGACAGCAGTGAACATTTAGTATTTATATGATAGGGACACCAGTGATTATGTAGTATTTATACACTTTACTGACACTAGGGAACATGTAGTATTTATACACTACTGACACCACTGAACATGTAGTGTTTATATGCAGTACTGACATCAGTGATCATGTAGTATTTATACTGTACTGACACCAGTGATCATGTAGTATTTTTACAGTACTGTCCCCAGTAAACATGTAGTATTTATACTGTTTTGACACCAATGATCATGTAGTATTTATACTCTACTGACACCAAGGCCAAGGTATATGTATATGCAGTACCGACACCAATGATAATGTAGTATTTATACTCTTTACTGACGACAGTGATCACATAGTGTTTATACAATGCTGACACTAATGCTCATGTAGTATTTATATTCCTTACTGACACCTGTGAACAAACAGTATTTATACAGTACTAACACACCAACACAAACCAATGTAGCATTGATGTAGTATACAGTACTGCCACAAATCATGTAGTATTTATACTTTTTACTGACACCAGTGACTATGTAATATTTATACTGTACTGACACCAGTGGGCATGTAGTATTTACATAATACTGAGCCTAGTGATCATGTAGTATTTATACAATACCAAGGTCAAGGTATATGTATATGTAGTACTGACACCAATGATTATGTAGTATTACGTAATACAATACTGAGCCAAGTGAGCGTGTAGTATTTATACTCTTTACTGACACCGGTGATGTAGTATTTATATACAGCACTGACACAAATCAGTGTAGTTTTTAGGTAGTATACAGTACTGCCACAAATCGTGTAGTATTTTAATACTGTACTTACACAAGTGGACATGTAGTATTTATACAGTTCTGACACCAGTAAACACATAATATTTATACTTTGTACTGACAGCAATGATCATGTAGTATTTATACAGTACTGACACCAGGGATCGTGTAGTATTTATACAATATTGACACCAGTGATCAGTGATGCAGTGCTGACACAAGTTAGTGGCTTGCAACAGCATGCATTTATGCATTTAATTAAGGTGATGAAAAGATTATCAAAACAAGTAAACACTATAGACACAGTAAAGACTCTAATGAATTTTGGATAGAACATATTAAACACATTAAAGACTAACAAATTTAGCACAGTAAATATTTGCCACAATAAAGACCCCAACTAATATAGTAAATATTTGAAGTAATGCTGTTTCTCTAAGGTATATGATTTGCACTGCACTCCCCTATATAAATGCACCACAGCTCTAGAGATGAACTTCTCACACTCCAACCTAAATAGGACAGTTCTAGAGGCAAACTCCTCACCCTGGAACCTACACGGTCCAGCAGAGACACAACAGACATAACAGTATGTGTGTGTGTGTGTGTGTAGTACACCTGGGTTAATCACCCAGATTCATTTAATAAGTTGTGTGTTAACCTGTGTAGTCCTTACTACATCATAAATCACTCACACAAGCCGGTTTTGTTTCTTGAAGCACATAAAGTAAGGAGTGAATCCAGCACCGGAAACATGCAACAGAACCTTAATTGGTCACAGGAGGAGATTAGCGCTTGAAGCACATACAGGCATGAGTAAATCTGACAGTTACTGACTCAAGTGACCAAGTGTGAAGAATTACTGTGTGTATATGTGTGTGTGTGTGTGTGCATGTGAGGCCAACTTTGTGTTATTCCAGAGTCCTCAACACTATTATCTGTGTGTGTGTGTGTGAAGTCAGGCCAACTCTGTGTTATTCTAGAGTCCTCAACACTACTGTGTGTGTGTGTGTGTGTGTGTGTGTGTGTGTGTGTGTGTGTGTGTGTGTGTGTGTGTGTGTGTGTGTGTGTGTGAAGTGAGGCCAACTCTGTGTTATTCTAGAGTCCTCAGCAGCTGGGATTCCAGAAGGGTCCAGTCTCTATGGTGACTTTGACATCATCTCAGTGCTGCTCAATGCTCAATGCTCAGTGCTGTTCAAAGTGTTGATGCTGTGTGTGTATGTGTGTGTGTGTGTGTGTGTGTGTGAAGGGATGTTAATGTAGGAGAGGTGCGCTTATGTAATGAAAGCATTAAGCAGCCCCCTGTCTGTCAGTTTGGCTCTATCCTGCAGTCTCCTGGTTGGCTGTCACTCACCTCCAGGCCTGCCCCCTCTGCCGTAGGCCTGCTGCCCGATTGGTTGCAGTGTTGTTGGGGGTGAAAAGAGAGTCCAGCAGCTCACACTCCCTCTGCTGGAGACCCTGTGCTGGAGGTGGGAGGATGTCATAGGGAGGATGCTGTTGTGAGGTCATAGCCGTTGTCCTTGTAAGGTGAGGTGATGTCATAGCTGTTGTCTGTAATTTCCTTGTCCAGGGGTGTCACAGGTTGTGCTGTTACACCTCCACTGGCGGGTCGGGGGTCGCTGTGAGGGTGTCTCTGAGTTCAGGGGTCACCGTGACTGTAATGGTGTCGGTGAGGTCAGGGGTCACTGTGAGGTCAGGGGTCACTGTGAGGTCGGAGGTCACTGTGAGGTCAGAGGTCACTATGACATGGGGGGTTGCTGTGGGGGGGCTGGCGAGGTCAGGGGTCACTGTGAGGGTGTCACTGAGGTCATACTGCTCAGTGGGCATGTCCTGGAGTGTGGTGGGCGGGGCCTTACCGGGGCAGAGGAGGGTGGCGAAGTGCTGGCGGAAGCGTGCGGAGCAGCGGGCGTACACGAGGGGGGTGGTGCAGCTCCACGCGTAGGACAGCAGCACCGACACCTGGAACGCCGTGACAAACGCATCCGACTGCTCCTCCTGCCACAGCGCCAGGAAGTTGAGCAGGTAGAAGGGAAACCAGCACACGGCGAAGGCTGCCGCCACGCACGCCAACATGGCCGTCACCTGCCTCTCGCCGCACTCGGAGGCCCCTCCCCCTCCTCCCTGGCCACGCCCCCGGCAGGCCAGCACCCCGTAGCTGCCCAGCATGATGGCCAGTGGCAGCGCGAAGCCCACACCAAAAGCCCCGCCCAGGAAGAGCAGGCCGCCGCCCCCCTCCGCCAGCTCCGCCTCCGCGGCACAGAAGCCGGAGCGAGCGGAGAAGTGTGCGGCGACCGGCAGCACGGGTGCCAGAGAGGCCAGCGCCAGCAGCACCGAGACCAGCGCGGCCCGGCGGGGGGAGCGCCAGGACTGGACCCTCAGCGGGCCGCTCAGCGCCAGGAGCCGGTCCACGCTCATGGCCGTCAGGCAGAAGGCGCTGGTGAACTGGTTCATCCCGTCCAGCACCAGCAGCATGCGGCAGGCGTCGTCGCCGAAGGGCCAGCGCTGCAGTAGCGTCTGCGTGGCCAGCAGGGGGAGCCCCAGCATGAACAGCCCGTCGGCCAGGGCCAGCGTGAGCATGTACACGCTGGTGGAGGAGGAGAGCCGGTCCAGCCGCACCACGACCAGCGCCACCAGCGTGTTCCCGAACACGCCGCACACACACACCAGCAGGTACAGCCAAGCTAGCCAATGGGGCGACAGGCCCAGCTCGACCACCTCGTCCTCGTCCACAGACTCCGCCCATGGCAGCGAGGTCGTCTCAAGCCAAGCCCCTGCATCTGGCTCAGGGGACA
>CM050216.1:11285938-11303438 GCA_027475355.1 Coilia nasus | reverse complement strand
TGACACAAACACCAGCAACACACACACACACACACACACACACACACACACACACACACACACACACACACACACAAATGCACACGGCAACACTGTCTCCCTGCTGGCTAGCACACACACACACACACACACATTCAGGTTCACCACTGACCTGATTGCTATGGTGTCATGTTTTTCGTGTGTGTATGTGCATGTGTGACTGTGTGTGTGTGTGTGTGTGTGTCATAAGGATTTATATTGCTTAGTCCACATACAGATAATGATACAGATAACACAAACACACTAGACACGCACACTGCACACACACTAGACTACCCACACACTAGACCATAGACACGACCATTACAAGTGAGAGCAACACACACACACACACACACACACACACACACACACACACACACACACACACACACACACACACACACACACACACACACACACACACACACACACACACAAAAGCCACACACACTACATGGAACAAAGAACGGGCAGCATCTGTGTGTGAGTGTGTGTGTAATGTTCTTTATTTATGTTTGTATTTACTTGTAATTTACTTATTTTTGAATTGCATTCTCCAACCCGCTGTGATGACGAACGTGCCCCAAAAGTTTTCGCGGGTTTAGAGCACTTCTGCCAATCTAGCTCTGCACGACCCGCAGCGTCCAATCACATGACATGAGGGGCGGAACTACAGTGATCCGATAGACACGTGTACAGGGAAGTAGGAAGTAAATACAGCGGACTTTACCTTGCAGCGTCCGGGAGTCCATTGTAAGTAAGATCCCTTTGATTTAATGTTAACACTAATGAGTTTTAAACATAAGGCAGTCGCAAACAGGCTATTTATTTCGAGTAAGATCATTGTTAATCTGTTCTTGGTTCTCGTAGCAGAAGTTCATGTGTTGACAGCAATGTACGGAGAAGCTAATGCTAGATACATAGCCAGTCTATTTTACTGAACTTTACAGTTCAGTGTTGTATGCAAGTGAAGCGAGAGTCGCTGTGTAGTCTATCCTATTCAGGTAGCTTGAGATGGTGAAATTGTCGCAAAGGCCAGATGGCTTCACTGATAACGAGCCCAGTGAGTAATCAGGGTCCCTGACCATCACGAGTGAAGGTACGTGGCGTAATCACCATAATCACTCGTTCAGAACTCTCGTCACCTCAGCCGCCTGCTTAACCTGGTGCTCAGGTAGAAGTGTGTTTGTGGGAAACTTGCTCAGCCTGTTGTGTGTGCGGTATGGGAATAGACTTTATTCACAGGTGGATGACGCCCGTTGTACACACACAAACGCTGCCAACCGGACCAATAACAGGATACTAACCCACACACACGTCTACTTACACAGCCCTCTCTCTCTTTGGCTTTCTCTCTCTCTCTCTCTCTCTCTCTCTCTCTCCCTCTCTCCCCCTCCCCCCAGGCGTGCTGCAGGATGCTGGCTGGCTACAGTCCGGTGGTGCAGGCGTTTCTGGGGACGCTCTTCACCTGGGGCCTCACGGCAGCAGGGGCTGCCCTCGTCTTCATCTTCTCCAGCCGGCAGGTGTGTGTATGTGTACATGTGTGTGTGTCTTCACCTGGGCTCCTACAGCAGTAGGGACAACCCTCATCTTCGTCTTCGTCAGCTGCCAGGTGTGCGCGTGTGCGTGCGTGCGCGCGTGTGTGTGTTGATGTGCGGTATGTGTGTGTTTTGACGTGTGTCTCTCCCTCTCTCAGAAGCGCATTCTGGATGGCAGTCTGGGATTTGCTGCTGGGGTAAGAGCCTTTAAATCCACCGGCACTGTTTACAGTTATTCACAAACACACACACACACACTTGATACACACTTGAGTTTTCTCAACCTATTTATCGTGTGTGTGTGTGTTTGTGTGTTTGGAGTGTGTGTGTGTGTGTGTGTGTGTGTGTGTGCGTGTGTGTGTGTGTGTGTGTGTTTGTTTGCAGTGTGTGTTCAGGGTTCAGGGCTGAGGGTGGGGCTGTATATGGCCACAATGTTTCTAAACACATCCATGCCTGTTTAGACTTTTCTAAGGACACACACACACACACACACACACACACACACACACACACACACACTGACATTTGTGACGTGTTAGAAAAGCTGCTGCACAAACACTCACTCATACAGTCATTGTCTTGACTCTGTCTAACCTCTCTTCTTTAGTGTGGGTGTGAGAGTGGGTGTGTGTGTGTGGACTGAAACACTCTATCACTCCATCTCTTTCTCTATCCCTCTCTTTCAGTCGTTATCAACACGGGCATCATCACTCATCCACTTCCGTCTCTCTGTCTCTCTCTCTCTGTCTCTCTCTCTCTCTCTCTCTCTCTCTCTCTCTCTCAAATCTCTTTTAATTGCCTCTTAAATCTTAATGTCTATTTTTAATGTTTACTTTGTGAATACACGGGTCACTAGAAATAATTATGTTATTATATTATATTATATTGTTTTTATGAGTTTTGCGAAGGCTATTTGGGACTCTGGAATCCAGCGACTATGCTAAGCCAAGCTAGCACTAGTACACACACAGCGCTGTCTGATGTGTGTGTGTGTGTGTGTGTGGGTGATCCTGGCAGTCTCCTACTGGTCGTTGTTGTCCCTGGGGCGTGCGCGCACACACACGCGCACACACACACACACACACACACACACACACACACACACACACACACACACACACAGCCACACACAGCCCTGTCTGATGAGATGTGTGTGTGTGTGTGTGTGTGTATGTGTAGGTGATGCTGGCGGCGTCCTACTGGTCCTTGTTGTCACCGGCGATCGAGATGGCGGAGGACTCTGGTCGCTACGGCTCGTTCGCCTTCCTGCCCGTCGCCCTCGGGTTCGCCCTCGGCGCAGCGTTCGTTTACCTCGCCGACCGCCTCCTGCCCTACCTGGTACTTCTGTGTGTGTGTGTGTGTGTGTGTTTGTTTCCCAGTGTCTGTGTGTGTGTCTGTGTGTGTCTCGGTGCCGCATTTGTTTACCTCCCCGACCGCCTCCTGCCCTACCTGGTACTTCTGTGTGTGTCTGTGTGTTTGTGTGTGTGTGTGTGTGTGTGCGTGTGTGTGTGTGTGTTTGTTTCCCTGTGTGTGTGTCTGTGTGTGTCTCGGGGCCGCATTCGTCTACGTCACCGACCGCCTGCTGCTCTACTCTCCTCTCCTCTCCTCGACTCTCCTTCTCTCCTCTCTTCTTTCATTCTCTCCTCTCCTCTCCTCTCCACTCCACTCCCCAGCTCTCTGCTCTCCTCGACTCTCCTCTCCACTTCACTCCTCACTCCTCACTCCTCACTCCTCTCCTCAACTCGCTTCCTCTCCACTCCACTCCACTCCTCACCCCTCTCTTCTTCTCTTCTCTCCTCTCCCTCTACTCCCCCCTCCTCTCCTCCTGTTCCCTGAGTCTCTCCTCTCCTCCTCTCCTCCTCTCTCTCCTCTGTTTAATTTTATCATTTATTTATCAGTGGCTGGTGAAAGTTCACATTTTGCAAAGTTAAATTCCACCCCTGGTGTGTGTGCATGCATGTGTGCGTGCGTGTGTGTGCATGCGTGTGTGGGTGTGCGTGTGCGTGTGTGTGTGCGCATGTGTGTGTTTAAGAGAGTGAGAAAAAGTGAGATGCATGTGCTTGAGAGTGAGAGAATGAATCTCTGGTACCATAACATCTTCACTGTAGGACTTTAGGTGTGTGTGTGTGTGTGTGTGTGTGTGTGTGTGTGTGTGACAGAGAGAGAGAGAGATGGAGGGTATTGTGTGTGTGTGTGTGTGTGTGACCGAGAGAGAGAGAGATGGAGGGTATTGTGTGTGTGTGTGTGTGTGACAGAGAGAGAGAGAGAGATGGAGGGTATTGTGTGTGTGTGTGTGACAGAGAGAGAGAGCTGGAGGGTATCGTGTGTGTGTGTGTATTAGGGGGAGAGATGGAGGGTATTGTGTGTGTGTGTGTGTGTGTGTATTAGGGGGGCGAGTGTTTGTACAGCTGCTACAGACCCTCCTCACAGGCTGTAGAACAAATGAGCCAGACAATACCCCCCATCACACACATACACACACACACACACTTGGCGCAATACCCTCCATCACACACACACACACACTTGGCGCAATACGCTCCATCACACACACACATATACACACACACATGCAATACCCTCCATCACACACATATACACACACACACACTTGGCGCAATACCCTCCATCTCACACACACACACACACACATGGAATACCCTCCATCACACACACACACACACTTGGCGCAATACGCTCCATCACACACACACACACATATACACACACACATGCAATACCCTCCATTATGAGGGGCCGTTCAAGACATTATTCATTCTGCCCCTCTCACATACATATATTCTCACTCTCACATACATACATAGTTTGCACTCATATACATACATTTTTAACACTGACATACATATATTCTCCTCTCACATACATACATTCTCCTTTCACATATGTTCATTTTTTACACTCACATACATACATGCTCTTCACACACACATACATTCTCATTTCACACACATACATATTTTGCATTCACATACATACATTCTCCTCTCACATACATACATTCTCCTCGCACATACATACATTCTCCTCTCAGATACATACATTCTCCTCGCACATGCATACATTCTCCTCGCACATACATACATTCTCCTCGCACATACATACATTCTCCTCGCACATGCATACATTCTCCTCTCAGATACATACATTCTTCTCTCACGCTTACCACCACCCTCCCCCTACCACCACCCTCCCCTACCACCACCCTCCCCGTTTCATTGAAATTCGAATGGGACGCGTGTGGAGTTTAACTTGGTCCTTACGTCTTTCTGGAGTTGTTGATGATTTTTGGAACCATGTGTCATAATCCGCAACTGTTTGTGATTATTTCAAGCCTAATAGTCTAAGTTGTTACTGTTTGGATTTTGAGAAATGTAGCTTTACTTCAGGTCAGGCAGTAACACTAACTATGTTGTTGTCAGCGCGCTAACGCTAGCGAACTACGCTAACGTAATTGTTTAAATTGAAAGCTGTCACTTTACTCACCAACACCCACCTAGATACTGTTACTGATGTTAGCTCAAATGGACAAATTAATATAAAGGTATAAGGTTACAGCACTGTGTTAAATTCAAGGTGAGTGAAGTTAGCGTTTAGCACATTGGTGTTGTCATAGTTAATACTATTGACTTAAATGAGCTAGTCCGTTAGCTTGCTAGCTTGCTGTACAGACAGACTAGGAGTTTGTTGGCATCAGTTTCGATTTGCGATGGGCGATTAATTTGAATAATGCCCGAATTGACTGGTGGTAATGACTAAATCTTTACTGCAGTATACAACAGTAATACTGTAGTAAAAACTGCAGCTTTGATACTGCAATACAGCTGGTAGCTACTGCAGCGCTAGTTGCTAAATCATTAGCATCTCAGTCATAATACCACACGTCAGTGACAGTCTGTGGGGGGGAGGGCTTATCTTAATGTCATGCTAATGGCCACTATTCGGCGAGAGTGAGGCAAACTTTAAGAGGAGTTTTCTCAGTTTTGTGTTTTAAGGTGTGCATGCTTTCAAATGACCACCAATTCTTCAAATATTATCAGATTTCCATGTGCAAGACATCATTGGAAAGCTTAGAAATTACACTTTCAAAGTCTGTGACGAGTTGTGGCCGGTTTTGCTGTGGCCGGTCACATATATAGTTGGAATGAATCGTATTTGAGGAGAATGTATGCATGTGCGAGGAGAATGTATGCATGTGCGAGGAGAATGTATGTATGTGAGAGGAGAATGTATGTATGTAAGAGGAGAATGTATGCATGTGCGAGGAGAATGTATGTATGTGAGAGGAGAATGTATGTATGTGAGAGGAGAATGTATGCATGTGAGAGGAGAATGTATGCATGTGAGAGGAGAATGTATGCATGTGAGAGGAGAATGTATGTATGTGAGAGTGAGAATATATGTATGTGTGAAGGCCAGAATGAATAATGTCTTGAATGGCCCCTCATACTCCATCACACACATATACACACACACACACTTGGCGCAATACCCTCCATCACACACACACACACACACACACACATACACACACACATACACACACACATGCAATACCCTCCATCACACACACATACACACACTTGGTGCAATACCCTCCATCAAACACACACACACACACACACACACACACACACACACACACACACATGCAATACCATCCATCACACACAGACACACACACACATACGCAATACCCTCTATCACTCGCTCACACACACACACACACTTTCCCTCTCTCTGGGGTAGACACACACACTCACTCTCTCCCTCTCTGTCTGCCTCACACACACACACACACACACACACACACACACACACACACACACACACACAAACACAAACACACTCACTCTCTCCCAAGCACACAAACAGACACACACACACACACACACACACACACACACACACACACACACACACACTTACTTCCCCTCTCTCTCCCTGAGAGTCAGACACACACTAGTCGTAATGCTGACCACAGGTCTCTGTGCATGTGTGTGTTTTTGTGTGCATGTTTGTGTGTGTTTGTGATGGAGGGTATTGCATATGTGTGTGTATGTGTGTGTGTGTGTATGTGTGTGTGTATGTGTGTGTGTATGTGTGTGTGTGTGTGTGTGTGTGTGTGTGTGTGTGTGTGTGTGTGTGTGTGTGTTTGTGTGTGTTTGTGATGGAGGGTATTGCATATGTGTGTGTATGTGTGTGTGTGTGCGTGTGTGTGTGTGCATGTTTGTGTGTGTTTGTGATGGAGGGTATTGCATATGTGTGTGTGTTTCTCAGATGGTAGTGCCAGGCGTCTCATGGCCAACCATCTGCCTACCTTCTGCATAGTCAGTTAAGAGGGAAATGCACACACACACACACACACACACACACACACACACACACACACACACACACACACACAAAATGTCATAAAGCCACATAGTAGGAAATGGACCTCAGTGCTTTTCAAATCACACTTCTCCTTTGTGTTGAAAATGTACTTTTCCATCGTTTGCACCATGTTGGGTGAGAGGGAGGGAGGGAGGGAGGGAGGGAGGGAGAGAGGGAGAGAGGGAGAGAGGGAGAGAGGGAGGGAGGGAGAGAGGGAAAGAGGGAGAGAGGGAGAGAGAGAGAGCCTATATGATTGCTGATCTGGGTATATGTGTGCACAGGGTCACTAATTAGCTGACTATGGTGTGTGATGGCTAATTCGCGGAAGTGTCCTCCAGTGAAGTGAACACACACACACACACACAATCATAAACACTCAACAGCTGCACTTCCTGTTTCACCACGCTCATGCATAAACATGCACACACACAAATCAACCTCAACACACACACACTCATAAACATACACATACACAAATCAACACACACACTGAAAAGTAGAGAATAGAGGGGATGGTTCTGTCTGTCTGTCTGTCTGTCTGTCTGTCTGTCTGTCTCATGCCATCTATACACACACACGGCTCAAGTAGTGCGCACAGTGTGTGTTTCAGCAGGGGTGTGTGTGTGTGTGTGTGTGTGTCAGGAGGAGCGTGTGTGTATGTCAGCAGGAAAGTGTGTGTAGGTCAGGAGTTTGTGTGGAGATGCCTCAGATGTGTCACTCTCCACGAGATGGAGAAGCTATGTAGAGGGGCGTAATGTACACACGCACACACACAAGGGTGTAGGTTTGGTCTAAACATTGATGGGGACACAACAATTTTGTGAAAATCTCAGACATGGCAGTATGAAAATGATCTTCGTGGTGTGTGTATTGGTTGTATTGTTGGTTGGGACACTGTGGTCCCTACTGTCCTTACTATAAATGACACCCATGCACACACACAAACTAACAGTCACTCACGTGCACACACGCACAAACACACACACATTTATAAAACAGCGTAGTGTGTAATGTTTATAACGCAGCTTAAAGTGTGTTTATGAAACAACTCCCTCCATGAAGCTCTTTGTGTTTGTTTACAAGATATTGTTTGTCTTTGTTTACAAGATGGTCTTTGCTGTTTGATTATAGGATGATGTTTGTGTTTGTGTTGACAGGGACCCTCATGTTGTTTGTGTTTGTGTTGACAGGGAGTGGGTGTCGACCCTCATGTTGCTTTGGCCCTCCCCCCTGAAGCCAAACTAGCCAAAGAGAAGCAGGAAGATGTTCTAGCCTCACCCACAGATGCAGAGGAGCTGTCAATCAGGATAGGTAGAGGCGGAGCTTACCCAGGCAAGCCTCCACTTAAATCCCCACATGGCCACCACTAAGCCCCGCCTCCAACTACAACAACTACAACCCAACTACTGTACAACTATAGCATAACCCAGCTAAAGCTACTGGTCTACTACAACTACACCCCAGCTACAACCATAATGTAACACAACTACAACTACAGGGTAACCCCCAGACACATTTACAATCATACTCCAACTACAACTAAACTACAGCCCAACTACAGCTACAGCTATCCAGACACAATTGCAATGATACTCCAACTACAAGCCAACTACAACTAAACTAAAGCCCAAATTTAACTACACTGCAACCCAACTATAAGTAAACTGCAACCCAAGGGTAACTAAACCAGACATCTCAACCCGCAGAAACTCATTTCATGGAGGTCAACAACATGCACACACACACACGCGCGCACACACACGCACACACATACACGCGCACACACACACGCGCGCACACACACACACGCACACACGTACACGGGTGTAGTTGTAGTAGCTACTGTCCCACTGTCTCTTATTAACACCTTTGGTGGGCCTCCTCTCCTCTCCTTTCTTCTTCACAATGATTGACTACTGATTCCCTATCACAATGATTGACTACTGATTCCCTATCACAATGATTGACTACTGATTCCCTATCACAGTGATTGACTACTGATTCCCTATCACAATGATTGACTACTGATTCCCTATCACAATGATTGACTACTGATTCCCTATCACAATGATTGACTACTGATTCCCTATCACAATGATTGACTACTGATTCCCTATCACAGTGATTGACTACTGATTCCCTATCACAGTGATTGATTACTGATTCCCTATCACAATGATTGACTACTGATTCCCTATCACAATGATTCACTACTGATTCTCTATCACAATGATTGATTACTGATTCTTTATCATAGCGATTCATTTATGACTCCATAACTCAATGATATTAAAATATGTGGTTTATTGGTGTTATCATGTATAAATGTTAGTGGAGTTTTAGTCTACTCCTCTCCTGTCCTTTCCACAATGTGATTCATGCTGTTGTTGATTCTCTCTCTCTCTCTCACACGCGCACACACACACACACACACACACACACACACACACACACACACACACACACACACACACACACACACACACACACACACACACACTCTGTCTTTGATCAGTGAAGGTCTTTGATCAGTGAAGGCTTTTGATTGGTCCTTAGTCCTTAGCTAATCGCATGTGTATGGGCTCTGGTGTGTGTGTGGGGGCTCTGGTGTGTGTGAGTATTTACTGAGTTTAATTTTCCTTGGCCTCCTCAAGTGGGACAGCAGTAGAACTAAGAGCCATGGTTCCTGTCAGTAGCCCAGTACCTTTCAGGGGTCTAATGGTTCCTGTCAGGAGTCTGATGGTTCCTGTCAGGAGTCTGATGGTTCCTGACGAATGGTTCCTGTCAGGAGTCTGATGGTTCCTGTCAGGAGTCTGATGGTTCCTGATGAATGGTTCCTGATGAATGGTTCCTGACTAATGGTTCCTGTCAGGAGTCTGATGGTTCCTGACGAATGGTTCCTGGAAGGAGTGTGGTGCTGCCCAGGGGCTGAAATGAGACCTTGTGTCGGAGTGAGGGAGGAGTGTGTGGGATTTGAGTGTTGAAGGTAAACCTGGCTGCACAAACAAACACACACAAAAACATACACAAAACACACACACACACACACACACACACACACACACACACACACACGCGCGCGCACGCACACGCACACACAAAGACTGCTAACAGACTGCTACAACACCTCTTTACCAGCTCTCACAGGTTATTGCAACATGGATTGTGTGTGTGAGTGTGTGTCTGTGTGTGTGAATGCAGAATGTAAATGAATGTCTGTGTGATGTGCTTGTTGAATATTTAACAGTGGATGACAGAGAGCGTATAGTCTCGACTGTGTGCTATTCCCATCAGCCAATAGGATCCTACTATTCCCATCACCCAATAAGACCTGCAATACTAACCTGCCAATAGGATGCTACTATGCTCATCACACAGTAAGACCCACTATTTCCCTCAGCCAATAAGAACCTAGTAAATCACTCAACCAATAAAATGCTACTATAGCCATCAGTTGTGTGTGTGAGTAGGTGATTGTGTCTGTGTGAGTGACATGTAGGGTGGTATGAGTGTTTTAGGCAGAGGCAGAGAGAAGGCTATTCTGGCTTTTAAGGGCTATTCAGCTTCTGGACCGCTCTGGATAAACAGAACTAACAAAAGGACCCCAGAGGTGATGAAGATGGAGTTGTCACTTTCCGTGAGATGGAGAAGCTATGTAGAGGGGTGTAATGTACACACACACACACACACACACACACACACACACACACACACACACACACACACACACACACACACACACAGAGCTTTGGGGCGTGCCCCTTACCCCAAGCAAGGCTGTGTGTGTGTGTGTGTGTGTGTGTTTGTGCACCCTCAGGGGTGTCTGACTGAAGGACTGGTTGTATAGAAATGTAGCTCATGATGTCATAACGTCCCTGCTCTCTGGTTGGTGCAGACAAGGTGGAGAATGGGGAGGTGCATCAGAGGAGGAGGGGCCACAGCAGCGGTCCCACAGGAGAGGAAGTAACATCAGCTCCACAGGAAGTGACAGAGCAAAACAGGAACAGCTGGAGACGCATTCTTCTGCTCATTTTAGCCATTACCATCCACAACATACCAGGTACACACACACACACACACACACACACACACACACACACACACACACACACACACACACACACACACACACACACACACAGAGGTGGTAATGGTGTTGTTGTGATTGGCATAACAGTACCTACTGGTTGCCATGGAGCCCAGCTGTGTTTACTTTGCAGGTCAGAGGGGTTTCCATGACGAGGGCCTAACGATGCAACCAATCAGATTTCTCAGATCCACCTCACCTCTGGCCTCATGCCTCTGACATCCCTTTCTCCCTCTCTCCCTCTCCCTCCCTCTCTCCCTCCCTCCCTCTCCCCCTCTCTTCGTCTCTCTCTCCCTCTCTCTCTTAAGTGTGTGTGTGCGGGGGAGTGTTACCTTTTCATGTATTCAAAAGCAACAGACTGAGTTGGGTTGTGTGTGTGTGTGTGGGGGGTGGGGGTGTGTGTGTGTGTGTGTGTGTGTGTGTGTGTTGCTGTGTGTGTGTGTTTGTCTGCTTGTCTCTGGTTCTTACGATTCCTGTGTGTGTGTGTGTGTGTGTGTGTGTGTGTGTGTGTGTGTGTGTGTGTTGCAGAGGGACTTGCTGTTGGTGTAGCATTTGGGGCTGTAGGAAAAACGTCTTCAGCCACATTTGAGAGTGCAAGGTACCACCCCACACACACACACACACACACACACACACACACACACACACACACACACACACACACACACATGCAGTGCAGGCACACAAACATTTTTTTTCTGGTTTTCATATCATTGTGAGAACATTTGGCCCTCACAACCATAGAAGTACATGACCACATACGCACGCACATATGCACGCATACTCACACACACACACACACACACACACACACACACACACACACACACACACACACACACACACACACACACACACCCCACCCATTGACCACACACACACATATGCATGCACACACACACACACACACCACCTGTTTCCCACAGCACTGCAATGCTCACATGGTCCTATTCCAAGAGGTTGTGTGTGTCTGTCTGTGTCTGTGCATGTGTGTGTTTGTGAGACATGTATGTCAGATGTACTGATGTTTGAGTGCATTTTGTGACTAGCTGGTGTGTGTGTGTGTGTGAGGATGGGTGTGTTTGTGTGTGTGTGAGGATGGGTGTGTTTGTGTGTGTGTGAGGATGGGTGTTTGTGTATGTGTGAGAGTGTGTGTGTGTGTGAGGATGGGTGTGTTTGTGTGTGTGTGAGGATGGGTGTTTGTGTATGTGTGAGAGTGTGTGTGTGTGTATGTGAGGATGGGTGTGTGTGTGTGAGGATGGGTGTTTGTGTATGTGTGCGAGTGTGTGTGTGTGTGAGGATAGGTGTGTGTGTGTGTGAGGATGGGTGTGTGTGTGTGTGTGTGAGGATGGGTGTGTGTGTGTGTGAGGATGGGTGTTTGTGTATGTGTGAGAGTGTGTGTGTGTGTGAGTATGGGTGTGTGTGTGAGTATGGGTGTGTGTGTGTGTGAGGATGGGTGTTTGTGTATGTGTGAGAGTGTGTGTGTGTGTGTGTGAGGATGGGTGTGTGTGTGTGTGTGTGTGAGTATGGGTGTTTGTGTATGTGTGAGAGTGTGTGTGTGAGGATGGGTGTGTGTGTGTGAGGATGGGTGTTTGTGTATGTGTGAGAGTGTGTGTGTGAGGATGGGTGTGTGTGTGTGAGGATGGGTGTTTGTGTATGTGTGAGAGTGTGTGTGTGTGTGTGAGGATGGGTGTGTGTGTGTGTGTGTGAGTATGGGTGTGTGTGAGTATGGGTGTGTGTGTGTGTGAGGATGGGTGTTTGTGTATGTGTGAGAGTGTGTGTGTGTGAGGATGGGTGTGTGTGTGTGTGTGTGAGGATGGGTGTTTGTGTATGTGTGAGAGTGTGTGTGTGTGAGGATGTGTGTGTGTGTGTGTGTGTGTGAGGATGGGTGTTTGTGTATGTGTGAGAGTGTGTGTGTGTGTGTGTGTGTGAGGATGGGTGTTTGTGTATGTGTGAGAGTGTGTGTGTGTGTGTGTGTGTGAGGATGGGTGTGTGTGTGTGTGTGTGTGTGTGTGTGTGAGTGTGTGTGTGTGTGAGGATGGGAGTGTATGTGCATATCTGCTGCCCCTTGCTGCAGGTAATGCAGGATGCCCCGCACTAACATGTGTTACCATAGCGCTCTGTTGCTTTGTGTAGGTATGTGTGGAGGAGTGAGTGTGAGTGTGTTTTTAAGAATTTGTCTGACTGTGTGTGTACCCCCTCCGTACCCTCTCCTAAGACAAAGCGATGTCACTCAAGCTTTTCTCGGTTGTTGTCCCTCAGTGGTGGAACAACCTACCAGTTGCTACAACAGCAGCAGTATCCCTCTCGACCTTCAAAAAGCTTGTGAAGAACCTTCTCTTCCGAGACTACTTTCCTTCCTAACAAAACTAATTTCTACTAACCATCTCTTTACATAGGTACCTTCGATGTTCTCTACGCATCTGTTAGCTATTATGTCCCCCTTTTGTAAGTCACCTTGGATAAAAGCATCTGCTAAGTGTAATATAATGTAATGTAATGTAATGTGTGTGACAGCATGTAAGTGTGTTTTTAAGATGTGTGTGCCTGTTTGCAGGAATCTGGCGGTTGGCATTGGCATCCAAAATTTCCCAGAAGGCCTTGCAGTGAGCCTGCCTCTCAGGGGATCTGGGGTGTCCACATGGAAAGCCTTCTGGTAACACACACACACACACACACACATATATATATGAAAATATATGTACACACTACCAGTCAGAAGTTTTAGAACATTACATTACATTACATTACACTTAGCTGACGCTCTTATCCAGAGCGACTTACAGATATTTGCAGGGTTTCAGTTACAGTCCCTGGAGCCATGTGGGGTTAGATGCCTTGCTCAAGGGTATCTCAACCATGGGTAGGGTGGGATTTGAACCGGCAACCTTCCGATTGCAAGACCAGCTCCCTAACCACTAGACCACAGCTGCCCACCCCAATTGTTCCCTTGCTCGGAGCTCGGAGAAGAACAACCAAGCGGGGTTACTGGGTGTCGGAGAGATGATTGTGTGTTTGTGTGTGTCTGTGTGTGTGTGTGTGTATGTATGTGTCCTCAGTTATGGTCAGTTGACTGGCAGTGTGTGTATGTGTGTCAGAGAGCTGATTGAGTTTGTGTGTGTGTATGTGTCCTCAGGTATAGTTTGGTGGTAGTGGTCGTTTGTGTGTGTGTGTGTCAGAGAGCTGATCGTGTGTGTGTGTGTGTGTGTGTGTGTGTGTGTCCGTGTCCTCAGGTATGGCCAGTTGAGTGGCATGGTGGAGCCTGTGGCGGGGTTGCTAGGCGCAGTTGCCGTGGTGTTAGCGGAGCCGTTGCTACCCTATGCGCTAGCCTTTGCAGCCGGGGCAATGGTCTACGTGGTGGTCGATGACATCATCCCTGAAGCCCAAGTCAGGTGAGTGACATCATGTGTGTGCGTATCTGTGTGTGGGCACGTGCGTGTGTGTATGTATGTGTGTGTGTGCGTGCATGTGTGTGTGCATGTCCATTTGCAGCCAAGTCAGATGACTGACATCATCTTTGGACAGTAGACTAAAAGGCATCATCATCATCATCATCATCATCATCACCACCATCATTTTCTTCACAAAGATGCTTCTAGAAGGGAACTCATCACTGTAAAGGTGGTTCTAGAAGGGAACTTGTCTCTGTAACGATGGTTCCAGAGGGCAAGTCATCACTGTAGCGACGGATGGTTCTACAAGGGATCTGGGCTGCGTTTCCCGATAACGATGGATCTTAGCCTTAAGAGCAACGTAAACGATTGATCCCATGAACGTTTCTACAGTGTTCACGGACCGTTTCTCTAACATGATCGTACATGAACGCGCGTGCCCTGCTCTTAAGATGGTTCTTAGAGCTGAAAGTTGGCGCTATTAAGTGACGTTGGAGCTTTCTTTTGAACTTCATTGGGCATACGGTAAAGTTGGCTTCAATGCAAGAAAATACATTTTTAAAAGACAAACAAAACCTGTAACGTTTGCTTATCTCTCATCTATAATTTATCTCATTCAAATGTAAGCAAAAAAGTTCTCTGACCAGTCTGAGTACACAAACAAAAATATATTTGATTTAAATAGTCTATGTAGGACACTGTATTCAGATGTTTTGTTACATGTTTTCTGCACACGTCCAAAATAAGCCCACTTACTGTGACTGTCCTTGTGCGGCTGTGCTAAAGGCGCTGGATATAGGCTATTTGAAGGCATCGGGGGACAAGACGGGAGACGTAAAAACAGTATGCCTACAGAAAATGAGGAATGTCTTTGATATAGTTTAAGATTGCAGCAGTGTGATAAGGCGAATTAAGCCGTACAGTATAGGCCTACTGTCATTTTGATTTTCATCAGGTTCAAGGCCACACTATCCCTGCTGTTTTTAAATACTGCCCGTCAACAATGTCTTCGCCACTCCCTTTTTGTTATGCCCATGGAACAGTCATGTTCCAAGCTTTTTGTTTTGACGGACTTTATATCGCTTCTGGGCTATATTTCTCTTAGTTGCCTCGAAACGCTCCTGTTCATGTAATGCACATACAAATCACATGTAGGATCACCGTTTCATTATGCCCAATCTTACTATCAAATATAGTGGACGTATGTGGCTGCAATCATATTGATTTGATTCCAGGCCCTTGCGCAATTTGGGCTACTTCTTTATTTCGGTCGGTCTGCTGTGTCAGCTACATGATGTCATGGTAGTTATATGGTAGTTGCATGATAGTTACAAGAATAATGTCTTATGACAACATCTTCAGGCACGCGTAGCCTATTTTCACTTCACATCCTCTGGGTGTCTCCACTGTGCCACGCCAGTTAAGATCAATCTTAGAGCTCTACGGGTGCTCTGGACCACACGTAGAGTTACGTGTGATTCCACAATGGTTCTTGGCCAAGGAAGGTTTCGGGAAATGGTCCGTAAACTCTACGATGGTCCTAAGTGTGAAGTTGAGTACTACTTAGGCTTAAGTACTACTTAACATCGCTCGTAGGGCTTTCGGGAAACGCAGCCCTGGTCAGTGTGGAGGCTGATGGTTCTAGCATGGAACTCATCACTGTAGAATGGAACTGGTCACTGTAGAGATGGATGCTTCTAGAAGGGAACTGGTCACTGTTTCTGTGTTGCATAAATAGCTCTAGTGATGGCCACCCTCTTCTCCAGCACACACCCACAGACAACTCAGTTGTGAAATGTGTTGTATTGTGTGTGTGTGTGTGTAACTCAGTTGTGTAATGTATTGTGTATGTGTGTGTGTGTATCTAACTCAGTTGTGTAATGTATTCTGTGTGTGTCTTAGTGGAAATGGGAAGTTGGCCTCTTGGACGTCCATCCTGGGTTTCATCGTGATGATGTCACTGGATGTGGGTCTGGGCTGAAGCCTCCTATTGGCCCACAGCTCTGCCGATGTCATCTGCCCTGGGCCACCTCATTGGTCGGCTGAGAGGGACTGGATCCTGGCTCGCGTACCCACAGCACATGGCTTATTCTGATTTTTTTTTTTTATAATTTAGAATTTTATTACATTTGTATCTGAAGTGTTTTTAAAGTTCCAGAGATGCAAAAATTGAAACTTAAAGAATGTGATCAGGAATCACTGCTGCAGTCACCAAGGCCTGGGAGTGTGTGTGTGTGTGTGTGTGTGTGTGTGTGTGTGTGTGTGTGTGTGTGTGTGTGTGTGTGTGTGTGTGTGTGTAAAAAAGAGAAGGTATGTCTGGGTGTGTGGATTTGACCGAGAGTAGTGTGTGCCTGTGAGACTCTAGACTAAGTGGACCAAATGTCCTCATAATTTTTTACTATTTATCACATTATGACCTGCGCTGAGTTTACACACCGTGTGTGTGTGTGTGTGTGTGTGTGTCTGCGCGTGTGCGCAATTGCATGTGTGTATGGATGTGGAGCTGGAGAGTGATGCAATGATGATGTAATAAATAGTGACAATTAACAACTGGCATGAATTGTGTTTTAATCACACGCACACAGACACACAACCCTTTTTCTAATGGTGGATATCCAGGGGCTTACACAGCATGCAGAAGGGAAAATTGCAGAGCCATGTATCTACTTCTTTGGGAAGTTGTCACAGACATTGTAGAAGTCACTGCCATCTAGTGGGGATATGTGATATTGCATGTTTTTCTTAATTAATGTTTCGAAACGCCCTAAATTCTGTGATACGCCACATCTCCACATGCCTCCCTCTTCATACTTACTTACGATCATTCCTTAATGTGTGAAACACAAATAAATGAACACACACACACCTAGAAGGATACTAAAATACACGGTGGTGTTTATTTGACTGTGTTTATTCCAAACAGTGAGTGTGGGGAGTGTGTTGCTATACTGTATGAAAGCCAGGGCACTCTATTGGTGCGTCCATACAAAAAGGCAACACACCAATCCACCACTGAGCAGAGAAATCAGTACAATAAAGTATCAAACAACGCTGGACTGAAGTACATT
>CM050216.1:11275938-11280938 GCA_027475355.1 Coilia nasus | reverse complement strand
GAGAGTGTGAGCCTAAGCTATAGCATCACTGCAAGAGACTGTCCAAGTACATTCCAACCCTTCTTACCTTTGCTGAACCTATGACATCACAACAGGTGACTATGAGTGTGAGGTGGCTGTGTGAGTGTGAGGTGACTGTGTGAGTGTAAGGTGACTGTGTCAGTGTAAGGTGACTATGTGAGTGTCAAAGTGACTGCGTCAGTGTAAGGTGACTGTATGAGTTTGTGGTGGCTGTTTGAGTGTAAAGGTGACTGTGTGAGTGTCAACGTGACTGTGTCAGTGTAAGGTGACTGTGTGAGTGTCAAAGTGACTGCGTCAGTGTAAGGTGACTGTGTGAGTGTCAAAGTGACTGTGTCAGTGTAAGGTGACTGTGTGAGTGTCAAAGTGACTGCGTCAGTGTAAGGTGACTGTGTCAGTGTAAGGTGACTGTGTTAGTGTAAGGTGACTGTTTCAGTGTAAGGTGGCTGTGTGAGTGTCAAAGTGACTGTGTGAGTGTCAAAGTGACTGCGTCAGTGTAAGGTGACTGTGTGAGTGTCAAAGTGACTGTGTCAGTGTAAGGTGACTGTGTGAGTGTCAAAGTGACTGTGTGTGTGTAAAGGTGACTGTGAGTGTAAAGGGAGGTTCCAAACCCTGCTCACATGACATCATGGCAGGTATGAGTGTGAGGTGACTGTATGAGTGCGAAGGTGTGACAGCGTGAGTGTAAAGGTAAGTCCCAGATGCCGCTCACCTTTGCTGGGTCTCCAGAGCCTCTGCATGCCGTGTCTTGTGAGCACGATGCGGGCCAGCTCCGTGAAGGACTCGGTGATGTTGAAGTTGCAGAGCGGGCTGACCTCAAAGAAGGTGACGCCCAGCCGCTCGGCGTACACCTGCGCGTGCTCCGTGGTCACCTGCCGCTTGTACGCCAGGTGCAGCCGGTTCCCCACCAGGATCTTGGGCACCCCAGGTGCATGCTGGGAATAGAACACATGCAGGAGGAGCTCATCCTGTTTATGTTTACCGTCAACATTTTAGCATTGTTTACTTTACAAGCCTAACCTCAAACTGACTGTACAGGTGCTTAAAACTGAAGGCTGGTGAGAATGAAAGGACACAGAGCAGTATTTCTATGTGATTTAGAGTAGTATTTCTAAGATGATTCAGAGCAGTATTTCTATGGTGTTCCAGAGCAGTATTTCTATGGTGAGTCAGAGCAGTATTTCTATGGTGACTCTGTGCGTTATTACAAGGATCAGTTAGTAATTATGAGTCGGTAATCAAGAATCAAGAATCAAGAATCAAGAATCAAGACTTATTTTTTGGACTTTTTTTGTTGTAGTGCTTATTGCTATGGTGATTCAGGTCTGTATTTCTGTAAGGTTTCAGTAATATGTTTCCCTGCAGGTTCATTCATGTGTTTCTATGAAGCTTAAGTCATAATGTGAGCCTGTGAGGTTTGTAACGGTTTAATGGATATTGCGACACTCATGTGGCTTGGCAGATATTGCTGATTATTTCTCCTTTCTTCATACTTGACACTTCACTTTTTTGAGAATTTCACAATTTCACAACAACTCATTGTTGGTTTCGATTCTTAGTCCTCTGCACAGTGCGTACTGCAACTCTAGTCCATTTATTATTTATCTTTCCAGTGTAATAATGCACACTCCTAAACCTGTGACTGTATGTTTTTAACCAATAAGCAGGCCTTAATGTGATGGGCTTTAAGTCATTACCTCATCAATCTCCTTAATCCACCTGTCGATGCCATCAAAGGACCAGCGATTTGTGATGTCGTAGACCAGGATTACGCCCTGTTGACAACATTAAACATTCAGGTTGCCAGAGTGGATTCAAATAATACTTCACAACAACAGGACGTGTAGTGTGCTGTAGTTCCCAACCCCACAGTGCTGACCAGAGCTTTTGAAAACATTAGGGCATTAAGCCTTAATGACATGGTATAGGCCTTAGTGAGGGCTCTCAGTATAGTATGCACACAGACCTGCTCAAAGCAAACATAGCTTGGATGTGTGTGTGTTACTAGTAGAGTGTGTGTGTGTTTGACTGACAGGTAGCTGGGGTGTGTGTGTGTTACTAGTAGAGTGTGTGTGTGACTGACAGGTAGCTGGGGTGTGTGTTACTAGTAGAGTGTGTGTGTGTGTGACTGACAGGTAGCTGGGGTGTGTGTGTGTTACTAGTAGAGTGTGTGTGTGTGACTGACAGGTAGATGGGGTGTGTATGTGACTGACAGGTAGCTAGGGTGTGTGTGTTACTGGTAGAGTGTGTGTGTGTGTGTGTGACTGACAGGTAGCTGGGGTGTGTGTTACTAGTAGAGTGTGTGCGTGTGTGACTGACAGGTAGCTGGGGTGTGTGTGTGTGTGTGTCACTGACAGGTAGCTGGGGTGTGTGTTATTAGACCCATTCCACTTCTTGTGGTGCTGCACAGTGTTGACGAAACATAGTGCATTATGGGTAAGATTCAATACTGGCTGGTTACACAAATGTCCAAGATTCTAAAGGGTGCAAAGATGACATGAGTGTGCACCTAATGGTATATAATGGGTTAACCCTTAGCCTAACCATAGTTATATAGGCAATAATGATTACTGATGAGACTAGTTGTGTGTTACTAATGAGAGGCTAGTTGTGTGTTAGCGATGACACGCTAGTTGTTACAGAGAGGAACTTGACCAATAAATACACACCTGTGCTCCCCGTGAGTAGGATCGGAAGATGGTGCAAAATCTTCCCTGGCCAGAGGTGTCCCTGTAAGGAACGCACACACACACACACACACACACACACACACACACACACACACACACACACACACACACACACACACACACACACACACACACACACACACACACACACACACACACACACACACACACACACACAGGAGGGCAGCTGTGAGGAGATGAGACTGATGTGAGAAGGCGTAAGCCCTACAAGCTGCTAAGCAAAAGAAAACACAGTAGAGGACAGAGGAGAGGAGAGGAAGAGAGAGAAGAGGAGACAAGAGGAGAGGAGGGGAGAGGAGAGGCTGTGAGATGTTGAATGAAAGGGGAGGAGAGGCTGTGAGATGGTGAATGGGAGGAGAGGAGAGGTTGTGAGATGGTGAATGAGAGGAGAGGAGAGGTTGTGAGATGGTGAATGAGAGGAGAGGAGAGGAGAGGTTGTGAGATGGTGAATGAGAGGAGAGGTTGTGAGGTGGTGGATGAGAGGAGAGGTTATGAGATGGTGAATGAGAGGAGAGGAGAGGAGAGGAGAGGTTGTGAGATGGTGAATGAGAGGAGAGGAGAAAAGAGGAGAGGCTGTGAGATGGTGAATGAGAGAGGAGAGGTTGTGAGATGGTGAATGACTCATGAGGTAAATGAGGTAAAAAACTGAATCAGTAGGACTGTGTGCTGCTGAGAGTCCCAGTTTGGGTTGCCATGGGAGACAGATGGAGGCCAAAGCTCTGCTTGGAGCTGCTTCATGATGAGGCACTGATTCAGCTAGAGGGATACTAGTCTAGTCGAAGGGCTCCACAAACACCAGTCTAGTCAGAGGGGTTATGGTTTCTATGGTTACCAGTCTAGTCAGTAGAGTGATGGTGTTTCTATGGTTACCAGTCTGGTCAGTGGAGTGATGGTCTAGTCTAGTGGTTTTTATGGGTACCAGTCTAGTCAGTGGTGTGTTGTTTTTTTTATTGTTACCAGTGTAGTCAATTGAGTGATTGTGCTTCTATGGTTACCAGTCTAGTCAGTGGGGTGATGGTGTTTCTATGGTTACCAGTCTAGTCAGTGGGGTGACATATAAAGTGTCTGTGGGTGCCAGTCTTGTATGGGTATCACTAGACTGGGTAAACTTGCACTTGGGCGCATTGTGTTCTGGTCTGTGTTGTATGGCAGATGTATGGTACTGTATTCTATGGCAGATGGTCTGTCCTCTATTATGGAGGGGTCATTGTCTTCATGCTGGCATTTATCTCAAATGTTGTATCTATTTATGTATTTTTGCTGTGTTCTTTGTAATACCTGGCTGCAACTTAATCTCCCCTGGTGGGATAATACATTTGACTTGGGGTGATGGTGCCTATGGTTACCATTCCAGTCTAGTCAGTAGGGTTACAATGTCTGTGGGTACCAGTCTAGTCAGTGTGGGGTAATGGTTTCTATGGTTAGCAGTGCAGTATGTGGAGTGAGGGTGTGTTCATAAGTATTCCAGATGGAACTTTGTGACAGTCAAAGAAAGTTCAAGTACTGCATGTCTCACTATATGTAAGTGTGCACATGTTTATGTGTCCTTGTGCATGTGTATGTGTGTGTGAATGTGTGTGACTATGTTTGTGTGTGTGTGAATGTGTATGACTATGTTTGTATGTGTGTGTGAATGTGTGTGACTATGTTTGTGTGTGTGTGAATGTGTATGTTTGTATCTGTGTGTGTATGTGAATGTGTATGACTATGTATGTGTGTGTATGTGAATGTGTACCTGTACATGTGTCCTTGTGTCCATGTGTCAGTGTACATATGTGTGTGTGTGTGTGTGTGTGTGTGTGTGTGTGTGTGTGTGTGTGTGTGTGTGTGTGTGTGTGAACGAGTGTATGTGTGTGTGCCTTTACCAGAGTTGAAGTTTAACACGCCGTCCATCCAGTAGAATAGTGGTGGTCTTGTAATCGATTCCTGCCAACAGAGAAAAAACTGTTGTGAGAAAGAGAGCAAAAAGAGAAAGAGGAAAAAAGAAAGAGTGGAAAAGAGAAGAAGAGAGTGAAAAAGAGAAAGAGTGGAAAAGAGAGGAAGAGAGTGGAAGAAGGAATAAAAAAAACAGAATGAAAGAAAGTGATCAGCAGCATCAGTACTAGTGTGTGTGTGATGTGCGACAGGCTTGATGACAGCACCCCCCCTTACACCCCACCCCCATCTCCGGCTGGTTGTCGTGGTAACTCTCACCATCACACGCAGACACAGCGAGTGATGTGATGGAGAGACAGACAGAGGGGAAATACTGTACACGTGCATGACTTAATC
>CM050216.1:11243438-11270938 GCA_027475355.1 Coilia nasus | reverse complement strand
ATTGCTACAAGAATACACTTCTTCCTTTACTGAAGTTGGCTGAACACACATACACGACATGTACACACACTTTCATTTATTTATAGCACTTTACAAGAGCAGCTGGGAATGTCCTGGCTCTTAAGAGTTGTGCTGTATGTGTGTGTGTGTGTGTCTGCATACATGCAATATTGAGTCTCTTGCGTAAGACGCAATAATGTGTGTGTGTGTGTGTCTGTGTCTGTGTGTGTGTGTGTGTAAAGCCAATAACGTGTGTTTGTGTGAGTGTTTGTGTGTGTATGTGTGTGTGTGTGTGTGTAAGAGGCAGAACTCCTTTTTAGGAGAGGGGAAATGGAGACACAGACACAGAGACGCATACACACACAAATACATATACATACATACACAAAAACACACAACACATTTCATCATCAATATGCACTCACTCACTCACACACACAGTCTACACTAGCACATATCTTATATGCTGTCACCCACAATCAGCACACACACACACACACTCACACACACACATTGACACATGTGATTGTGATTCATTGACACAGCAGTCGTGTGAGCTCCCAGTCACCATCACACTGCCACCCCTTTTCCCGCGTGTGATGGAGGGTGACACTGCCACCCCTCCCCACGTGTGTGATGGAGTGTGACATGACCTCACTGCTGCTGGGTCTTCACCCGAGCCAACTGGAGCTCAAACACACAAACACACACACACACACACACACACACACACGCACACATGCTGAGGTACTCTAAGAGCTGTGGGTGAAGATGGTTGTCTACTGGTCTACTAAACGTTCCTCTGCCAACGTTTTGGCGACAGATGCCTGATAGTACCTCGGAGCACGTTTTGTGTAGATCTATACCAGTCTCACACACACATGATACAACACAAGTAGAACTACAGAAACAGCAGAACCGCACAGCACAACCTGTGACATTACACTATGAACTGTGTTATAATATCACAAGTTATGAACTTCATTAGTCACAGATTATGAACTGTACTATGATGTCACATGTCATAAACTGAGTTGTCACAAATGCTCGATTGTATTATTAGATGATATCAAGTGTATTATGTCACATGTAATGACTTGTCTTAGAGGTCATCGCAGAGGTCATGAACTATATATTAGGCTCTCCCCAGCGACCCTTCCGCATGACCCCTGACGCCCCCCCCAACAGGTTGCCTGTGACAGCTGACCTTGTCACCAGGAGTCACGGCGCCCACGGTAACCAGATGCGCCTGCTGTGAGTTCTAAGGTTCTAAATAGAAATGTAAAGCTGGGGGATAGAGGGGACTGGGGTGGGAGTGCGGGGGTGGGTTGTTTTTGGACTCTGGTAGGGTGGGGGCAGAAGGATAGATTCTTTTTTTATTCCACTGATAGGGTTAGGGTTAGCATGTTCCACACACACACACACTCTAGTGAAACAGGTAGAATATTTCACACACTGGAGACTAAATGAGGAACACTCAACATACACTCCTGAGGTCAGACAGGGAGAAACCAGTTTGAGCAATCTCACCAGATCACTGACCACCAACCACAGAACACTCACACGGATACAGAAATGAGGAGGAGACCAAGAGACGTGTGCTATTGGGACTACACTCACAGCTGACATACTGTAACAGTTTTCAGACTAAAGGGCTAAATTATCTAAAATAACTGACGCTAAAGTCTAAAGCCTGCTAGACGTCAGCTTTGATGCCAGGGCAGACTATGTTCACAATAGCAGCTACCATCAGTGACCTTTCCTGAACTCCCCACTCTGCTTGGTTACTGTTGCTATGTGCAGTAAGCATCCTTTGATTGGTCAGATTGTATGTCAGTCAAACTCTCAGTGACAGGTCAATTGCAATGGGTCTGAGTGATGGCAGGAGGCTTACTGTACAGAACACGTCTCAGGAGGGGACAGGGCCACATCAGGGCTACATCAGGGCCATATGAGGGCTCATCAGGGCCATATGAGGGCTACATCAGGGCCACATCAGGGTCCCATCAGGCTGCTGTGAGCAACAGTGGAGGGCAGTTATCTCTCACAGAGCAATGGCTCAGTTTCCTGGTCCCTGAAGAGTCAGCAGGCTGTGGGATCCAACTGGCACCTCTGCTGTGTGTGTGTGTGTGTGTGTGTGTGTGTGTGTGTATCACCTGAGGCCCCCTTTCTGTCTGAGCTGTGTGTGTGTGTGTGTGTGTGTGTTCAACATCAGGGGCCCATGTGATTGAGTGTGAGGGTGTGTTTGACCCCCTCCCCAGGCGAAGGGCCCCTGTCCAGTGTGAGGATGTCTGAGTTCAGCTGTGTTCTCTTACACCAGGGGCCATTCTGTCTGACTGAGCAAAAGTTCTCTTCTGCATGGCAGGGCTCTCTGATTGTCTGGGCTGAGCTGATGCCCTCTCCAGTGCTCGGGCCCCTCATTGCCATCTCCTACACTAAGGGCCTATGTGAGGGGCCTCTGACTGAGCCATGCCTGATGCATCTGCAGTACTATACTAGAGGCTGCTGTGCCTGACTGCCCTGTCTGATCATCTCTTTACCCCAGGGGCCCCTCTGTGTGACTGAGCCAAAGTTCTCTTTTCCTCTCCGACTGTCTGAGCTGTGCTGATGCCCTGTCCAGCACCAGGGGCCCCTACGGTCATCTCCTGTACAAGGGGTCCCTGTGATTTAATATACTGTACTGCCATGTCTAATTATGCCCAATGCTAGAGGCCCCTGTGTCTGATGGAGCCATGTCTGATCCATCTCTACTAGGTGCGCCCTGTGGCTGACTACTGCCATGGTTGATAATCTCCAGTACTACCTGACTGCCGTGTCTGATCATCTCTTCATACCAGAGGCTCCTGTGAGCTTTGTTTGTTAGTGCTCTTGTCACCAGCCCATTCCTGTGCTGTGTGTGTGTGTGTAAGCGTGTGTGTGTGTGAGCTTTGTTTGTTAGTGCTCTTGTCACCAGCCCATTCCTGTGCTGTGTGTGTGTGTGTGTGTGTGTGTGTGTGTGTGTATGTGTGTGTGTGTGTGTAAGCGTGTGTGTGAGCTTTGTTTGTTAGTGCTCTCGTCACTGTGCCGGGGGCCCATTCCTGCTGTGTGTGTATGTATGTATGTATGTGTGTGTTTGTATGTGTGTGTGTGTGTGTGTGTGTGTGTGTGTGTGTATGTGTGTGCGTGTGTGTGTGTGTGAGCTTTGTTTGTTAGTGCTCTCGTCACCGGGCCCATTCCTGCGCTGAGCAACCCTCAGCCGTCCTAAAAATACTCCACTGGCTTACTTCCAGCACTAAGAGAGAGGGTTCCTCTCTGCCACACCGCTATGCAGCTAAGACACCACACATATTTGATAATGAAACAATTAAGGTATTCCTGCAGTTTTACTTAACATGCTATTACTCAATTATCAACCTGTCGGTAGTTAACTATAATTATTATAAACCACACTAAGGTACTGGACAGTTACTGTAAACTGAAACTGGTGGGTATCTGCTCTCAGCATCTCTGTACTCTTTCACTTTCTTTTCATCTTTTCCTGGTCTGTTTATCTACCTACATGCGTGCCACCATGTCTTACTTATGGTGCTATCTATGCTGCAACAGCAAAGGATGCATGGAGTTTGTTTAAACCGTTTCTTCACATAACTTCTCACTAAAAAGGCAAATAACATACAATAACTTTACCTTTACCTCGGCTTTGACACCTGTAGCACTGGAGCCAGCTCTGGAGTAGCACCTGGAGTATCTGACTGGCCCACACAGCACAGTAAAAACTAAAGATAATGATACACTGGGCAGCTTTTTGAGCAATGTTGCCAGGCAGCGATACAAACACAGATGTGATTTGGGCACTTTATCACTCATATTAGGCAACATGTTTTTAGCAGGTGAACTTATATCAGCAGCAGCCAACTTTTGGTGATCATTCCATCTGAAAATTATGAGCCAATCATGTTTTTGCCCTGCAACATTGCTGAAATAAGTTACCCCGTGTATTATCACCTTAATGCGTTTCTCAGCACACGCGGGATGCCAACTCACGTGCAGGTGTGTTACATAAACACGTCAAATGCCATGAAGTGGGCCCATTGTTCTGTGGTGGTTTGAGAAACGGAATCAGCACACACACAAACTAGGGTAACTGCCCGCTGGGCACCGCTACCTTCTCAGCCTGCTGGAACTTGTTGCTCTATTGATTTCATTCCACAGATGCGGTGAATGGCGAGTGCCAATGTTACCCCACAGCTTAGCGGCATCTTAAAGCAGCATGCGACGCATGTCCACGGCGATGACTCACCCATGTTATAGCCATACGGAGACTCTCGCGCCCCATCTTGAAGGCTGGCCAGGATCTCCCCCTTCCCCACATCGCTGTCTCCCACCAGCAGGAATTTGAGCAGAAAGTCGTAGGCTTTGGCAGGGCTCGATCGGTGGCTCATCCTGAGAGATGCCTCGCTGCGATGGCCCATGCTGAACCTCTCACGCCCCCCCTCCCCGACTCCAACCCCCCCGTACTTGGCTAAGTCTGCAGCACGCTCCTCGCGGTCATAACTGTCAAGATGTTATCGATCACGCAGACAGTAAACAGCAGACCCACTGTTCTACTTCATCTGATGAGGAGCGTGGATTAATTTCGGCTGCAAAGGTCGGTTGCACAAAGCCAAGGATCCCGGTTATAAGTTTAAGAATGATGTCAATTCCCAGTGAATTAGCTGAAGCGCGAGGCAGCACGAGGAGTGGGCTCAAGTATGCATCTTTCAGGCCACTCTGTCTCATCACATGAGAATAAAATACCCACTTTGTTGTCTCCGCGAGCTCAGATGACAGCCTCCGTATGGCGCTGTGCGAATTCCAGGAACTGAGCTCGCTTGCAGTCAGGACGCACAAAGAGGGGATGGGATATCATGGCTCGCGCAGCAGGAAGAGCGCAATTGCGCACCAGGGCCTTTCCAAATTCCAGTGTGCCCACCAATGCATTTGTTGTGATTTTGAAATGCCACGCTGTTTCTATCGACTGAGCTCCTGCGATCCGTCTCTTCTCGACACCTTCCTCCCTACCCTCACACCCCCTCCCCGCCTCGCAGATCTCAGCCCGTCCCCGGGCGCGCTGGTTGGCTCCGCGTGGAGTTGCTAGGGTAGCTCTGTTTTGCTAATCGCCGCTGGGGACGTCCGTCTGCAGCCGCGCGTGGCCATTCGGCAAAGGCAAAGGAAAGGTGTGGTTTACCGAGCTGACACCTCGCATCCGAGCTCGTGGTTCTGACCGTGGAACGGCCCTCTGGCGCTCAGCGGTACATGTGCTGGATGTCAGGGAGAACTGCACTGGCTCTGGGTCAGTAAGGAGCTGTGCGTTCAGCGAATCTTGACTGAAAGCAACGTGGTCCGGTTTGTTTTTGTTTTCAAAAGGATGACGTAGTGTTGTGCAGTTTAGGAATTAGCAATCATTTTCATCGGATGGCCTATTGTCTGATGAACGCAAATGGCCACAATCCGTCTAGGGTAGGCTATGTCGCTTGAATTGGACGGTTTGCTGAGACACACTTTCCCCTAAGCTTGAAAGTACAACGCAGCAAGCAAACAAAAGACATCATCAAACAAACAAATAATAATCACCAAAACTCATATTATCTACCAAAAGAGTTACCAAGACCAGTGCTGTTCTAGTAGCTTAAAACGAAGAGCCCTACACACGTGTGAGACAGCTGAGGGGAACAGACAGTACACTTTGTTCATGCATGTGTGTTCATCATGCATACAGTATTTCTATTCTATGCTGTTTCATTTCATTTCAGCCTCGTCTTTCCTCGAGATGCGACTCTCTGTCACCTGGCAGAAGAGCTCAGTCGCAAGGCGCTTGTGCATCAGTCGCAGGGCGCTTAATCAGAGATCACTAACACCATCTTGCAGAAAGAGCGATGTTGTCTCACTGCGGAAGTGTTATTTAATTCTGTTGAGATCAGCCTTGGGTTACATAAGCAGAAGAAGCTGGCTAAAACGGAGAGGTTGCGCAATTGCCAAACGGCAGAAAAAGGAATGGCACAACATCATGCGCTGGAAAAAACAGGTCTGCTCCTTACAAACAATAAAGCATTTAAACTCAGGCCAATTTCAATAGATCCTGCACTCTAACACATTTAACCAAGAATTGCACTGGCTGGCCGTTTTCTGCACGCTGCAGCATTTTGGACAGTATGAAGTAGTCGCCTGACCTCTAGTGGTCAATTATTTGAAAGCGTCATATTTTTGTGCTTTTGTGCAAGATACTAAAAACATACATCCTTTTGCACAAGTCCATGCCCCCGACCACCTATTCAGTTTTAATACACGAATATATTCTAATGTACAGCATTCTTCAAGAATTTGTGAACTAATGTATTCAAATAAGCGGTTTATTTGTTAGTGGGCTGTGTATGTCAGTGTTATACTATCTATACAGTCCACTGTAGCAGTTCTTGTATCACTGGACTAGCAGTGAATGACAAATACTGGTGTGACTGTGGATTGAAGAAGAATCTACTCCATGTCTGACACTCTTTTTTCTTTTGGACATGATGACATAGATTATTGGCAATGATCTCATTTGCACAAGAATTGTTTACTTCTCTCACACACACTCACGCGCTCTCTCTCTCTCACATACACACACACACGCACCAGAGAGCGCTGTGAGTCAAAGAGCACTGGGCGTTGCGAGGGCCATATTTTAACCTTAAAAGTAAATAAAAAGGTTTCACAGCTGCAATCACTTTATTCACTCCCTTATGAGGGAGAAAAGACTGCTCCTCAGTCACATGAGGCTCTGAGTCAAACTGCATATCATCAGTGTTACACAGACAGGCCGCCAGGGGCAGCATTGCACCAATAAATTCAGCATGTGGCGCAGACAGCACCAGCCATTTCCCAGTACAGTGAAGTCTCTCTGTCCCCTGATTGACTGACACACAGTCCGACGAGTCCATGACTGACAGTAGGGTTTCTTTAGCTGCTTTACCCTGCCAGGGGTAACTTCTGAGAACAGGGCTGTTAGCTGTACCCCGGCAAGGGTAATTTCTGCCCCTCTTTGGCCTCGAAGAAGGTGTAGGAGAGTGTGATGGTGTCCACGCGTGCCATGCGAGGGTCCTCGTCGAACTCGGGGTCGATGTAGAAGAAGACGGGCATGTCCACCTCCTCACGGGGGTTCAGACGCTGCTCCTCAAAGCAGAAACACTGCAGGACACACACATACGCACAGGCACACACACACGCACGCACACACACACGCACGCACACACACACGCACGCACACACACAGACAAACACATGCACGCAGACACACACACACGCACACACAGAAACATGACAGAAGATTAGTCTGGATCTCAGACGCACATCACACCAGAACTGGATTTGACAGCAATCTGGAAAACCAACATCTCATCTAATTGTTGTGCCTGTATTTTAGTTATGTTCTGTAGTTTATTTACGTTCTGTATTTTAGGCAAGTGCCATGCCTGCAAAGTAACAAACAACTGATGCCGAATATTTTTGTCTCACTGAAGTACAAATGGTATTTGTAACCAGCCCCAGACTCAAACCCGCAACAGATAGACTACCAAGCGAGCTAAAAGCTATTAGGCTATTAGCTACCACAGTAGCGTATGCTTTTGAGGTGCTGGGAGGGAGGTTTGCTAACGTTGTAATGCTGAGCTGTGCTAGCTGGCATCGCTTACATGTGCTGTTGAGGCAGTGCCTGTTTGAGCCTGATTGGGCATTTGTTTTAATAATGCACTGTGTCTGTGTTATTGAAATGCTCTACCTGTATATGTTTTAATGATGTACTGTGTCTATTCTTACTGACCTGTATTTTGTTGGAGTATTGTGTCTGTATTACTACTGACCTGTATTTTGTTGAAGTATTGTCCGGCCTCATAGGGCACCACATTGTATGTGGAGATACCGATAACGGGCTTGTCTGTAGGGTTATATGCTCTGTAGAAGGCCAGGGCAGTCTCTCCTGGGACCACCTGAGTTGGAGTACAATACACACACACACACACACACACAGTCTTTGCTTTAGACAATATTTCTTATGGCACTTTTCACCTTTTTACTGTAATTTTTAATGAAATTACAACTATATAAAATGATATAATGAATAACAATGTGTAGTGAACTAGTTAGGTTTAATGAAAGTTTTCAGTGTGTTGTGTTCTGCACTGTGGGTGTGTGTGTTGTGCTGTGCATATATGCCTGTGCTTACGTATATCTCGGTCTGCTGTGGTCGGAAGTTCCACTGCATGCTGGCGTGGACATCTGCGTTGAAGGTGACCTTGATGACGCGGTCCTTGATGGGCGTCATGGTGGCCACGTGCTCTGTGTCATGGCCCGCCACCGCAGTACCACCCAATCCCGTCGCCTGCACGGCATCACACAGCCAATGAGAGGGCAGCGCGGAAAACTTTCTGACTTACAGTGTTGAAAACTCATGTTGTTAGGAAGGAGAATAAGAAAATACTATTGCCAACTACACAAGTAATCAAGACCACTACAACTGGTGAAACCTATGTCCTTTGTCAAGAGTGTTACTGCTTGAGAAAAACTATTATTTTCAGAACTGGATTTCACAGCAATCTGGGAAACCTACATCTGATCTAACTGTTGTGCCTGTATTTTATTTATTTTCTGTAGTTTATTTATGTTCTGTATTTGAGTGAACTGCCAGGCGTGCATAGTAGCAAACAATTGAAGTCGAACATTTTTGTCTCACTGAAGTACAAATCATATGTATCCCCAGACTCAAACCCACGACCAGTGTTACTGCTTGAGAAAAACTATTATTTTCAGTGGTGGAACCAAGTAGACACAAGAAGGGAGGCTGACAGCCACGGAAAGGCACTATGATCAACGAAAGCACTGGCATATTGAGAGGGGCATCTCTTGCACACCAGGGAGGACAATTCACACCAGCCAAATGCTGGCAAATTATGGAAGCGGCTGGTAAATTTTGGACACGAAATAATAATTTACTATTAAGTGGCTGATGAATTTTATCATTTATTTGTCAGTGGCTGGTAAAGGTTCACATTTTGCAAAGTTCATTTCCACCCCTGCTGCACAAGTCGCCCAGTACCCATTTTGAGAGGGGCAGGGCCATATTGAGAGGGTCATATTAAGAGGGGCATATGCCAGCCTCCAGGCCAGCACACACTGCCCAACGTCTTCAGCACCACGGACAGCAGGAGCCCTCTACCTGCTGAGACCAAAGCAGCTCACAGCAATGGCCAACCAGCTTACCTGAGCAGGTCCACAGACTGGCTGAAGCCCTGGTCAGCATACCTAACCACACCTCAGAATACCTCACCCTGGAGTTTACATTGGGCTGGAGCCCTCTGGAGCTCAGCTCCCCCTCCTTCACTCGTCAATACAGCCAGTTGCTGCCTAGCTGGCAAACCTAAGCACCTAATATAATATGTGTGTGAGAGCGCCCCCACCTGGCAGTAGAGGCGGTAGAGGGGCACGGCGGCGTACGACATGCCGATCATGCCCACGCCCGCAGCGGCAATGTACGTGAGCACCGTGCGGTTCCGCTGCTTCCACTCCTCCTCCTGCGTCTGCCGCTGGTTCTTCCGGCTCTTGGCCCCCCTCGTCTGGACGTGCAGACGACACGGCATCCGCCGGCACAGGAACGCCTCCGCGGATGAGCGCAGGGGCCCGCGAGCCTGCCGCCCAACCTCACAGGGGTTTGGGAACGAGTGCAGCGCTTTCCAGCTGTGGGTGCGGATGCAGGAGAGTACGCTGGTTGCCACCCGCAGGCCGTGCTTGGAACAGCACCCCTGCAGCAGCACGGGGAGCAGCATGATTGGCTGGAGAAGGCTGGACAGAAGACTGCAGAGGGGGAGGACTCACCTGAACATCGCAAACAAACACAGGACATGCTATCACAACATGCTATCGCCCTCTGCTGGTTCTTATGGGACATCACAACGTTTACAGGCATGTCATGACATTTCATGTGTCATGAATCAGATCCATTCGGGTAAAATGATCAGCCCAGTTCCAAACTCACCAGAAATGTTGTGGCTTTGGCTGGTAATATTCAGGATGAAAGCAGCATCACATCTTCGCCTGGAGAACATAAATACTTTGGTTACTGCAGAGTCACCAGGGAAGGCAATCATTTTAAACTTGCCTATTAAAACCACTAACTGTATACATTTAAAGATGGACAGAGTCAATGCTCGAAACAGACGAGCTTCATGAATCGCATCAGAGGGGCGTTAACAACACAAAGCAACTGATTCGTCAGCCAAATTAACTGCACTCTCACACCTTCTGCGATCAGTTTGAAAGGCGTCGATGGTGCTGAGTATCTCAAAGTTTCTGCTTACTATTGTGGCGACCTGTGTGTCGCTGAGTGTGTGTGTGTGTTTTATGTGTCTCGTCTGCCAATGTCCGCAGTGCATGTGTTGCTATGTGTGTCATGCACTGCGATGGGGTTGGTGGAGTAGCCGGGGGTGGGAGGTCGTGTCATCAGGCTTTGTCTGGGTTGTACGTGCTGAATAAACCGTTCATTCGGACAACACTGTATCTCGAGCATGGTAACGTTAGGAAGTATCTGCCCTGTCTGCCTGCACACAGGTCGCGCTAGGGGGGAAGTGGACACAATGCTGCCACGGAGATGCTGTCGGTTGCAGCAGGAGCAAGTTCAGCAACAGCAAGATGTTAAGCAAATCAAAACATCACAAACATACCACCATCAGACTTCAGCACATGTAGCGAGTTTGCTGATAAAAAAATAAGTTGCACGACTGCACATCTTAGCTGGCTAGTTTGTATCTTACAGCTGACCACAGATGCACTAATAATACAAAAGAATCGGTAGCTCGTTGAACAGAACGATCTAACTACGTCTGTCCTAAAACACTAAGCGACCCCTTAGACTTGAAGTTGAATTAGGATGAAGAACAGAAAATGTTAGCTAATGTAAGGTTGGTGACTGTCAGCTAAAGCACACAAACATGCTCTAGAGGATTCTACGCTGAATACAGGTCCCCCTTTTATAATCCCTCTTTGCCATTTAATAGTGGAAAGCGTTGCAAATGAATTAGCAAACTGAAAACAACACACACTTACTTTATTCAATACCCTTCTGATGAACCCTTTCTTACAAAACACACGCAGGTCCTTCTAGGGAGGTCGTCCGGCGGAACAAGGAATTGGTGACATTGGTTCCTTTGCTGTTTGCTGTTTGCTGTTATGTGTAATAAGCCTGTCCAATCTAAACAAAATCTGATAATAAACATATTATCTAATGTGTGAAATCTCTGTCATGCAGTTTTTCTTTCATGTCACGTATTTTGTATAAGATGTCTAATGGCTTGCAAAGTTCGCACTGTGTTTTGTCGATCAAAACTATGCTGCAGTTTTACTGGAATCCACCAGGTGTCTCATTAGTTCTTATAATTTGATTTGCGCATCATCATAACAAAGACGGGACTTAATTGAATTAAACTGGGTCTCGTGCCACGCCATCCGCGCCTTGTATGGAATTCCCAGGTTAAAGTTTGCTGAGTAGGCTATATTTTCATCAAATGCTGTGGGTGCTTGATCAACACCGACTTCATTACGAAATTACACAATGACTTTAACGGATCCATGGGCTTAATTAATTAGCCTAAGTTAAACTATTCTGAAATCCAACCTAGTTTTAAAACTCGACTAGCCCATCATACCTTACGTACAGTGTAAAGTTCATCTTTCCTCACACCCTCATTTAGGCTACCTGTCCTAATCCTTTGGGGAAGTAGGCTGCTGGCTCGCGCCTACAAGGCAAATTATGAGCGTGTGATAAGGGAGTCGGTGCGCCGTCAGCGAGAGGTGAGGTGGTCACGTGATCACTGGGTATCAGCGAAGATTAAGCATAGAGAGGTAGGAGTGTTTGTCTAAGACTGTCTGGGCTGCTCTGTCTGTCTCCGCGGCCACGCTGGGCGACCCGGCTTGAACCAACCGTCTGTCATTTCTTGCAGACCAATGACGCGGCCCCAGATTTAATACTTAGTCGTTTTTAATCAGTCTGCCATGTCTGCCTTGCTGCCCCAAGAAGCGGAGCACTTTGATGGCTTATCCCTGCTGTACTGGTACGTGCCTCTCTACTGTACTCGCTCTTGCAGAGTCAGGTGCTGCACGCCTTTATTTAGGCTGGTGCAGATTGCATGCAGTGTCCATGGGGAATATTTCTGGGGGGGACTAAATGCATTTCTGTACCCCTGATAAAGTTTTTGACCTTCATGGATGTCCATGTTTGGGAAGAAAGCCTGAAGGTACCGTCGCTTTGGGGGAAAAGATCCGCAGTATGGTAGCCTAGCGGTGCCTTGGGGATGGGGGGGACACACGTTCCTGAGCGGGAACTGCCTTTTAAATACAGTAGCTGCAGTCACCCATGTTAACGCGATGTGGACAGGGCACGATAAAACGGTTTAGGTAGTATTAGTAAGTAGAGTAATGCAGTTTGTCCATTGCACCAGCGTCATATTGAACGAAAAGCTCCAGTGGTGCTCTTAGGGTACCGCACCACTGTGCACAAAGATACAATTCAGACCATATTTATTATTTATGCAGTGTTTCCTGCATCGAGAGTTGTAGTACAGTCAGAGAGTTGTATGTGTGTTTATGTTGCCAAAAACACTAAGTTGACAAAAAGTGAATTGAGAAAAGTTTTTTTTAATAGATGTGTATTTTATCTGTTTTGGTATGTTGTTTCTGATCATATGTCTGTAAGTGTGACAGAAAGTCTACTTGGGCGGGGCAGAAAGGGTCACATTGGGTCAGAGTCCTTAGATGGGTTAGGGACATGACCGCTGATTTGTGTGTTTCACTGTCTGCCGTCTATCATCAGCCAAAATAATACCTCACCTTACCACAGAGTTCAACTGCACCACACACACACACACACACACACACACACACACACACACACACACACACACACACACACAGAGACACACACACCGGAGATCATATTGTTGACCAGAACACAGATGTTTCTTAAAACGTGTTGTTCAACTATGCGTATGTTATCTTGTTAATGGCGCACTTCATAACACAAAATTATCATTTTTCCCCCCAAACAAAATGCTTTGGCACACACTTTTATACGCTAACTATATAAGAAGAACCTTGCCAAATTATCGTTTGTATATATATATATATATATATATATATATATATATATATATATATATATATATATATATCTGGCCTTGTGTGTAGATTTTTACACTTATGCACAATAAAAGTGTTGTTTGATGGCGACAAAAGAATGGAAACTACTGTTCTGTTCTATTCACACTGTTTTAATGATGCTATTTTAGTCTATTTTCTATTGTTCCATGTTTTATTGTTTCTGTCACATTTTTGACTGTTCTGTTCCAGTGTGTCATTCAGGTAGAACATTTGCTAAGAAGGGTGACAATTTCTGTTAAGGAGGCCACACAGAGGACAAGCCTTAAGCATTATGCGTAAACAGACAGACAGACAGACAGAGACAGACAGACAGACAGACAGACAGATAGATAGATAGATAGATAGATAGATAGATAGATGGATAGATGGATAGATAGATAGATAGATATCAGAGTCAAATTCCTTGTATACGTACAGTAAGTGTACTTGGCCAATAAAACTGATTCTGATAGACAGACAGACAGACAGACAGATAGACAGATAGACAGATAGATAGATAGATAGATAGATAGATAGATAGATAGATAGATAGATATTTTGTCACAAGCACCATCATATAAAAAGAATGCCAGTAAAATGGCGTGTGTGACAAAACAGCTGTATGCGGCACTGTTTGTAAGGCCTCTAAAAATAACTATGCATATAAATATAAAAACTGCAAATAGACAAAAACACACACACATAGACAAATGAAGAGGCTAAACCCACATACAAACTAGTTTATCAGATATACGTAGCAGTTAAATTGTATTAAATATTGGTCATAAAGTGCAAATGCAATGACGTTTAGATTAGGTTCAACTTGGTCATCACTACACGTCACACACACACACACACACACACACACACACACACACACACACACACACACACACACACACACACACACACACACACACACACACACACACACACACACACACACACACACAAGGCAGCCAAATGCAGTTAGCCTCTAACCAGATGTGCAAAGCAGTAAGTCCAAGATAAACATATTTACAGAGTATGTGAATGAGTCATATAGTACAGCAAAAAATGATTAAGCTACAGCAAGAATTATGGCTATGTTTAACTATATGTACAAGCAGTGGACCTGACATTCTCATGATGCTCAGGTGGTAAAGTGCCAGTGCAAGAAGTGGCAAGGGTCTCAGGCCTGGTTCCTGATTGGGTGTTAGAGATACCTCCTCCTTAGGCCTCATTTCTGATTGGATGTTGGCTATAACTCCTCATCAGGGCTGGTTCCTGAGTGGGCGTTAAAGATACCTCCTTCTCAGGCCTCGTTCCTGATTGGGTGTTGAAGATAACTCCTCTTAATGCCTCGTTCCTGATTGGGTGTTGGAGATAATGCCTCATCAGGCCTGGTTCCTGATAGGGCGTTAAAGGTACCTGCTTCTCAGGCCTTGTTCCTGATTGGGTGTTGGAGATAACTCCTCCCCAGGCCTGGTTTCTAATTGGGTGTTGGCGATAACTGTTCCTGAGGCCTCCTCCTCAGCCTCTCAGTCCTGGCCATGTGGCTGTGGAGGTGTCTGCCTGAATGTAGCCAGTGAAAGAGTTTACTCATGTGTGGAGGGAAGGTGTGTAGAGGGGGTCTAGGAGGGGGGATCTGTGAGGGTCCACTATGCCCTGGACTTGCAGCAGTGAATGTACAGTACAGATAGGCATGGTGTTGGAGATCCAGTGATATGTTAAGCACGGTGTACCAATCGTGTAGCCCTTTAGTGATCACCGTATGCCCGGCACAACGACTCGGTGTGACTGAAAAAAACGTAACTACAACATTTTAACATTACTACGACGTTACAGAAAGCCTTTAGTAACACATTACAACTTGGTCATTGCCATTCTGGTAACAAAGTTCTAATAGGAGGTGCCTCTTAAAGGGTTAAGTGCTTTATGGTCTTGTGAGCCAGAGCAGGTGGTGATGCAGTCTGCAAGAAATGACTCAGTAGTGGTACAGTAGGAGGCTTTCAGAACACTGGCAGAGATGTTCAGGGTTCTCTGTGTCCCAAACTAGTATAGCTGTTGTCTCAACTTCAGCACCACAAGCACATGTGCACACACACATGCATGCACACATGTGCAGGCACGCACACACACACACACACACACGCACACACGCGCCGGTGTAAGGTCGTCACTTCCGGAACCAACCGCGGAACAGGAAGTGGAACACGAGAGAGTTCGCTGCTTTGGGTCTCCGGACGACGTAACAGAACATTTCAATAAAGAACCCATTTTACCTATATCTAAATACCTGATACCACTTACCAGGACCTCAGCCAATAGGCCCTACCCTAATCTAACTATAAAGCTTTATCCGTTGACTTGTGGTTCTGGAGTAAGCCAACCAAATTCATGTAGTAACATGAGTGTCTCTCCTACTAGATATTACTTGGGTTCAACTGGGGATAGCGTCGCTCAGGTCGTGCCACGGCCGATTCACATTCTGGCTTCACCACGGGCATAATATGGAGCTAGTCTAGAGAGTGTCAGCGGTCATGCTGCTGCCATAGGTACTTATTTACCTACCTCAGAAGTCACCCGCCGCTACATAGTGACAGTTTCACATGACGTGATCCAAACCTAGGTGGCTAGACTAGGGACTCAGGGCAGGAATTTACCGTCTGCCTGAGTATGCATCTAGCCCTAGCCAGGCATTATGGAAACGCCGTTACCCAAAAGTCTACTTAAGCAAGATAATACGTTCACGAGAGACTAAAGTGGATCAGAATAATAACAGTTTATTAGTCAGGTACAAGCTACTGAACCAAGTTGCAATATCCCGCTTACAGTCAAATCAATGAATAACATGCAGTTACAAATGGACTATAGAATGACATAGAAAACACAAACAGTCAAAGTATGAACATCTCCTACCTCTCTACCCAAAAGCGTATACACACCACTGTGTGAGTGTCATGGCTACACGACAACTCACCCACGTAGTGTGGAAGCATCCTTGGTACAACTCAAAGAGGTTTCTGTATCTTTCCCTTAAATACCCAGTCTTGGTCCTTTGTTCAGAGCACCCTTGGAATGTGAGATCTTTATTATAATAACCAGAGTCTGATTCAGAAGTGAGACCAGTATACCACTCACACTGAGACCATCAGAATGAAACCCAACATGACATGTCAATCTCATAGCATTTCTATAATATCATATACTGTTAAATCCCACATCTCTTGTCCTGATGTTGACCTAGGTGCATCCCCCACTCCATCTGTTGGCAGAGCCCAGATGAGGACACAGTGGGGTGCGGGGCACCTAATTAAAAGATAACACCAGTTAAGGATCTGCTGTGGGTTCTCGTGGACTGAAACTATAGAACAAATTGCCTTTTGAAGGCCCTCTGGTTTGTCAACAGCACAGAGAGATATGGCAACTCCTCTATTTGTGCTGATTGAGTGACCAGACTGCTTGGAGCCTTACACCGGCATGCACGCACATACACACACGCGCACATGCACACATGCACACACAGTGGAATGAGTGTCTGTCTCTGTCTCTGGGACCCTGTCTCTCACTCTGGACCCTGTGTAGTGTGTCTGTCTCTCTCTCTGGGACTCTCTCTCTCTCTCTGGGACCCAGTGTAGTGTATCTGTCTCTCTCTCTAGGACCCTGTCTCTCTCTGGACCCAATGCAGTGTGTTTGTCTCTCTCTCTGGGACCCTGGGTAGTGTCCCTGTCTCTCTCTCTGGGATCTTGTCTCTCTCTGCAACCATCTATAGTGTCTCTCTCTCTCTCTCTCTCTCTAAGACCCTGTGTACTTTACCTGTCTCTCTCTCTGGGATCTTGTCTCTTTCTTTGAGACCCTGTGTAGTGTCTCTCTTCCGCCTGAAACCCACAATCTCTTTGCTTTTAGAGACACTGAGATGCAGGTTGTTAGACTGACAGTGCTGCGATAGTGTTTCCAGCTCATCAGACTAAGCAGGCTTTTTCTCATCCATCTGATATCAAACCATATCAGCTGTATCAGTGTGGTCAGCACATTTCACTGGGAATCGGAGCCATGCCTGGGCGTCTATCAGCGTCACGTGTGTGCTGGGACTACAGCAGAGGAAGGACTCCAGACAGCCTGTGTCACACTTTTTTAACAGGCCTCAATGTTTTTAGAGGTGTCATTCTGCGAGAAACCGTTTAGTACTTGCGCTTTTTGAAATAGGATAGGTCACTCCGAGTTGCACGTGAAAATGTTCTTCTACCCCGATTGCCTCCATCAGTCAATGGAGGAAAGTAGGCAGAAAAAGAGGAGAAGAAGGAAAAGGCATACAAAGTGATGTAAGTTGGTGTGCTATGACCGAATGGGCTTTGAATGACTGTAGCCTGTGATTAGTGTAGCCGAGAACCTGTCATTGTCCCTACTCCATCTCCTCCACCAAACTAGAACAGCCTGTAACAGGAGCACTAAAGCATTTTTTCACTAAAACCGGCTCACAGGGCATTCATTAATACTAGAGACCACTGCAAAATTAATGAAAAACCGATGCAATGAGACCTTTAAAAGGCTTTACTCCTAACAGGGCTACAGTGACTTTCATGACACAGCTGTGAGAGAGGGAATGTAAGGGCGTCCGTCTGCTGAGTGCGAGAAGGATCAAATTAGATGCTACCAAAACAGATTTTAAGCATTTTTTTCCTTAATGCCTGACAATGGGAGCTTGTTAGGTGCAAAAAAAACATATGCTTTTGTTGCGTCTGGGTTACATTGAGGTCAGGTTGCTTTGACACCTCCAACGAACCGCACCAGGGTCCATATGGAACCGTGCTGAAACCACCTCTTCAACCGTGTGTGTGTGTGTGTGTGTCTGTGTGTGCGTTAGGGCTGCACAATATATAGAAAATATTGTGATATCGCAACATCCATTATTGTGATATTCATATCGCAAAACATGGCTTAGCTTGATAAATGGGACATTACTATATTATAAGCTGTTTATATATTATAAGCTGTTTCACACTCCACATATAAAGATATTTAAGAAATCAAATGGAGTCCTATTGCCCTTGGTTTTCACCCCCATAGGCTGCACACTGTCTAGGGCCTAGCTGTGAAGATTAAGCTAAAAGACTTAAATATTTGTCATCGCAACATTCAGCGGTGTTACCGCATATCGCAAATGTTGTCAAATATTGTGCAGCCCTAGTGTGTGTCTGGGTTCGCTCATTTGGTGAAAGTCGTGACTACACAGCACACAGTGCGGACAACGAACTTTAACATCTACGTTCAACCCGTGACACACGTAAGCAGGGGGCAGCCATGACGACGGTGCCTGGGGAGCAGTGTGTTGGGATGGTACCATGCTCAGGGGACCTCAGTGTGTGTGTGTGGGGAGGTGGGGGATGGTACCATGCTCAGGGTACCTTTTGCTTGCACTTTTGGCATTTGGTGGATTCGTACCTCCATTACTCCACCATTATCTCCACCACCCTAAGCATGGACGGTACCCTGCTCAGGGTACCTCTCAAGTCACAGGTCCATTACCTTAAGTGCCAGGCCACCACTGAATGGAAACAAATGTGAGTGTTTTAAAGGTCTCATCGCATTGTTTTTTTTTGCAAGCCTGTTTTATTGAAAAAATGCTTTAGTGCTCCTGTTATAGGCAGCTATAGTTTGGTGGAGGAGATGGAGCAGGGAGAATGACAGGATCTTGGCTGTGCTAGTTACAGGCTACAATCATTCAAAGCCCATTTGGTCATAGCACACCAAACAGAAGATTTAAACGTTTTAAACAAACACACATACTTACCTAAGTGAATGTATGCTGCAATGAGACTCCTCTGGTAATCACAACTGTGGAATGGCTGAGGCAATCGGGGTAGAAGAACATTTTTATGTGCAGCATGTATATGCAACTCGGAGTGACCTCTTGTATTTCAACAAGAGCAAGTAGTAAACGGTTTCTCACGGAATGAGACCTTTAAGCGATCTGAACAAGGCAGGTGTGAATACACCCATTGTGTGTGTAACCTGTGTCAGGAGTCATTGTGTGTGTGTTACCTGTGTCAGGAGTCATTGTGTGTGTTACCCGTGTCAGGAGTCATTGTGTGTGTGTTACCTGTGTCAGGAGTCATTGTGTGTGTGTTACCTGTGTCAGGAGTCATTGTGTGTGTGTTACCTGTGTCAGGAGTCATTGTGTGTGTTACCTGTGTCAGGAGTCATTGTGTGTGTTACCTGTGTCAAGAGTCATTGTGTGTGTGTTACCTGTGTCAGGAGTCATTGTGTGTGTTACCTGTATCAGGAGTCATTGTGTGTGTCAGGAGTAAGGATGCCCTGAATATTCGGTAACCGAATATATTCGGTCCAATATTGCAAAAAAGGCATATTCGGCCTTCGGTTGGAGTGAGTTAAAAGCAAGGCCGAATAATGGTGTGTGACGCAGTGTGTGAGGTTACATGCACACACTTATTGACATTTACTTGAGCCTTATGTTTATGTAACCCTCTGTTTCCCACGTTCACCTCCACAGTGTAGCTACTCTGTGTTGTGTTTGTATGTGAGTGGACGGCTGACGGGGGCCGCAGCCAGTAGGAAGATGGATGTGACACAGAGGGGTTCGGGATCGTTGCTGTTCATTGTTGCAATACTCACAGGATCTCTATAGGGTTGATAGCACGAACTCCAACCAGTAGAAAACATTTTCAAAACAAGCTAATGAAATCCCAATACCGTATCTCATTAAATTTGGTATTACATTTTCAGCCAAACTATAAAACGTTTTAATACAAAAAATAAAAGTGCTAGCTTCACAAATTACTCTGCTGTTAAGAGCTTAACATTTCAGTATACAAAATAGCTCAACAACACAAACTTAAAAGAGCTCATATCCGAAATATTTCATATTTTATATCCAAGTGAAAATAACGTGATTTGCCTACAGGGTTGTTAGCAGCACGAACTAAAGAAAATGGCGCATTACACTAATGTATCAACCCTACGGTGTAACAGAAGGACAAAAAGCTAGTCTGAAATAGTAAACTCTCATTTGAACATCATGCAATAGCGATACCTATTGGTGCAACAGACACTGCCTTACATTTACATTATTAGCCTATCTACTGTGGCTAAGCGGACTTGTGCCAGAAGGACAATAATTCTTTTTTTTTTGGGTTTATTGACTTAAATGCACTTCAATTTTTTTGGAATGCATGTTTTTTTAAGGCCTAATATAAATGAAAAGCTTTGTGTTTTTTTTTAAAGCAAAGGCTACTGGAATATATAAATATTTTTTTAAAAATGGTAGAATATTTAATAAACATTTACTTTCTTTGAAAAACGTCTAAAATTTATTTTAGACTATTAATGCAATGTTAAAAATATAGTGAAAAACTTAGGTAACACTTTATTTGAAGGGGTCTACATAAGGATGTCATGTAACCGTCATAAGAATGACACGACACATTTCAGGAACATTAATGACACATTTTTGATGTTAATGAATGTTGTCATAATGTGTCATTCGGTTTTTGAATGTCAGGTTGACACTGTGTGTGTCATCATTACGACAACTTGACATATGGCAAGATGACATTATTTGACTGTCTTTGTCATGACAACTAGACATTAGCCCAGAAATTGTAACACATTTAATTGTTTGTCATGACAATTAGATATTCAATTCAAGGGGTATACATAAGGCTGTCATATAAGTGTCATGACATTGCCCATATCAAGAACATTAATGACACATTATTGATGTGTGTGACTGTTGTCATTATGTGTCATTCAGTTTTTTTAATGCCATATGAACCACTTCACAATATTGTCATGACAATTACAAATGCAATGCATATGGCATGGTACCGACTGTATGGCCTGGCTTACATTCTAGATCTGTGAAGTCTTAGACTTGTCGTGACATCTGTTTAACTGTCATAACGTATATGTGTCCTGACCTTTCTTGCTTTGAGAAGCAATGACCTGAACAATGGACTGTCATGACATCATTATAAACTGATCATGAATAATTTGCTTGACCTTAACTACAGTGGTACAGTTTTGATCTGTCATTAAGCTGTCATGAAAAACTATTACACAATAAAAGAGCTTATTAACAGTGTCATGAATACTTACATTTGACCTAAAGTACAGTGAACCATCTGAGATGTTTACTGAACATGTCATGAAGTGCCACGACACCATCTAGTAGGTCCTATTTTTGTACATTGTAATATTGACACTAATTTCAACTAATAATAAATACCATACTCAGTCATGATGTAAAGGAGTTTATTTCTGCAAATGTATGTGTGGAACATACATGAAACAATTAATTTCTGCAGCTTTTTCAAATCATGCACAAGTCTGCCCAACACACCATTACGATGTCTGTTTCCTAACCAATAATACCATTCAATCATTTTAAGGTATGTTGCGAGGGACTGAGGGGTTCGATTCCCCCTGAGGCGCCAAATCTGTTTTTTGTATGTCTGCCATGCACATTCAATATGTTGAGTATGGGCATTGTTTTCCGGATTTACAAAGTTTTGCTCTACACTTAGGTGTTTAATGCGGTCCTCTAGGTGGGTAATCTTCTGCTGTGCCAGCTTATTCTCCTCCCTCAGTTTGGCCATCATCATTGTGCCCGTTGGTGACCCTACACATTTAAGGACAAATAATAAATATTAAATAAGGACAAACACACACACACACACACACACACACACACACACACACACACACACACACACACACACACAACTTGATTCACTACTGCATTATCACCTGACAAACCGACTGTTTACAGAATGAAGTACAGCTGGGGGCAAAACAAGTGTCTAGCTGTATACAGAAATGTTTATCCCACTTTACTTCACATTAGTACAGCTACAATGGGATCATTTTGTGTTGTTGTTTGATTCATTTAACTTCATAATATATTTTCAGTTCATGCAATAGAAATGCATTTTTTTCTCTGAACTCTTGTTGATCACAATCAATTCTAGGTGCATGTGTACATTCAAGGAAATTTGACTCACAAGATTTTTCTGGTGGACTCCTATGTGCTGTCTCCTCCGTGCGTATCTCAACTTGCTTTCTTGTTTTGCTAGTCTTCCCACGAGTGTTCATCTATGTTTAAAAAAACGAAAAGTAAATTTGACTCAGTCATAACGAGCCTGCAGACACACACCCCCAGAATGTCATCCACACTCAAAACTGATTCAAGTCCATGTTTGGGGAGGTCTGCGAGCACAAAGAAAATATAACTACTTCAATAGTTAACAGTTAGCAGCTACCAGTAGCCGAAATCTATGCTAGAAGGCTAATTGGAGTACTGGAGCTTCCTTCTTTTCTAACTCGTTGTTCGCTGTCGGTAGCTTGAGAGAGCAAAATCTTGATTAATATTTGTTAAATCTGTTGTTATATAAGTTACATGTGTCTTTCGAGTTTCGTGGCACACAACTCGAACATTCTCCACAGAAGCAACCAACTGCTACACACTTCAAATTTCCCCAAGAAAAACGGCGATAATGAACTCATTATGATTGTGCCCAGTCCTACTTGTTTTGCACAGAAGCGCTAAATCACACAATGTATTATCCTCATTGACTGTATATGATTACCCTCTATACGAGATGACATGAACAAAATGATGCTAACTAGTTTAGCCACTAGCATACTATTAACAAAAGTAAAGCAAACTAGGCTTGTCCCGATCCAATATCGGCATCGGATCGGCCGCCGATATTGGCAAAAAAATGTGTATCGGTATCGGCGCAGCGGCACGGGAAAAAAATCCGATCCGTTAAAAAACCAGCAGTGAATGCACAGGTTTTCTCTACACTTGGTTCTGACCATTGACTGTATACAGGATCCGATCCGACTTCAATGACACACCCCTAGGTTTGTCACTGATCTCCCCCCATCCCGAGAATTTGCTTGCGCTAGATGGTGGTGGTGGTAATTACAGTTGCCCGCGTGCAGATTTAAAATGCAATGGTGACCATATTTAGTTTAAATCATTCCGTTAAATAGATAAATAAATAATTGATCCTAAGAAATCAAAAACAATGTTTTTTTTTAATATGTCATCATTTACTTTGGTGGAGTGCTTGTTCCTACGACACTTCTGCTTTTGAAAACTCAAATTGGCGCCAGGATTGTAAATTATCTAGCTGCCTGGATGGAAAAAATAGTCCACCCCTGCTATGATGACCCTGTTACAACGAGGAATCATTAAAAGTAGTAGGCGATCAGATACTTTAATAAACAGGAGAAAATTTGTTTTATGGATGCAAAAATGGGGAATACTGAAGAGGATCATGATCTGCAGAAAATGCCGTGCCAAATGTGTCATTAATGTTCCTGATATGGGTCATTGCATTCTTATGACGCTCACATGACACCCTCATGTGTACCCCTTCAAATAAATGGTGTGAAGTTATGACAATATAGTAAATGTTACATTTTCTGTGTTAATGTCAAGTTGTCATGACAAAGACTTTCAAATAATGTCATTTTCACTTATGTCAAGTTGTCATAATGATGACACACAAACAGTGTTAACTTGACATTCCAAAAACCGAATGTCGCACTATGACAACATTCATTAACATCAATAATATGTCATTAATGTTCCTGACATGTGTCATGTCACTCTCATGACGGTTACATGACAATCTTATGTAGAACCCTTCAAATAAAGTGTTACCAAAACTTAACAACCGCATTTGATATTTGATATTCGGTATTCGGTATTCAGTATTCAGTATTCGGTATCCGGCCAAGAGTTTCATATTATTCGGTTTCGGCTTCGGCCACAAATTTTCATTTCGGTGCATCCCTAGTCAGGAGTCATTGTGTGTGTTACCTGTGTCCGGAGCATTCTTTTACCCGTGTCAGCAGACACTCTGCTTATCACTCTACATTTCAGGACATTTTGTGTGTGTCACTTGTTTTAGAAGTCATAGTGTGTGTTACCTGATCCAGGAGTCATTGTGTGTGTCACCTGTTTTAGTGTGTGTATGGTGTGTGTCTAATATGGTGTGTGAGTGTGTGGTTTTGTGTGTGAACGCTGATTTGTCTAATATTGTGTGTGTGTGTGGGTGTGTTGCTCTGTCTCTGCAGGATTGTCACGGCATCAACCGTGTGTGTGTCTGTGCATTTGTGAACACTGATTTGTCTAATATTGTGTGTTTGTGTGTGTGAACACTGATTTGTCCAATATCGTGTGTGCGTGTGTATGTGTCTGTGTGAACACTGATTTGTCTAATTTCATTTGTGACTTGACAGGACCATCATGGGCCCCCACGGCTACAACCGAGCCATCCAGAGACTAGACTTCCCCGACTGCAGGAGAGGACTAGGTGAGATAGTGAGAGAGACACACACCCCAGTCACACACACAGGTCTAAACATCACACACACACTTACACACACACACACACACACACACACAGATGTAGTCATGCTCATTCAACTTCGCGCAGCGAATGAGACACAGACTTCCAGTTGCAGTCACACACAGATCCAATCACACACACTCTCACTTCTAACACTTAGGGCTCTATTTTCACAATCATATGCGCATTGTCTAAAGTCTGTCGCGCAAGTTGCGTTGGGGGCGTTCCCGACACAATTTGGTATTTTGACGGCGGGAGAAGCGAACATTGCGCCAGGCACATGGTTCAAAAGGGTTGGTCCTAAGTTACCTAATTAATCATAGGTGTGTTTGGGGCGTAACATGCAATAAACCAATTAGACTTTATACTCTCATTCCCTTTAAAAGCCAGCCGCGCTTTGTTCAAAACCTGTTGCTATTACGATCGATGGCGTGTTTGCCATCAGGAGGGGTTTTCTTTGAAGACCGATCTGCTCGTGCATGAGCAGTTAATGTTCGGGAATGGAAGAAAACCTCGAAAACCCTTATGCATTCGTTATTTTGACTTTTTATTTAGGTCTGTTTTTTTGGTGATGAACAATGTGTATATTTTAATTAAAAACAGATTTCTCAATAAATGTGCATTGTTGCAAAATATGTATGTGTATGTAAGTGTTTATGTCTTGGCCCTTAGTAAATAATCAGATTAGGCTACTCAGAACAGCAAAGTCATATGCAATTGGACATCTTTTTGGAGCTTGAAGACGTTTTAAGCGCTGTTGTTGGCATGATGTATGTGTCAATAACCATGCCTTTAGTGGATAGCCATCGTCCCCTAACAGCGACTCATCAAGAGGGGGATCCCTCTCGTTATATCCCAAAGCGTTGTGCGCCCATAAAATAGCTTTTCAGCAATGCGCAACTGACGACAGACCAGGGTTTTATTGGTCACTGGCAGATTTAATTTTTGCGTCCTTATAATAGCATCTGGCACGCTTTGCGCCAGACCACACCTCTTCTTTTCGCTGACCCGTAGTAGTGTCACCTGCTTTCTAGACAACGTGATTTTTTGCCTGAAAAAATAAATGATGCGCTGCCACAGAATAGTAATGACACCATGCGCATGTCGCGAATGCACAGTGCGCCGCGGCATGATAGGGCCCATATACACACTCGCACAATAAGTGCACAGGCCAGTGTATTCACACTGCAAGACACTTAAGCTGAGCTGCATGCTTAATTAGACATATGTAAACTAGGGTAACACTTTAATTACACAAAGTTGTGTTCCATTAACATGTACATACATATATATATACAGTAATACCTTGAGATACGAGTTTAATCCGTTCTGTAACCGAGCTCGTATGTCAATGTTTTAGTCTAATTAGAAAGTGTAAAAATTATGCACAAACACGGACAACGTGTTTGAGATACGTCTTTACTGTACGGGGAACACCCGAGAAAGAAAGAGAAGCTCGTTGCACTGATGCTTTAACCTAGCAGCAGCTTCCTGAAGCACGATTCGTATCTCAGAAATTAACTTGCATGTCAGTCAGAAAAATAGCCCGAGCTACCACTCGCATCTCAAAAAAAAATATATATACACACACATATCAAGGATATGTATGTACAGTGTAAGTACTATATTTTAGTAAGTATTACATATTAGTAAGTATTACATATTGTGTGTATATATACATGTATATATCTCAGGAATATGTATGTACAGGGTAACCATTATATATTAGAAAACATGTATTAGTAAGTATTATTATATATTGTGTGTATATATATAGCCTACATGTATATATCTCAGGAATTTGTATGTACACTGTAACTATTATATAGTAGTGAATATGTCTTAGTAAGTATTACATATTAGTAAGTATTATGTATTGTATATCTATGTTAGGGAAAGGCAAAAGCCTATGCATATACAGTGTGAGTACATAATGTTACACATTGTTATACATTTTGTTACACTGTATTTCATCATGTAGATACACTGTAACAGGGACTGTGAAAATAAAATGTTACCAAAGTGTGTGTGTGTGTGTGTGTGTGTGTGTGTGTGTGTGTGTGTGTGTGTGTGTGTGTGTGTGTGTGTGTTTGTAGGGGTCAAGATCATAGGTGGCTACCGAGAGGACACTGGGGAGGAGTTTGGCATCTTCATCAAGAGGGTGCTGCCAGGGGGGATGGCCTCCCATGATGGTGAGGACCACACACACACACACACACATACACACACACACATACACACACGTTTGTGCACGCCCACACACACAAACACACACACGCACACACACACACACATGAATGCATGCATGCACAAAGACACAAACACACAGATGAAAGACAAAAAAGGTAGACAATACGAAACAATAAGATCAGTGCTCCCAAGAGTGTTCTCAATATTACAACAAATATGGCGGAAGTGAACATGTCTGTCTCTCTCTGTCTCTCATTTCTCTCTCTCTCTCTCTCTCTCTCTCTCTCTCTCTTTCACTCTCTCTGCCTCTCTCTCTCTCGCACTCTCTACCTCTCTGTCTCTCTCTCTCTCCCTCTCTCTTTCTCTGTGTGTCTCTCTCTCTGTCTCTGTCTCTGTTTCTCCCTCTTTCTCTGTGTCTCTCTCTCTCTCCGACTCTGTGTCTCTCTCTCTTGCTCTTTCTGTCTCTCTCTCCATCTCTCTCTCTCTCTCTCTCTCTCTCTCTCTCTCTCTCTCTCTCTCTCTCTCTCACTCTCTCGTCTCTCTGACTCCTGCAGGCCGGCTGCGATCAGGAGATCTCATTTTGGATGTCAATAACACAAGCTTAGCCGGCCTGACCAACGACAGGTACATCAGCCCCACAGTGTGTGTGTGTGTGTGTGTGTGTGTGTGTGTGCATGTATGTGTACTCTGGCAGGAGTGTGTGTGTGCTCTGTAGCTAACCGCTTTAGCTGTCATTCAAAGAGGCTACACTACTGTGTGTCAGAC
>CM050216.1:11225938-11238438 GCA_027475355.1 Coilia nasus | reverse complement strand
ACCATTTATGGTGTGTGAATTGAAGTGTGCTTAGTGAACCACAGGATGATTTGAAATTATAGTGTGTGCACTTGTTTTCTGTGCTTTGTCCATTGATAAATGTGTGTGTGTGTGTGTGTGTGTGTGTGTGTGTGTGTGTGTGTGTGTGTGTGTGTGTGTGTGTGTGTGTGTGATTGACAGGAAGGAGTTTCGAGAGCTGCTGCAGAAGTATGGCGCTAGCAGCAGTCGATGTGGAAGGGCCTCACCCTCAGGTCTCTCTGCAGGTGTGTGTGTGTGTGTGTGTGTGTGTAATATAGATATGATATGGCAGTTGTAGGTATCACAACAGATGCTTGAATAGCTTGTACTTCTGTTTTAAGCCTCGATAAGTGTGAACAGTGCTCTGTGTGTGTCTGTGTGTTTTGTATGTGTGTGTTGTATGTGTTTTGTATGTGTGTGTTGTATGTGTGTTGTATGTGCGTTGTATGTATGTGTGTGTTGTGTGTGTTGTGTGTGTGTGTGTGTTGTGTTTGTGTGTGTGTGTTGAATGTGTGTGTGTGTGGTGTATATGTGTGTGTGTGTGTGTTTATATGTGTGTGTATGTGTGTGATCTCCAGGTAGACTGGCAGAAACGGCCTCCTCTTCCTCCTCCTCTGCCTCCACCAGTCCTCTCCTGCTCAGTCCTCCATGCCCCGTACCCCAGACAGCCTCTCATGCCCTCAGGTAACACACACACACACACTCATACACATACACATTCACACTCACACACACACACCCATACACACACACTCACACACACACACTGCTCAGTCCTCCATGCCCCGTACCCCAGACAGCCTCTCATGCCCTCAGGTAACACACACACACACACTCATACACACACACATTCACACCCACACACACACCCATACACACACACACTCACACACACACTGCTCAATCCTCCATGCCTCGTACCGCAGACAGCCTCTCATGCCCTCAGGTAACACACACACACACACTCATACACACACACATTCACACTCACACACACACCCATACACACACACACTCACACACACACTGCTCAATCCTCCATGCCCCGTACCCCAGACAGCCTCTCATGCCCTCAGGTAACACACACACACACACACTCATACACACACACACATTCACACTCACACACACACTCACACACACACACTGCTCAGTCCTCCATGCCCCGTACCCCAGACAGCCTCTCATGCCCTCAGGTAACACACACACACACACACTCATGCACACACACATTCACACTCACACACACACCCATACACACACACTCACACACACACTGCTCAATCCTCCATGCCCCGTACCCCAGACAGCCTCTCATGCCCTCAGGTAACACACACACACACACACTCACTCATGCACACACACATTCACACTCACACACACACCCATACACACACACTCACACACACACACTGCTCAGTCCTCCATGCACCGTACCCCAGACAGCCTCTCATGATCTCAGGTAACACATACACACACACTCATACACACACACATTCACACTCACACACACACACTGCTCAATCCTCCATGCCTCGTACCCCAGACAGCCTCTCATGCCCTCAGGTAACACATACACACACACACTCACATTCACACTCATATTCACACTCACACTCATACATACACACACTCACACTCACATTCACACTCACACTCACACTCATACACACACTGCTCAGTCCTCCATGCACCGTACCACAGACACCCTCTCATGCCCTCAGGTAACACATACACACACACACACACACACACACACACACACACACACACACACACACTCACACACACACACATACTCACTGCTCAGCCCTGCATGTACTGTACCCCAGACACCTCCTCATGCCCTCAGGTAATGCACACCCACACACACAGCCACCCACCCACATACACACACACACACACACACACACACAATCACACTCATATACACACACACACTCACACTCTACCAGGGTCTAAAGCCCAGGTCACCCCGGAGGAAGCAGTGTGAAAGGAAGGTGTGTTGTTCCCCCGTGTTGTCTAAAGCCGAGTTCAGCAGGTGTAGTCTAGTGGCACTGCATAGCACTACACCACACGTAATGCTGGGTGCCGTTCCTCAAAAGTAGTTATGACTCTCTGTCAAGGCTGGTAACACCTGCCACAGACCTATAGATCTATACACCTGCCACAGACCTATAGATCTATACACCTGCCACAGACCTATAGATCTATACACCTGCCACAGACCTATAGATCTATACACCTGCTACAGATGTATGCTCTGCGTGCGCAAGCAGTTATGCTCTCGACTTACCATAATAAAAGAAGCACCTCATTCCTCAAGAGTAGTTGTTACTCTCTGTGAAGGCTATTAACAGCAAGTATGGTGTAGACCTAACATAATAACCGACATAGCTTATGGTGTGCAGGCTATCATCCTCAAAGGTTTTCGTGACAAAAGAAGCACCTCTATTCCTCAAGAGTACGCATGGCATATCTTGCTGTGGTTGTATTGATAAGCTCACCTGTTTTTTTTATTTGAAGCAACACTCACATGCAAAGACGGATAAATCGGGAAAATAGAAAAATGCAGTATTTACAAACTTTTTACAAGTGCAAATATCCAGTGCAGTAGGTAAGGGATAACAGCCACCGAGGCGTGCTTTCGACGGAATTAATTAACGCGGAGCTGAATACAGTATGTTCCGCCAAGTTGATTAATTCCATCGAATGCACGCCTCGCAGGCTGTTATCTAGCTTATGGCCCGGTTGCTACTCTTGTGAATTTAGGAATCATTTCAAATATTATGTCGGAACAGGTACCCCATAATTTTTGTTGTGTCTGTTGTGTAATGCAACCGGTCGCTGAAAAGTAGTGCAGAAAACAACTGTTAAATTCGTTGTCATAGTTACCATTCTATGGGGCATTGATATGGAACGGTGCTTAAACTTAGCCTAAATCTTAGTTGAACGGTTCGACGGAATTAATGCACACCCTGTCAGCCAATCCGAAAGCAGCATTCTATTTGACCGGGCCATAAGTAAGTGTAAGTGTACGTAAGTAAGTGTAGTCTGTGTGCTGTGTGAAAATGTGCTACAGCTGTTGCAGGAAGGAAGACCCAGGTGTATGCGACTCGTCCTCCGCGTGGAAGCTGGGAAGCAGTGGCGCTGGAGAATCGGTGCAGCACTGCCCCACAAAGGCAAAGTGCAGTAACTACACCAACATTGAAACTGAGCAAAATGCCTTTAAAGTTGTCATACTGCCCAGTCAGACATGTTGCAGGTATAATAGTGGTGATGCTTTTATGTACTTTCTTTTAAAGCAGCACTATGCAACTTTGAGTTTTTTTTCTCAACGGAGCTCCCCTAGTGTCTCCAAGTAAATGGACACTGGTAAAAATGGGCTGTTCTCCCTCCCCCTCACCCTGTGCATGTGTTTTTAACTCAACTGATAAGAGTAATTGGCGAATACAATAGCTGTCATGTCCACTGAGGTAAGTAAAGTCAGAGACTCTGAGGGTGCCGGGACAGACACCCAGATATTGCAAGTGCGGTATTCTGTCCACAGAGAGTGGAGACGGTTGAGAAAATCTTAATTTGCCTGGTATTGACTGATTTAAGCATCTACCGACTTATGAAGATGATTAATTAATTTGAAAAAGTTGCATAGTGCTGCTTTAATATGAAGAAGCAGGAGATTTAGTCACAAGAGAAAAGATCTGTTATAAAGTCAATTTCCAGTCTAAACTCAGTTCTCACAAAATATGTAGTTACTGCCTTTTGCCTTTGTGGGGTCAAGCAGGTGTGTTTGGGGGTGGAGTGGTTTGTGTCTTTGACGAGTGGGGGTGTAGCGTGTGTTTGTGGGTGGGGAGTGTGTTTGGGGGTGGGGTGTGTGTGTGTTAGGGAGTGGGGTGGGGTGTGTGTTTAAGGAGAGGGGGGTGGGGTGTTTGTTTGATGAGTGGGGGTGTGGCGTGTGTTTGGGGAATGTGATGTGTGTTTGGGGGGTGGGCGGTGTGTATGAGGGAGTGGGAGGGGAGGTGTATGTTTGGGGGTGGGGGTGTGTGGTGTTTGGGAGGTGGGGTGTGGTGTTTTGGGGTGGTGTGTGGTGTTTGGGAGGTGGGGTGTATTTGGGCGGTGGGGTGGGGCGTGTGCTTGGGTTGGGGCTGTGTTCAGGGATTGGGGTGTGGCGTGTGTTTGGACGGTGGGGTGGGACGTGTGTTTGAGGGATAGGGGTATGTTTAGGGTGGGGGGGTGTGGTGTGTGTTCAGGGGTTGGGGTGTGGCCTGTGTGTGGGTGGGGTGGGCCGTGTGTTGGGGCGTTGGGGTGGGAGAAGGACCTCATCTTCCTGATTAGTGATGCCCTCCCCCTAACTGGCTGGCTTTACTCAGTGTGCCCTGTACACTTTTACGGCACAGATGACAGCTACTGGTACAATATAACTTATACACACACATGCCTGTGTACACACACACACACACACACACACAAACAAACACACACGCGCAAACAAACAGACAAACACAAACATATGGGGCATGGGCAGCAGCCCAAACAAGGTCGACCAATCAGTGTGTCTGTATGTGGTGGGTGGGTGCTTTAGCAGCTTAGTGAACCTATAAATACTCCTATTGGCCAATTAGATCATCAGGAGTGACACTATAAATACTCCCATTGGCCGATTAGATCAGGGTCATTCATGAAAAAACACTCTCTAATCACTTCCTCATTCTCATGTTTTTATTTATATATCTCGTTTCCACAGCGACTGCGTTATACAGCTCATATGTGTTGCCAAGGGAACAGGCTTGGGGCTGCTCATCAGAGGCGGGACCAACAGGACTGACGGGCCAATGGTGTTCATCCGTGAAGTGCTGGCAGGGGGAGACTGCCATAAGGTGAGTTCTGATTGGATACTGGAGTAAAAGAGGCGGAGCAAAGAGGGGGTGAATGCTGGCCACATCCGTTCTATGGAATGAAGCAGCCACCGTGGTAAATTTTGCAGCCAGGGCCACTTACTTCCTGCTTAATAATGATTGGAGCATGCGCAGTGAGGAGGACAGTTGTCCAATCAGAAAAGCCCACGTCATGTCATGTCCCGCCCACAAACCTGCATCTTCCTCTGAAACCCAGGATGATGTAGTGGGGAAAACAGCCTACTCCAAACTACGGTCTCATTATTTCCTCTGTCAGGTATGTACAGACAGCCTCTTTCTTGCAGCTGTCAAACAGAGGTGTCGATCATACCATGTTGGCCATTGAGCATTGGAAACATCGGAATAACATTCTAAAAATCATTTCCACCAACTTGAGCGTGTACAGCACATAACCGTGTACAATAGCTGTGTTTATGACCCTCTGGAATGTGGTGCTGCTTTCTGATTGGTTGCTAGGCATGCAGTAAAATCGTATATCATGCACGCCTTGAAAGTAGTTCTGGCAAAAAAGTTTAAAACTTCAGCACCGTTCCATATCAATACCCAATAGAATGTACGTACCTACTGTAACCGTCTCTATCAAACTTCACAATTAATGGCAATGTCGAGTTCAATTTCCATGAACTTAAAAAAAATAGTAAACAGAAAATAACAACTAAATCAACGTTTTGGAATAAGTATTGCATGTGTCGCGTTGCTCAATCCAAGCTAGCTAACACCTGATGAGCAGTAGCAATCACCTTACCAAATGAAAGGTAACCTTGACAACCAATTCGGCTAGTGACTGAGGTCTGCGTAGCGCTCTACTTAACGTTACAAATATTAGGCTACATTGTAGGCCACATTGTAGCGAAACTGAGTCTAAGTTAACCCTCTAAGTTAATTGAGAATTATTTTAAATACATTCTACATAATTGAGTGGCATTAACCGGGTCACAAGCGTGGTAACATCCTCCGTGGCGTGCATTATACAGTCCTCCGCTTCGTGTCGGGAAGTTCTTAGGTTCCACCTCGTTGACTTAAAACTAGTGGTGGGCATAGATTAATTTTTTTTCATCTAGATTAATCTAGATTAATCATAAAATTAATCTAGATTAATCTAGATTAAAATGGCTCATTTGAATTCTGCCGAAGGCATTCAGAATATGTGTGCTACCTAAATAATGACTAGAAGTAAGTCTTTGAGAACGGGTTTCTTAAGCCAGGTGGCACAGTAGACCAGGGGCTCATCTCCTGTTTCCAAAATGCATCACTAACTGCTTGAAAAAGCTGTTCTACTTTGATACTTGGTGATGAAAATAAATCATGTTCAATAAAATGTACTTGTGTTTACTAACTGTTTATTTAGTTAAACATGAACTGAATGAAACATGAAACATGGATTTTGAACTGTAAGCCTACATAAGAAGTTGTGATTAACTGTTTACAGTCAGTAGCTTTGTGTCAATCAGTCCAAGCTCTATTTCTCCTTCTTCCACCAGTCACTTAGGCAGACCAGCTTGTTCACATTTTCTGGTGGCAAAGTAGATCTCCTTTTCTGCACAATATGGCCTGCTAAAGAAAAAAGTCTCTCGCATGGGACAGTTGTGGCAGGAGTCCCCTTCAGTGCAATTCGGCTAAGTATACATCCGCACTAAAATATAGAGGTAGGGTATACAGTACATCCGCGCTAAAATATCAAGGTAAAAGCAGAAAGTGTTGAGGAAGGGAGCAGTTTGCTTCCGTGTTCTATTTTCGCAAGGGGGAGGGGGGAATCCCCCTTTATGCAGTGCAGAGCAGATTCTAGGTTCATTTCACTGAAATGAATGGGACACATGTGGAGTTTAACTAATAAATTGGTCATTACGTTTTTCTGGAGTTGTTAAGGGTTTTTTTGGAATCATGTGTCACAATCTGCAACTATTTGTAATAATTTCAAGCCTAATAGTGTAAGTTGTTACTGTTTGGATTTTGAGAAAATTAGCTTTATTTCAGGTCAGGCAGCAACCACTTACTAGGTGGTTGTTAGCGCGCTAACGCTAGCGAACTACGCTAACGTAATGTTTTGAATTGAAAGCTGTCACTAACACCCACCTAGATACTGTTACTGGTTATAGTGTAAGCAGACAAAGTAATATAAAGTTATAGGGCTACAGCAATGTATTAAATTCAAGGTGAGTCCAGTCGCTGTTAGCGTTTAGCACATGATGTTGTTATAGTTACTACTATTCACTTGAATGAGCTAGAGCTAGTTCGTTAGCTTGCTAGCTCGCTTTACAGACACACTAAATTAAATTTTCTAAGAGTTCGACATAGGAATTTGTTGGCATTTTGGTCCCATAGTAACGTATGTTGGCTTATCTTTGTAGAATCTAAGATCTTTGGTGAAAGTCATCATAGTTTGTGTAGTATAAACCCAGCTCCCAACCCAACTTTGAGAATAGATTAACGGCGATATTTTTTTTATCGCGCGATAAGAGTCTCGCGTTAACGCAGCACGTTAACGCCGATAACGGCCCGCCTCTACTTAAAACTGTATAATGCACGCCTCGTCGGATGTTACCCCTTACATGTGTGACAGAATATGCTCAGATCACGTTTGCGGTGGAAATGTTCTAATCTCTACGCATGCATTCTACATGAATACAGACAGAAAACCGGCACTTGCTGTCTATGCGCTGTATATGGAGAGCGCTCAACTGCTGCCAGGCTCTCAGAGGTATCAAAACAGATCTTGTAGTTTGTTATCTGTTGCTTTCAGTCTAGTCAGGCTAGAAGCGAAGAAGAATAGTTCACCACAAGACTGATGTTTCTACATTGTCCCTTTGGGGACAGTGGCAGCTTCACAGTATGACCTGGCCCACCATGAAGAAGGCCAGACCACATGTTGGATTCATGGTGAGAGTGTGTGTGTGTGTGTGTTCACACAGGACGGGCGTCTGAAGGCTGGGGACCAGCTGGTCTCCATCAATAAGGAGTCCTGCATTGGAGTCACACACGAGGAGGCCCAGAGCATCATGGTGCGCTCCAAACACAGGTCAGAGATCATGGATGACATCATCACAGTGCGCTCCAAACATGGGTTACAGGTGAAAGCTGACATCAACATAGGCTCTGTTCCAAACGGAAGGCAGCTGCCTCGAAGACTCCCTCCCTTAATAGAGAGGTGCCTAATTAGATATGACTACGGGGTGAAGGCAACTTCTATAAATACTGGTTTTTAAGAGAGCAAAAGTTGGGGTATGACGTTAGCACGTAGCAAGAACGTGAAACTAGCTGACGTAAGCTAGTTGGCTAACGTTAGTCAGTTGACTGACTGACAGTACATAAATCCTACAATACGCTGTTAATAGTTAAAGTGGTTGGATATTTAGATAGTACATTGTTGATTTCTCATCTAAATTGTAAAAATACAAGCGATACAGTGCCAAACAAATAAGATGTTGATACCGACAGCAACCGTAAGATTCATGTCGGCCGCCATCTTTATTTACTTTTCACAGTTGTTTGAAAGTTAGTGCACAGAATTCTGGGTAATAGGGAGCTTGAAGGAATCATCGAAGCTGCCTTCAAAAACTGCCTGTCGCGGGGACAATTTGAAGGCAACTGCTGCGACAGGAAATAAGAACAGCACTTTGGAACAGCACTCGATGACTCGCTGCCGCGTTAGGCAACTACTTAGGCAGCGAATTTAACCGTTTGGAACAGGCTCAGAGTGTGCTCCAAACACAGGTTAGAGGTGAAACGTGACATCATCATAGTGCGCTCCAAACACAGGTTAGAGGTGAAACGTGACATCATCATAGAGCGGTCCAAACACAGGTTAGGGGTTACATCATCATAGTGCACTCCAAACACAGGTTCAAGGTGAAAGGTGACATCATCATAGTGCGCTCCAAACACAGGTCAGAGGTCAGGGGTTACATCATCACGGTCCGCTCCAAACTCAGGTTAGAAGTGAAGGATGACATCACCATAGTGCACTCCAAACTCAGGTTAGAGGTCAAGGGTTACATCATCATGGTGTGCTCCAAACACAGGTCAGAGGTCAGGGGTTACATCATCATAGTGCGCTCCAAACACAGGTCAGAGGTCAGGGCTTACATCATCATAGTGTGCTCCGAACACAGGTCAGAAGTGAAAGGTGACATCATCATAGTGCGCTCCAAACTCAAGTTAGAAGTCGAGGATGACATCATCATATTGTGCTCCAAAAACAGGCCAGAGGTCAAGGCATCATTCTATACTCCAGACAAAGGTCAAAGTTGAAGGGTCACACGGTTATTAAACATGCCAGACGCTAAAGATCTAAATGTTTTAAAGGTACACTGCTATGTGACTTGGTGAGAGAATGAAGTATTTTTGTCTCTGTGTAATAATGCAGGTGCGGGTAATTATGTGATGCTTGTGATAGCTATCTGACAGTTTTGTGAAGGTTGTGCAATACTTGCGATAGTTGTCTGGCAGTTGTTCAAAGGTTGTGAGCTGGTTGTGAGCTGGCTAAGGCATTTGGCTCTCTGTCTCCCCCTGCAGGTCAGACCCGACGGTGGAGATCGCGTTCATCCGACGCCAGTCCTCGCCGAGCCCCCACAGCCCCCAGCACACCCCGGCCTCCCCACGTAGAGCCGCCCATGGAGACACACCCCAACACCCCCCACCCCCCTACTCTGCACCCTCACCCAAGGTCACCGGCGCAGGCACCAAGTCCACAGTCACATTTTGCCAGGTACCACACACACACACACACACAACCATGCACAGTGTTACGGCCCGGCTCGTGAGACCGCAACATAAAAGGGAGACAGACAACTTACAGTTTTTAAATAACTAAAATTTATTAGACACAAGAGGAAAAACAAGGTCTAGGGGTTAAATCATCAAGCAAAGGATCAGACAGGACAAACAAAAGGTTGCGTGCAGGTGTGTGAAGATGTGAGAAAGAGGTGTGTGAGAATGAGAGCGAGGGAGAAAGGCATGAGCAGCTCCTTAAGTACTCTGCACACCCATGCAGGTGTGCTCAATTAACCAGGAACCACACCCTGCTACCACCACAGCCTCTGCACTGCCACTCCAGGACTAATGGGGGCGCAGGGGGTCGTAACAACATACATACACGCACAAGTCTGCACACACACGTGCACACGCACATGCACACACATGCAAGATTGTATACACACACACGCACATACGCACACACAGACATGCATACACACGTCATTCTCATATGACCCTCATAACTGTCTTAAATTCTCTTAATGTGATCCTTGCTAGTGCACAGATATATGTCATTAAGTTGCCAGGAGCATGTAATATCTCTCTCTTTCTCTCTCTCTCTCTCCCTTCCTCCCTCTGTACGTGTGTGTGTGTCTGTCTGTCTTTGTCTACTAAAGGTTGGTGACGTGTGTGTAAAGGGTGACGGTATGCCTGTGTCACCCCCACAGAGTGTGTGCAGCTCAGTGACCAGTTCTGGTAAGACAGCACAACATTTATAGTACACACAGTTCTGGTAAGACAGCATGACATTTATAGTACACACTGAACAGTTCTGGTAAGACAGCACAACATTTATAGTACACACAGATCAGGGGTGCGTTTCCCAAAAGCGTCGTTGCTAACTTCCTTAGCAACTTCGTAGGTTTGAACGATGGTCTTACCACACTGCTGTTTCCCAACATCATCGTACAGACTTAGCAACCAACGATGTTTACAACTACAGTAGTCCGATGGATCGTTCAACGATGCAAGTGTTTCCCAACAACAAAGTCTGGACGAACCATCGGAAGTTCCATCGTGAAGCTGTGCAGTTGGAACGATTAGCATGGACCTGTCGTGAGACCGTCGTGTTTGTTCACGTGAGGTCTTGCTCGTCACCTTTGGCCTTTTTGTGGCGAATTAGGCGGCTGTCTGTGCGTTACTGCCACCATCTGCATAAATGATGTTACTCCCGATTCACTTTTCGGTATTGCATTGCCAGATCATGTAAAAAGAATGTAGAAAACACACCCGATAACACACAAAAAGCTGTTGCAAAATGTGGTTGGATAAAAGTTAATGTACGTCAGTGATGTTAATGAGCACTTTTGTAATATTGTGATGTATGTGCACTGATTACTGACCCACAAGCACGGTTATTCCATTGCCCCGTAGATCATTTTCACCTGTTACAAATTGATTACTCTTCGACAGGATTCGAACCCATATCTCACCGAAAAAGACAACACTTCCTTTGACAGACCGACGAGCTTACCACTCATCCACCTCACCACTTACCTACATGGAGGGAGTGGTTATATTTATAGCTGTTGCTCCATGCAGTATAAATTAAATACACAGACATATGATACAAACTGACAGTCAGTTGTTACTTTTAATGAGTAGGGCACATAGTTGTGTTTACGGAGATATCCCAGAGTTTCTACAGCTGTCATACCGGCTTAAATGAAATGAGACTACGTTTATGTCCTTATGTAGCCTAGATCAATCATTTCTGTCGTTATCCGCAACGAATGCACCCGAATACTCTCCGAGCACTTCCGAAACATCTGGGTACTTTGCAGTTTGAACCACCTAAGTCCAAACTAACAACAGTTCAGACTTCCATCGTACTTTGGTGGTTGGAGATTTTCGGGAAACAGTCGGTTGTGGGGTGCTGAGTAGTTTGAACCTACGTTGTTCAACGGTGGTTTAATGCTAACCTCCGTCGTTGTTTGGGAAACGCACCCCAGTTCTGGTAAGACAGCACAACATTTATAGTACACACTCACCAGTTCTAGTAAGACACCAGATACAGTACAGCAGACCTGACGTCAGATACTGTACAGCAGAGTTCACTTCAGATACAGTACAACAGAGTCCACACTGACCAGCTCTGGTAAGACAGCAGAGTTCACTTCAGATATAGTAAACAGTAACCTGAGGTATCGCACGTGTGTGAATACCTGGATGCGTCGGCTAAAGCTGTCCAAATGTTACGGCTCCTTTAATGCACATATGAAATACAGCACCACTTCCACTGATTTCAGCTACAGCACTTTGTCTTCTACCTGGTTGCATGTTACTGTGTTGTTTCCATGGAGATAGAACACAGACACTCAACTCTGCAGTGTATTGCATTGCTGCTATTTGCTAATCATTCATGACAAACAGACATGGCGTCAGAGCTGTTTGTTTTCATTCAAAGGAAGGTTTTCATTCATATGGAAGGTTTGTTGTTTATGCTAGAAAGGATTGTCACTAAATGGGATGTGAATTTAGCTGTGACTTCTCGCAAAGCATAAATAAAAGTGTAACTCAGAAACTAACTAACTAAACTAAACTAACCCTTGCCCTAAGCCTACTGATAAATACATACTATATATATACTGACAACTAATACTTTGCTAGCTATTGGGTGAGGCGCCCTAATTGTGTTTACAAGTGCTAGCTACATCTCGAGTAGAGTAGTAGTAGAGTAGAGTACATAGAGTAGTAGAGTTACTTTATTGGTCCCGAAGGAAATTCAGGTGTTCAGCAGCATACACATAATACACATTGCAAAAACAGGTCAAACATATTGTACACAACATTTCCTGAACTGGGGAAAAAGGT
>CM050216.1:11198438-11210938 GCA_027475355.1 Coilia nasus | reverse complement strand
GTGGAATATAATACTCTAGTGCTGTAATTTCTGTGGAATATAAGAGAATAGTCTAGTGCAGTAATGTCTGTGGAATATAATACTCTAGTGCTGTAATGTCTATGGAATATAATAATTTAGTGTAGTAATGTCTGTGGAATATAAGATGATAAGTAGGCCAGTAACTCCTCCTGCTTTGTGTGGAATATAAAATAATAAACGAGTGCAGTAGTTTCTGTAGAATATAAGAGAATAATCTGGTGCACGCATGTCTGTGGAATATAATAATCTATGATAGTAATGTGTGTGGAATATAATAGAATAGTCTACTGCAGTAATGTTTGTGGAATATAATAGAATAGTCTAGTGCAGTAATGTGTGTGGAATATAATATAATAGTCTAGTGCAGTAATGTCTGTGGATTATAAGAGAAGAATCTAGTTAAGTAATGTCTGTGGAATATAATAGTCTAGTGCAGTAATGTGTGTGGCATATAATAGTGTAGTGCAGTAATGTGTGTGGAATATAATAGTCTAGTGCAGTAATGTGTGTGGAATATAATAGAATAGTGTAGTGCAGTAATGTGTGTGGAATATAACAGTCTAGTGCAGTAATGTCAGTGGAATATAATAATCTAGTGCAGTAATGTGTGTGGCATATAATAGTGTAGTGCAGTAATGTGTGTGGAATATAATAGTCTAGTGCAGTAATGTGTGTGGAATATAATAGAATAGTGTAGTGCAGTAATGTGTGTGGAATATAACAGTCTAGTGCAGTAATGTCTGTGGAATATAAGAGAATAGTGTAGTGCAGTTGTGTAGATAACTTCCCAGTAACGTCCTGCTTTGTGTGTTCAGACTGTTCAGGAGTTCCTGGAGGAGAGTCCTGCTGCTGTCAGAGGCTCCAGGTGAGTGATGACCCTGAGTGCGTGTGTATGTGTGTGTGTGTGTGTTTGTATGTGTGTGCGTGTCTGAGAGTGTGTGTGTGTGAGTGTGTGTGTGTGTGTACGTGTGACTGTGTGAGAGTGCGTGTGTGTGAGTGTGTGTGTGTGTGTGTACGTGTGAGTGTGTGAGAGTGCATGTGTGTGTGTGTGTGTGTACGTGTGAGTGTGTGTGTGTATGTGAGCATGTGTCTTATTTCTCCACTATGGACCCCAGGTGAGTATTGATCCTAAGCGTGTCATGTCCCCACATAACAGCACAGGTATTATTGATCATGTGTGTGTGATGCCCCCATAGCAGTGCTTCACAGCTGTGTGTATGTGTGTGTGTGTGTGTGTTTGTGTGTGTGTGTGTGTGTAAACATCTGCTGTGCTACAATGCTAAAGCAGCATGCATGTACAAACGTCGGTGTCTTTCTCTCTTGTTCCCACAATGTCACCAGGTCAGCATGTGTTAACATCACAATATGTCCCTACAACACACACACACACACACACGCACAATGGCAGAATATATCCCCACAAACAGCACTTTGATAAAATGCCTTAATTCAGCTACAGCTGAGCATGTGCTCTGACTGTTATTCCAACGAGCCTGGCTCTTTGACGTGTGTGTGTGTGATCCTGGCTCTTTGACATGTGTGTGTGTGTGAGAGCCTGGCTCTTTGCCATGTGTGTGTGTGAGCCGGGCTCTTTGCCATGTGTGTGTGTGTAAGTGTGTGTGTGTGAGCCTGGCTCTCTGCCATGTGTGTGTGTGTGTGTGTGTGAGCCTGGCTCTTTGACATGTGTGTGTGTGTGTGTGTATGTGTGTGTTCTGGCTCTTTGGTGTTGCGGTCAGAGTACCAGAGTGCATGTTCGGGACCCTGGAGACCTGGGCTGCAGGCTGGGTGGGGCCGGCACCCTTCGCTACACCAAACGGCATCTTTTTATAGGCATCAGCTGGACAGCTGTGCTAAACCCACATGTGGGTATAACAGCCAGGGTCTCTCCCTCTGTCTCTCTCTCTCTCTCTCTCTCTCTCTCTCTCTCTCTCTCTATCTCTCTCTCTCACACATCCCCACAAACCAGCTAAAGGAGCATTGGAGTACAAACATCAGGAAGACAAGAAGCTTAACTAGGTTGTGTTTTTAAAAACTCTGTGAGACTACAATGACAAAGTAGCATGTTTATGTAAGACACCTAGAGAACAGAATCAACATCAACTAGCATGTGTGTACTGTATGTAAATTAGCTCCCCATAGATGTGTGTATTACCACTAACTAGACTATATAGGGGTTTCCCATGTGTGTGTGTATGTGTGTGTTCGTGTACGTGTGTGTGTGTGTGTGTGTCAACTACAGTATATTGGTTTCCCCATAGATGTGTGTATTAACACTAACTACACTATATAGGGGTTTCCCATGTGTATGTGTGCGTGTGTGTATGTGTGTGTGTGAGTGTGTGTGTGTGTGTGTGTGTGTGTGTCAACTACAGTATATTGGTTTCCCCATAGATGTGTGTATTAACACTAACTACACTATATATGGGTTTCCCATGTGTGTGTGTATGTGTGTGTTTGTGTGTGTGTGTGTGTGTGTGTGTGTGTGTGTGTGTGTCTGTGTGTGTGTGTGTGTGTGTGTCAACTACAGTATATCGGTTTCCCCATAGATGTGTGTATTAACACTAACTAGACTACACATGGATTTCCCATGTGTGTGTGTGTGTATGCGTGTGTGTGTGTGTGTGAACTACAGTATATTGGTTTCCCCATAGATGTGTGTATTAACACTAACTAGACTATATATGGGTTTCTCGTGTGTGTGTGTGTGTGTGTGTGTGTGTGTGTGTGTGTGTGTGTGTGTGTGTGTGTTTGTCTGTGTGTGTGTCAACTACAGTATACAGTATTGGTTTACCCATACATTGAGTAGTAGAGTGTATAGAGTATCAACACTAACTAGTGTATATAGTGTATCAACACAACATAGGGCGTATCAACATTAACTAGACTACACCGCGTCAGTTGTATTGTGCTTATAAACATTTTCCCATAAGTGTGTGTATGTAGACCATATTTGGGTTTCCTGTGGATGTACGTATACACATTGAGTAGGCTATATGAGTTTCCCAGGGATGGGAATCAACTACAATATATGGGTTTCCTCCAAGATGTGTTTTTCAGGGGTAATCACCGACTACCTGTCTGCCACGCTGTTCTTTGTGTGTTTTTTGTGAATGTGTGTCTGTGTGCGTGTGGACATGAAAGAAAACAAATAACAAATATGTCAACAAATACGTCAAACAGCTATGTTGTGTTTTTCATTCACACTGCTGTCATTCAGTGCTGATAACCTGCTCTGCTCATTGTGGCTGGTTTGTGGCTGTCCATCGAAAAATCTCTTTTCCAGCTGACCTCTTATTGTGTGTGTGTGTGTTATTGTGTGTGTGTGTGTGTGTGTGTGTGTGTGTTGTGATGGTTGTATGTCAGGACCCCCCACGTGTGAAGCAGCAGGTGTGAACGTGAAATCCTGCTGGGATCTCGTAGATGTGTGTGTGTGTGTGTCCGTGTGTGTCCACCCCTGTATTGATTTGAGGTCAGCAGACTGCCACTGCTCCACTTTCATAACCAAAGCTTAAGTGACCTGCACGCTGGCATCTTCTAGGTCACCCGGGAATATGGACACGCCGGTGTGCGTTTCTGTGTGTGTGTGTGTGTGCGTATGTGTATGTGTGGTATGTGTGTGTGTACGTGTGAGTGTGTGAGAGTGCGAGTGTGTGGGAGTGTGTGTGTTTGTGTGTGTACGTGTGAGTGTGTATGTGTGTGTGTTTGAGAGACACCTGCTATGTAACTATTCTAAACTATTATATATATGTTTCCTGTCCTGCAGTCCGAAGAGCGAGGTGAGAGCGGGCTCCCCATACCCGGTTTCTGGTGCCGGTAGCGGGAAGAAGTCCGTGCGCACGGCGGCCATGCTGGCCACAGAGGCACGCGAAGTGACACGCTCCGTCAAAGCCATCATTGAGGCCGACTGTAAGTCACACACACACACGCACACACACACACTCACTCAAGCCCCAGCCATACACACACACACATCAGTCGGGCCCATCTACTGGTGGTGTAGGGGCAGTGTGGGGTCTATCTGCTGGTGGTTTAGGGGCAGTGTGTGGTCTATCTGCTGGGCCTACGGGGCAGTGTGGGGTCTATCTGCTGGTGGTTTAGGGACAGTGTGGGGCATATGTGATGGTGGTTTAGGGGCAGTGTGGGGCATATCTGATGGTGGTTTAGGGGCAGTGTGGGGCATATCGGCTGGTGGTTTAGGGGCAGTGTGGGGCATATCTGCTGGTGGTTTAGGGGCAGTGTGGGGCATATCTGATGGTGGTTTAGGGGCAGTGTGGGGCGTATCTGCTGGTGGTATCAGGGCAGTGTTGCGTCCAAACACTGGCGCCTAGTGGGACCATTGTGGGGTGTATCTGCTGGTGGTATTAGGGGCAGTGTTGTGTCCAACCACTGGGGCCTAGTGGGGCCACTGTGGGGTGTATCTGCTGGGCCTAGTGGGGCCGCTGTGGGGTGTATCTGCTGGTGGTTTAGGGGCACTGTGGGGTGTATCTGCTGGTGGTATTAGGGGCAGTGTTGTGTCCAACCACTGGGGCCTAGTGGGGCCACTGTGGGGTGTATCTGCTGGTGGTTTAGGGGCACTGTGGGGCATATCGGCTGGTGGTTTAGGGGCAGTGTGGGGCATATCTGCTGGTGGTTTAGGGGCAGTGTGGGGCGTATCTGCTGGTGGTATTAGGGGCACGGTTTGGCCCATCTGCTGGTCCTAATGGGGCCACTGTGGTGGTGTTGTGTAAGGCCAGTGGAAGTAGGGCATCTTATCACAGGTGTGTTTCTGTTCGCCACACTGCACAACACACACACACACACACACACACACACACACCGCACCCTTAACCACGCCACACCACACACACACACACCGCCACACCGTCTTTCAGCTCAGCCTTCGGGGGGCTAGTGTTGCTCTTGTGATGCTGCCGTTGCCTGGATACCAGGAGCGGTGAGTCATTGGAGAGGCTCAAAGACTCAAAAAGAGCTTTACGCACACACGTCACACTGGCTCAATCTGGCACACACACACTGGGTCAATCTGACACACACACACACACACACGTCACACTGGGTCAGTCTGGTACACACTCACACGTACAGACATGTGCGAGTGGACACACACACACATACAGGTACAAAAGAAATGTGCAAGTGGACACTCACGCCCATAAACAAACACACACACACACAGACAAACAACCCATTCAGTGGGAGTGGGACTCTAGGTGCATATGGGACCCTGTGCTGTTCCATTTCCATGGTATGTGTCTCCGACCCATTTTAGACTGTGGGGCTCCTCTCTGCCTCTCTGCCCTGCCAAGACGAAGACGGCACAGACACACTGGCCTACATCAGCCCCCCTACATGCCCAAATAAGGCCCTCACACTCACAGGAAGTCCAGAGAGGAATGCATGCTCAAGTTCTTATCTGTGAACCACTTAGGAAAAGATACTCTCGCCCCCTCATACCCATCCCACTCTGACCCCCATCCCCAAATAAACCCCAACCATCCTCCTATACCCATCCCATTGTAAACCCCCATTCCCAAACAAACCCCAAACCCCCCCATACCCATCCCACTGTAAACCCCCATGCCCAAACGAACCCCAAACTCCTCCATACCTATCCCACTTTGACACCCCGTACCCAAACAAACCCCAACCACCCCCCTATACCCATCCCACTGTAAACCCCTATCCCCAAAGGAACCCCCCCCCCACACCCATCCCACTCTGACCCCCATCCCCAAACAAACCCCAACCACCCCCCCATCTCCATCCCACTCTGAACCCCCATCCCCAAACAAACCCCAACCACCCCCCTATCCCCATCCCACTCTGACCCCAGCATACCCAAACAAAGCCCAACAATCCCCCTATGCCCATTCCACTGTAAATCCCCATCCCCAAAGAAACGCCCCCCCCCCACCCATCCCACTCTGACCCCCATCCCCATCCCACTGACCCCAGCGTACCCAAAGAAACGTTGTTGGTAGTATAGTGAGGGGCCTAACATTAAAAACTAGGCACTGGGAACGCTCTTATCCAGAGCAACTTAGTTATTTACAGGGTGTTAGTTACAGGCCCTGCATTTCTTGCATTTCAGCCATGGATAGAGTGGGATTTGAACCTGTGACTCTCCGATCCCAAGACCAACTCCCTAACCACTAGACCACAGCTGCCCCCACTTGTAGAGATTTAATAGTAATTTAATGTAGTAATGTAGTAATACAGTTTTAAACTGACCACGACTGGAAAACTATCTCAAGGTACAGACTGTATAAACTCTAGGTACAGACTGCATGAACAGTCTTTTTAAATACACTTTGAACTACTACAGAGGTCTTTTCAATAGAGCAGATAAATAGAACAGATAAATAGAGGAGATAAATAAAGGAGATACCTTCTGATAAGCACAGTGAAGTGTCTTATATCAGCGAGAGTGGGTATAATCGGGGTATGAGGGGCCTCACAAGGTTAGTTGCATGTACGTGTGTATGTATGCGCTTACGCAAGTGTAGGCTGTTGTGCACATTTATAATAGACGTTTATAATAATTTGCCCTTAATGGATATGATGAGTGCTGTTCTGAAGAGCTGTGCGGTTCCCTGCTCTGGTTGGCCAGTCCATCTTTTGAGAGCCTCCAGTGCGGTTCTGCTGTGAGGTGTAAGAGTCTCACCTTGAGACCTGCTCACAGAGCCGTGTACCTTTCTGTACCTGACTCACAGATCCCCTCAGAGACTCTGAGGGACACGAGAGAGAGAAGAAAGGAACAATTTAATAGTCATGCTCGACTGATGTTAAAAGCGTATTTGTCGAGTGTCTGGATTTTGTATTTGTTTTGTCCTGTTGCCGGGGCAACGGTGTTAGTTTGTGCAGTCCTGCTGTGACATGTGTAACAAAGCTCACAAAGTGTACATGTTTTAGCAAAATTCATTTAGAATATTAACATGTACACCTAATACCAGCACTATGCAACTTTTTTGAGTTAATTAATCATCTGCGTAAGTCGGTAGATCCTCGGAAGTCATTACCAGGCGAATGAAGACTTTCTCTACTGCCTCCGCTATCTGTGGACAGAATACCACACTTGCAGTATCTGGGTGTCTGTCCCGGCACCCTCAGACTCACAAAGTCAACCACTCGAATAATGCCTCCTCACATGACTTCAGTGCTCTGTTATAACCATAGGCTATAACCTGACATGACTTCAGCGCTCCATTATAACCATAGGCTATAACCTGACATGACCTCAGTGCTCTGTTATAACCATAGGCTATAACCTGACATGACCTCAGTGCTCTGTTATAACCATAGGCTATAACCTGACATGACTTCAGTCCTCTGTTATAACCATAGGCTATAACCTGACATGACTTCAGCGCTCCGTTATAACCATAGGCTATAACCTGACATGACTTCAGTGCTCTGTTATAACCATAGGCTATAACCTGACATGACTTCAGCGCTCTGTTATAACCATAGGCTATAACCTGACATGACTTTAGTGCTCTGTTATAACCATAGGCTATAACCTGACATGACTTCAGTGCTCTGTCATAACCGTAGGCTATAACCTGTACTCTCCCCTTCCCATGTCTTGCAAATGGCTACCAGTCTGAGACAGTATTCCCTCCTCTGATTGATCAGGAATAGAGAAAAGAGGATGAGACAAAAAGGAATAAAGAGGATTCATGCTGAGTCAAAGAAAAGAGACGCAGTACTCACTGCAGAGGGAGAGAGGGAGGGAGAGAGAAAGAGAGAGGGAGGGAGAGAGAGAGAGAGAAAGAGAGAAGGAGAGGAGTGTGTTTTAAAAATGTGCTGAGTCAGTGAAAGAGATTCTGTACTCACAGAAGAGATGAGAGGGGGGAGAGAGAGAGATGCCGTATTTACAGCAGACAGAAGTGAGGGGAGAGAGGGAGAGAGAGAAACAGAGGAGAGAGGGAGAGAGAGAAACAGAAAGAGAGAGAGAAAGAGATGCAGTGCTCACAGCAGACAGGGGCGAGGGGAAAGAGGGAGAGAGAGAAACAGAGGAGAGAGGGGAGAGAGAAAGAGAGAGAGAGAGAGAAAGAGATGCAGTGCTAACAGCAGACAGGGGCGAGGGGAGAGAGGAAGAGAGAGAGACAGAGACAGAGGGAGAGAGAAAGAGAGAGAGAGAAAGTGCTCACAGCAGAGAGAGATGGCTGGGGTGGGGTGGGGGGTGGGGTGGGGGGTGGTGGTGTTTAGAAAACGTGCAGAGCACACAGAGATGCATGTGACAGCCACAGCGCTATCACTCACGTTCCATCCCAGCGGTCTCCATGACAACGGTGGAGCTTGTTTATGTGTGTGCGTGGCACATGGAGTTCCGGAGACTTCTGTCCCGAGTGTGTGAGGCTCATGGGCCTGCATGTGACACCAATGAGACCCTGCCACCTGACACACACACACACACACACACACACACACACACACACACTGCCACCAGACATGTGAGCAGCAGCGCCCAGCGCCCCTGAGTCATACAAGCATCCCCCCACACACACACACACACACACATCCTCAGACGTACACACCCCCACACACACACCCTCAGACACCGCCCACACACACACACACGGACACACACGCCCCATATTATAATGAAGTGCGTGTTCTAATACCAGTTTTTTATATATTGTTTTGACGAGATATTTATAAGTTGCTATTTGATTTATTTGATGTGCCTACCGTTTGCAGAAAGATAATTGTTACGTTACAGAAGTATATTGGCTGAGCCTTCAAAGATGAATAGGAAAACAGCATTGCAAATCAATGTGCAGAGCTTGCATCGTCTCACTCTGGGAGACTTGAACAGTTATGCTTGTATATGACATGACACATATCATGAACATTGATGACACTTTATTCATGTTTATGACTGTTGTCATTAAGTCTCCTATGTGTCATGTAATGTTTAGAACATGCTCATGTCACTGTTATGTAGGCACCATCAAATAAAGTGTTACTCAAATTGAGTGTTAGTGAGTGTGAGTGTTAATCTGGGTGAATTTGCGTGTGTTAGTGTGGGTACGTGTTTGTGTGTGTATTAGTGTGTGTGTGTGTCTGTGTGAAAGAGAGACTGTGTGTGTATGTGTTTGTGACTGTTAGTGTGGGTGCATGTGTGTTTGTGTGTGTGTGTGAGAGAGTGTGTGTATGTGTGTTTGTGTGTGTGACTGTTAGTGTGGATGTGTGTGTGTGTGTGTGTTTTTGTGTGTGTGTATGTGTGTGAGCTCTCAAGGGTTTGGCTAAGCCTAAGCATCATGTGAGAAGAGAGGCCTGCCCTCCCCTCAGCAGATGACAAGCTCTGATACAACACACTCTGATGCATATCTGCACTTAAATGTTAGCCTTTCCTCTCCAGGAACTTAAATATGACCCTTTCCTCTCCAGGGACTTAAATATTAGGTTTCTTCTGCAGGGACTTAAATGTGACCCTTTCTTCTTAAATGGGCTTAAATGTTAGTCTTTTCTCTCCAAGGACTTAAATGTTAGCCTTTCCTTTCCAGGGACTTAAAGGAGAAATTCGGTGTAAAATGAAAATTGGCATGTTAAAACATCATACCGAGTTGGTATGTTTGCTGAGGAGCAAAATTGAGTTAGCCTGTTCTATTTAGAACTTAACTATTTTTTACAGTTTGTCCCAGAAGGCTAACAATGGAAGTGGTAGGTGCCCTTAGACGAAGCATGAAGTTTACGCTATTATTAAACCATTAAAACAGCTTGAATAAACTCCACACTCCATCGGTAGTACAACAAAGGCCCTGGCATTCAAAACAAGGCACTGAGAAGTTTGTAAATGTACACAACATTTATTTTAAAAAACTGTTCTTACATGCAGTAGTTTGCAGTTGTTTCTCGTCGCCGCCATGATGAAAGTCCAAACAAGTCGATTGTACTACCTCTCCTCCTATTCTTCCTGCTGGTTCGTGTTCATCAATCGACTCGTGCGGACTTTTATCATGGCGGCGACGAGAAACTACAGCAAGGTACTGTCTATCAAAACTGTTTTATTAATAAATGTTGTGTACACTTACAAAGTTCTCAGTGCCAGAGTTTTGAATGTTGTGGCCTTTGTTGTGCTACTGATGGAGTGTGGAGTTTCTTCGAGCTGTTTTAATGGTTTAATAATAGCGTAATCATGCTTCGTCTAAGGGCACCTACCACTTCCATTGTTAGCCTTCTGGGACAAACAGTAAAAAATAGTTAAGTTCTGAATGCAACAGGCTAACTCAATTTTGCTCCTCAGCAAACATACCAACTCAGTATGATGTTTTAACATGCCAATTTTCATTTTACACCGAATTTCTCCTTTAAATGTTAGCCTTTCCTCTCCAGGGACTTAAATGTAACCCTTTCCTCTCCAGGGACTTAAATGTTAGCCATTCTTCTTTAGGGACTTTTCCATTGGTCCCCATGAGCAGATGACACAGGCTCCAATACAACACACACTGACGCATATCTACCCTTAAATCTTTTTCATCGGTACCCACGAGCTCTCAATAACTCATTAAATGTGCTTAAAGCCTAATCAAATCACCATGAACCCATGAACATCAGAGGTGCTTTAAGTGGGACACCTGGGTCACACCCCCTCCAGAGGGTGTTTCTACCCTCTCCCTCTCTGTTTCCCCTTCAATGTGCCCCCTCCCCAGCCACGCACCTCACCAGGGCCCCTGTCCAGAGCACCCCACCCCCTCCAAAGATAGTTGCTACCCTCTCCCTCTCTGTGTCCCCAGTGTCCCCATCAAAGCACCCCTCTTTGCAGCCCCACCCAACTCCCACCTGCATACCCCACCAGGGCCCCTATCCAGAGCACCCCACCCCCTCCTGAGAGTTTCACCCCTATCCTTCTGTTTTTACCCTTCAATGTGCCCCTCTTTACCCACCCCACCACGCACCCCACCAGAGCCAGTCAACCCCCCCCCCCCCGACAGTTTCTACCCTTTCCCTCTCTGTTCAGTGCGCCTCTCTTTGTACTTCACACCTGACCGCAACCCACCCCTGCGCCCCTGGGTCAATTTGCCCCCTCTTCCTCTCTGTTGCCCCTTCAACGTGCCCCTTTTTACCCCCCACCACAACTTGCCCCTCTTTCCCCCTACCACTGACTCCCTTGGCCTGTTTTTACCTGCCACCCCCTCTCCCCCAAGCCCTTCTCCGGTTCACACAGCCCTGCAACCCACCCCAGGAAAGACCCCTCTCTGCTGCCCCTTCAATGTGCCCCTTCTTACCCCACACCCCCACCAACCCCCCTGGGGCCCCCTGGTGTATTTGCCTCGGTGGCCCAGGGCAGGCTGTGGGGCTGAGGAGACACTAGCTGATAAAAGTAAAGGCTGAGTGTGATTGTTGTCAGTAGGAACTGGTTAGTGTACGGATGTGAGATGTGGTTGGTGTATGGATCTGAGATGTTTGTTGGTATACTGATGGAAGATGTGAGCTGCCACTTGCATTGGGATGTAATATGCGGTCATTACCAATGTAGTCAGAGGTAGTGGCATTAAAAACAGCTGTAGGTGAGTGGGAGTGGACTGTAGTGGGTTGGATCAAGAGCACAAAGGATTGGTTGAGCTCAGGGTAATGTGATCACGTGAAGGTCACCTAATAGATTGTGCTGAGGGTCTGCAGGAAGGCGTGAGGCGAAGGAGGATGGTTGCCACTGGGGATGAACTCTGCCCTCTGAACTCTGACCTTTTGGAAAGAGGAGTCTCCCCACTTCACAGCAAGCTGTGCTGAAACTATTGAATTTAAAGATTACAGTGAGCCATCCTGCAACCATAGAGTTTGAAGATCACAGCAAGCTGTGCTGCAACCATAGAGTTTAAAGAGCACAGCAAGCTATGCTGCAACCATAGAGTGTGAAGGTTACAAGCTGTGCTGCAACCATAAAGTTTAAAGATTACAGCAAGCTATGCTGTAACCATAGAGTTTAAAAACCACAGTGAGCCACCCTGCAACCATAGAGTTTAAAGATTACAGCAAGCTGCGCTGCAACCATATGGTTTAAAGACCATAGCCAGCCATAATGCAACTACAAAGCTTCAAGATGAAACTAAAGACCCTCAAAGGATACTTCTGCTAGTTTTCACAAGTGGAAAAATAAAAGAAAATGTTTCCTCTGGATGTGGATGTTTTATGTGGATGTCCTTCTAGAAAAGAACAGATTCTGTAGACTAACAATACATTACTTTTGTATAGTGCTCCTCTAGGTAGTAAAGACAGGCCAAAGTGTTCTAGGTGGTGCCTGTTTCCTCTTCTTTTTCTTTTGATAAAGTAAACTAACACCTCTCAAAGAGATTATGATATGGTTCCCAGCCTCTATAGACAAGTCCATAAGGACTTCCTACAGGTGTGTGTGTGTGTGTATGAGTGTGTGATACAGACATAATACAGGTGTGTGTGTGTGTGGGAAGCACCTAATATATTTCTCTTAATGACGAGGAAGGAAAGGCGAAACTGTGGGACCCTGTGGGAAGCGA
>CM050216.1:11183438-11193438 GCA_027475355.1 Coilia nasus | reverse complement strand
CCTTTGTCTTTGTGTTTGTGTCTGTCCGCCTATTTCTCCCTTTTCTTCTCTTTCTTCTGTGTGTGTGTGTGTCTGTCTGTTTTCCTCTCGTTCTGCTTTCTTGTTCTGTCTCATTCTTCACACTGTGTTTTTTCCTCCTCTTCTCGTTCGTCTCTCAGGAAACAACGACCACGCCTCCATCCCTCGCCAACTCTACAAGCACAACAAACCTCTTAAACACACAAGCTTCAGACGCTCTCTCTCTCTCTCTTCTCTCTCTCTCTCTCTCTCTCTCCTCTCTCTCTCTCTCTCCTCTCTCTCTCTCTCTCGTTCTCTCTGTAGCTAGCTGTGCAGGCTTTTGAAGGCCGCTGAAGCCACTCCTCGTCTTGAGGCTGCATGTATTTTTACGCTCGCTGTGAGTGATGAGTAGCTGTCGGCGGTGATGTGATGTGTATGATGTCCGCCTGTCAGCAGCCTTGCGCTCCCAAACCCCCCCCCCCCCCCCCCCCCCCCGCCCCACAACCCTTACTCACGCACAAGTGCATTCTGGGACTTTGAGACTAGCCCTGCATGAGGAGTATTTTCTTGTACTTGAATTGTGTTTGAAAGCATTATGTAGACTCCTAACTAACTAAATAACTAACTAACGCACAACTAAGATGATATGTGCCGCCTTCATCTTCTCTCAAACCGTCTTTACAGCCATTTATCACTACTCTTGTAGCCAGAGCACAAATTTATCACTTTATCACTACTGTTGCAGACACCTGCACAGGCCTCTGGGTAGCCATGGGCTGAGGCATGCTTGTCATAGGGCAACACGGGCAACTGCTTGGGGCCCCCAGGCCACTACAGGCCCCCAAGGGCCAACAAACCCTAAACTACAGTAGTGGCAATGCAGTATATCACGGAAATGAGGCTTTCTTGCTTGGGGCCCCAGCACACTGTAGAATGGCCCCTGAGCATGGGGCCCTGGCACCAGTGTATGGCACCCCCTATCCTGTCTGCTCGGTACTGCATCATATCTGAGGGAAGCACATACAGTATGGTAGCTCTGTCTCGTTAGCTTCTGTCTCATATCTATCTCGTTAGCTTCTGTCTCATACGTCTGTTCATTCTGGAACAATATAACTCTGTTTAGCTATCTGTTTAGTTTCTGTGTCATATCTATCTGGTCATAGCTCTTGGTCTTTGTCTTCTGTCACATACATCTAGTAATAATAATAATAACGAAAAACAAAAAAATGTTATTCGTTAGCGCCTTTTGCAACTCTCAAGGTCACCTGTCTGTTCTGGACATAGCTTTGCATAGCTGTTTTGCCATTTGCATGTCTGTAGTGGCCCAGCATGTCAGCTTGCACACACACACACACACACACACACACACACACACACACACACACACACACACTAGGTCATAGCAGTTCTTCCATTTGCAAGTGGGTATTGGCGCTTCACTGTTGCTTGTGATACCGACGTCAACATATGACTGTCTCATCACTCTTTATCACGCACACACTTACTTCTAGGACAGCATGTCAGCTTACACACACACACACAAACTCTCTAGGTTAGTCTAACATCCTATGTCGGCTTACACACGTACTTTAGGTCAGTCTAGGACACTATGACACCTGCATAAACACCTGCACACACCTGCTTTAGGTCAGTATAGGACAGCATGTCAGCTTACACACTTGCATACACACCTGCATACACACTTAAGGTCAGTCTAGGAGACTATGACACCTGCATAAACACCTGGATAAACACCTGCTTTAGGTCAGTCTAGGACTGCATGTCAGCTTACACACCTGCATACACACCTGCATGCACACCTACACACAGCCCTGCATACACACTTACACTTACTTTAGGCCGGTGTAAGATAGCATGTTAGCGTACACACTTGCACACACACACCCCTGCATACACACTTACACTTACTTTAGGGCGGTGTAAGACAGCATGTTAGCGTACACACTTGCACACACACACCCCTGCATACACACTTACACTTACTTTAGGCCGGTGTGGGACAGCATGTTAGCGTACACACTTGCACACACAAACCCCTGCATACACACTTACACTTACTTTAGGCCAGTGTGGGACAGCATGTTAGCGTACACACTTGCACACACCTCCACATACACCTGCTTTAGGTCACTCTAGGATAGCATGACACCAGCACACACACCTGCATAAACACTTACTTTAGGCCGGTCTAGGACAGCATGACAGCTTACACACCTGCACACACACACCTGCATACACACCTGCTTTAGGTCAGTCTAGGACAGCATGTCAGCATACACACTTGCACACACACACCTGCATACACACTTACACTTACTGTAGGCCAGTCTAGGACAGCATGTCAGCTTACAGACTTGCACACACACACCTGCATACACACCTGATTTAGGTCAGTCTAGGACAGCATGTCAGCATACACACTTGCACACACCTGCATACACACTTACTGTAGGCCAATCTAGGACAGCATGTCAGCATATACACTTGCACACACACCTGCATACACACCTGCACACACACTTGCACACACACCTGCATAAACACCTGCACACACACCTGCATACACACCTGCTTTAGGTCAGTCTAGGACAGCATGTCAGCATACACACTTGCACACACACACCTGCATACACACTTACTTTCTCCCAGGCTACGACAGCATGTCAGATTCCAAACACCTGCACACACACCTGCATACACACTTACTTTAGGCCAGTCTACAACAGCATGTCAGCGTACACACACACTTGCACACACACACCTACATTCACACCAGCTTTAGGTCAATCTAGGCCAGCATGCCAGCGTACACACTTGCACACACACCTGCATACACATCTGCTTTAGGTCAGTCTAGGCCAGCATGCCAGCGTACACACACACCTGCTTTAGATCAGTCTAGGACAGCATGTCAGCATACACACTTGCACACACACACTTGCACACACGCACTCTTGCACATACACATGCTTTAGGTCAGTCTAGGCCAGCATGTCAGCATACGCACTTGCACACACCCCTGCTTTAGGCCGGTCTAGGATTGCATGTCAGCTTGTAGTTACACACTTACTTTAGGTTAGTCTAGAATGATATGTCAGCTCACACACCTTTTTTAGGTCAGTCTAGCGTTCTACGTCAGTCAGGGTCCTGAGAGAGATGTGTTTATTTGATTATTTTGTGTCAAATAAAATATGCTGAAATTCTGTGCTTTGCGTGTGTGTGTGTCCTTGTGAGAAGTGATGAAATCTATTAACACTAGTGGTGTGTGTGTGTGTGTGTGTGTGTGTGAATAGTAATGAATTCATCCACACTGGTGTGTGTGCTTTGGTGTATGCGTGCGTTTGTGTGTGAGTAGTGATGAATCCAACTACACTGGAACTACACTGGTGTGCGTGTGTGTGTGAGGCAGTATGGTGCTCAACAGTTCAGAGAAAACAAACAAATAATAATAATGTTGGCTGGTGCTGAGTGACATAGTGCTAAATATACACACCCCTGAAGCCCCTGTGTGTGTGTGTGTGTGTGTGTGTGTGTGTGTTAAATATACAGACCCCTTTGTTTGTGTGTGTGTGTGCGTGCTAAATATACACACCCCTGCAGCGTGGGCTACTATTGCCTTTGTTTGTGTAGGCTAAATATACACACCCCGGGAGCATAAGTTATTGATCACCAATGATAAATATATCTGGCTCTCGATATCCACATATCCACATTTGGCAGTCCAAAGGTCATGACCGTCTGCACTCAGTGCTGACCCTGTGTGTGTGTGTGTGTCTGTGTTTGTATTTACATATGTGTGTGTGTGTGTGTGAGTGAGCATTTCCACATTCAATGATACACCACACCCGCCTAGTCTAGCAGGAGTCAGTCCATAGTGTTCCAATTCAAGCTTGTGTGAACACAAAGTGAAGTGGTATGATGGACCTTAAAGAGCTGCGATGTCCAGGAAGCACGCTCTTGTGGAAGACCATCCAGATGGTAAATTATAGATGGTAAATCAATATGTGGACATTTGCCAGAACATGTGTGCTCCCTGTAGTCGGGGAGAACTGAGCATGTGTGCTCCCTGCAGTCGTGGAGAACCCTCATCACTAATCACAGAGGACTTCAGTGAGCTTTAGTACCAGAACTAGAAACACAATCCCATGGGGAAATTTAGATAGATTGCAATTGCTTCTGATGAGAGTAGAAAATACTTATACTAAGAGAGTGTGTGTATATATATATATATATATATATATTCTATCTGGTTAGACTGTAGTAATGCTGGTTAAACTGTAGTAATGCTGTAGCTGGTTAGACTGTAGTGATGCTGGTTATACTGTAGCGATTAGACCAGCTACAGCATCACTACAGTATAACCAGATACAGTCTAATCATTAGACTGTATCTGGTTATACTGTAGTGATGCTGTATCTGGTTATACTGTAGTGATGCTGGTTAAACTGTAGTGATGCTGGTTTTACTGTAGCGATGCTGGTTAGACTGTAGTGATGCTGGTTAGACTGTAGTGATGCTGGTTTTACTGTAGCGATGCTGGTTAGACTGTAGTGATGCTGGTTTTACTGTAGCGATTAGACTGTATCTGGTTATACTGTAGTGATGCTGTAGCTGGTTAGACCATAGTGATGCTGGTTAGACTGTAGTGATTAGACTGTATCTGGTTATACTGTAGTGATGCTGTAGCTGGTTATACTGTAGTGATGCTGGTTAGACTGCAGTGATGATGGTTTTACTGTAGCGATGCTGGTTAGACTGTAGTGATGCTGGTTAGACTGTAGTGATGCTGGTTAGGCTGTAGTGATGCTGGTTATACTGTAGTGATGCTGGTTATACTGTAGTGATTAGACTGTATCTGGTTATACTGTAGTGATGCTGTAGCTGGTTATACTGTAGTGATGCTGGTTAGACTGCAGTGATGCTGGTTATACTGTAGTGATTACACTGTATCTGGTTATACTGTAGTGATGTTGTAGCTGGTTTGAGGACTGTACAGGGCAGCACCTTGCAGGCTCAAACACAAACACCTGAGGACCACACCAGCGTCCTGTCCACCTCCTCCCCCACTCCTCTCAACCCTCTCTCCTCTCCTCCACCCTTTCAATCCATCTCTCCTCTCCCTCTCTCCTCTCCTCCTCCACCCTTTCTGTCCATCTCTCGTGGCAACAGGTGAGGAGCCGAGTGACAGGCTGACCTACTTCCAGCTAGGGCTGCCGTGGCAACGCCTTGTTTTGGCAACCGGGGTTGTTATGGAGAGCTGAGAGGGCACGGTGCTACTTTCCCCATGCTTGTGTGTGTGACGTGTGTGATGTGTGTGTGATTTGTGTGTGCGTTTGTGTGTGGTGTGTGCGTGTGTTTGTGTGTGTGATGTGTGTGTGCGTTTGTGTGTGGTGTGTATGTGCATTTGTGTGTGTGTGTGCGTGTGTGTGGTGTGTGCGTGTGTTTGTGTGTGACGTGTGAGTGTGGTGTGTGTGTGTGGTGTGTATGTGCGTTTGTGTGTGTGCGTTTGTGTGCATGCACATATGATTGTGGTGCATTTTGCACATCTTGTATGTTAACAGACACATTACATACAGTATATTTCAATAATTTTATAATAGCTGTATTCAGCACTACCCTGTTACCCTACGCCCATGTCCATGTACGTCATATCCATACTCCAGATATATGGAACACTACACCATGAGCATGTTTATAGTTCATGTCCTGTTTATTCATTTTATTTACATGACCCAGAACATGCCCATGGAAACACTTCTTAAAAAGTGGACTTCCAAACTAAAAAACACTTCATGAACAAACCATATGAATAAGCCATATGAAACGTCATTCTAGTTTGGACATGTTCTCCTACACTGCATGTAGACTTCACCTACAGGAAAGCAGTAAAGGGAAGCTCCTCTGTGTCCCACACATCCAACAGGCACTCTGTGCTGACTGTGTTTTCCAAACTCGGCTTGATTGATTCGCGTTCTCCCGGGTGTGTGTGTGGGTGTGTGTGAGAGAGAGAACACATGGAACTCTGCGTGACCCGGGCGGAACGGGAGGGCCGAGTCCCGGGATCCCGAGCTGCTATTGGACAAAAGTAGGTCAACTCTTCCCGTTCACGTGACCCAACGCCGCCACCCCCGGTCGCTGTGTCCGTGCGGAAAGCAGCGTGACTGACTGGTGCTCAACTCCCTGACAGAAGCGCGTGCACAACAGCTGTTTATCCTGTGCGAAAGACCGGTACCTATTTTGTGGCTTGCCAGGAAGAACGACGTGCGTTTGAAATTGTCTCCAGAGCAGTGCAGCAAAATAAGCACTGCATTTTTATTAAAAGAATGCTATTCCAATGAAGCGTGTGTTTCCGCCTTGCCTTTAGATTAGTGTTTGATATGCATTTTCTAGTCAGCTGGTTGCCTAGTGTGTGTACATCTGCCTTTTCTGTGTTGTTTACAGCGGCAAAGTAAAATAGAAAGTGAAGAGACATGCCACACATGCATTATTTACCCATCTAAGCGGGGGAGGTCGCCCCGCCCCTGGTAGTTCACGTCACGAGCCAGTGGCATCACACATGGAACTGATCAGCTGCGCGCCCCAGACTCTGCGCGCTCTGCAGCGAGGGAACTGCGCTGGTGGCAGACACACGCTGTTTTGCTGTCAGCCAGAGACTGTGTACGTGACCAGTTTGTGACGGAGTTTGTAGTTTGTAATATTTTGTATTTTCTATATTTATTAATGGAGATGTCTCGACCTGCACCAATGAATCCAACTTTTCTACCACCGACTCACGGGGTGCTGAAATCTCTTCTGGAAAATCCGATGAAACTGCCACTCCGCCATGAAGGTATCTGAGGGCTTATGGCACCTGCATGTTATGCTGCACTTGTTTATGTGTGGGTCAGTATTTAGAAATGGCACACACTAAATGTTATTTGAACAAACTTAAAGCTAACGCGAAACTATAACATATAAGGCCGTCGCGTTTTTAAAGGAAGTCTGAAAGTACAATGCCGAATTGTACCTGCCCATCAAAAGCATAAACTAGTTGCAGAGTGTTTTAAGTTGCAGTCTCATCAGAAATACCTGTCTGTAAATGGCTAGGGTGACGCAAACGTGGAACGCAGAGATTGTTCTGGAATGCTTAAACCTGTCAGGAGCGTATTTTAATATTTTAGTTCACTGAACCACTACAATGAAAACACTAATTCGTACAATTTTAACCGAGAGATCTGTCTGTCGTCTTCCTACTTAGTTGTCACTTGTCAGATGTCTCACCTGTCTTATGTGCGTGTGTTCAGGATTTGGGAAGGAGAAAGCGAAGTCGCTGGAGGAGGTCTGCGCAGCCCCACAGTCCGCTTTCCTGGGGCCCACGCTATGGGACAAGACCGTTCCGTACGATGGCGACAACTTTCAGCTCGAGTACATGGATCTGGAGGAGTTCCTGTCCGAAAACGGCATTCCCTCCAGCCCGGTTCAGCACGAGCACAGCCATCAGCACCAGCACCAGCAGCCTCCGCTCCTCCCGCCGCAAACGGCGTCCTCGGTCGTTAACCTCAGCCAAGCATCCAGCGTCCCCATGCCCGCCCACGCTTGCCACCACAACACAGGCCAGCCAGGTAACGTCTGACATCTCCTGGTCGTTAGACCGGTGTAGACATACACACCACCAACAGCCTCACGAGCCGCACTGCTCATCACATATACTAGCGCGAGAGAGTCTGGCAACGTCAGGATTGACAGATATGTAGCCTATGCCAGGAATGTACAGGGTAGTAAGTTTGTTTAAAGATTGCTATGTGTAGAATCAAATCGATATATATATATATATATTGATATATATCAAATCAATGTATATATATGTGTGTTTGTGTGTGTGTAATATATGTGTTATCCCTTAGAGATAATTGCATTTTGACTTAGGCAAACTGCCCATGTCTACCTTAGACAGGTGTTTTAGTAATGTATCTAAAGGTCAGTATACAGGTAAACCTTGGAAAGGTGTGTCATTGGTGTACATACAGTTCAGTAGATAAACCTTTGACAGGTGTGTCAGTGATGTATCTAAAGGTCAGTACACATGTAAACCTTAGAAAGGTCTGTCAGTGGTGTACATACAGTTCAGTATACAGATAAACCTTTGACAGGTGGGTTAGTGGTGTATGTAGGTCAGTGTACAGGTAAACCTATGACAGGTGTGTCAGTGATTTATGTAAAGGTCAGTATACATGTAAACCTTAGACAGGTGGGTCAGTAGTGTACATGTAGGTCAGTATACAGGTAAACCTTAGACAGGTGGGTCAGTAGTGTACATGTAGGTCAGTATACAGGTAAACCTTAGACAGGTGGGTCAGTAGTGTACATGTAGGTCAGTATACAGGTAAACCTTTGACACGTGGGTCAGTGGTGTACATGTAGGTCAGTATACAGGTAAACCTATGACAGGTGTGTCAGGATTATGTGCACGAAGTGTGTATCTAGGTACTCCTGAGACAGATGTGTCGGAGTTGTGCATAAAGTTCAGTATACTTTACAGTTTACAGTTTACTATGTTAAGTGTAGATGGGTGTGAGGTGAGTGTATAGTGCGGTTTAAATGTAGCAGTTTGACTGATCAGACATTTGCCCCAGTGCAAGCTCATATTGTGGTGTGTACAGTATATACGCCCTAGTGTTACTAGTTACTAGCCCTAGTGTTACTAGTGTTAGTCTAGTTGTATGTGTATACTAATGTACTTAGTTTGAAGCCAGCTGGTTTCCTATACAGTATGTGTTGCTTATAGGTAAAGTGATTGTTGTTGTTATAGTTCTTAGAACTGTCTGTACAGTTGATCTAACAAAAAACAGGAAAAAGCACATAACAGGCAGTCACATGACTGTACAGTGTCATAGTGGAGTTTCTGCAGTCTGGCCTAAAATCTATACACTAGTTAGGTCTGTCCTAGGACACTAGTTAGCTCTGTCCTACCCACTAATTAGGTCTGTTCTAGGACACTAATGATGTCCATTCTAAAATGTACACGGTGGTGAGGTCTGTCCTACACACTAGTTAGGTCTGTCCTACGCACTAGTTAGGTCTGTGTTACGAACTGGTGAGGTCTGTTGTAAAATGTACACACTGGTGAGGTCTGTCCTAGGACACTGGTGAGGCCTGTCCTACGCACTAGTTAGGTCTGTCCTAGGATACTACTGTAGTTAGGTCTGTCCTAGGACACTGGTGAGGCCTGTCCTACGCACTAGTTAGGTCTGTCCTAAGATACTAGTTAGGTCTGTCCTATGCACTAGTAAGGTCTGTACTAGGACACTAGTGAGGTCTGTTGTAAATTGTACATGCTGTTGAGGTCTGTCCTACGCCCTAGTGAAGTCTGTTGTAAAATGTACATGCTGTTGAGGTCTGTTCTACACACTAGTGAGGTCTTTCTTAGGAAACTGATGAGGTCTGTCCTCTGTTTTCACTGGTGAGGTATGTGGTTCATCTGGTGCTGCCGCCAATGTAGTCTTCCTGTGCCGTCTCTAGTGTTTACACTCTAGATTGATTGATTGATTGATAAAGTGATTAATGCTTTAAAACATATCCATCTTAACTGCATTCCAAAGTGCATAGTGCACCTTGTGTTGTTGTGATGCCGGGATAAGTGCACGGTTGTCACTGTGTGTCATTGTCACATGTTGTGGCGATGGCCGTGCCTAATTGCCCTATTTGTGCCTGGCGTCTGAGGTGACCAGCAAGAGGTTTGACTCTATGATGAAGGCTTGATAGCCGAAACACATCAGAGTCTTTTAGAAGGTTTATACGACCTAGGTAGAGTGTGTGTAACGGTGTGTTCACGGTTGTCACTGTGTGTCATTGTCACGTGTTGTGGCGATGGCCATGCGTAATTGCCCTATTTGCGTCTGACATGACCAGCAAGAGGTCTGGCTCTATGATGAAGGCTTGAAAGGCATCAGACTCTTTTAAAAGGTTTATATGACCAGGCCATAGCAGTTAAAGGCATTTCAAC
>CM050216.1:11173438-11180938 GCA_027475355.1 Coilia nasus | reverse complement strand
GCTTGTGTGCTGAATTGTCATTGGCTGTGTGCAGTTAAGCGGTTTAGGTGCCCATTCATCTTGACAGCTTAGGCCCCGCCCTCTCTGTGTGCTATTCCAGGAAGTGTGTAGCAGCGTGATGTGTGTGTTACCATGTGGTGTAATGCAGCATGGTGTGTCCTGTGTGTGCTGTATTGTAGTACTGTGTGTGTGTGCGTGTGGTGTGTTGTGGTGTGTATGTGCTGTGTTGCAATGTGGTGTGCTGTGGTGTGTTTGTGTGTGTGTTGCTTAGCGGTGTGTTGTGGTGTGTGTGTGTGTTGCTTAGCATTGTGTGGTGTTGTGGTGTGTTTGTGTGTGTGTGTTGCGGTTGCTTTAGCGCTGGATTAAAGGATTAGCCGCTTCATTCTTGGAAATCAAAGAGCACACTGCACACTGACATATCACTCAGAGCTGATTAGACACCTGCCCTGCACGCTGACATATCACTCAAAGCTGATTGTACACCTGCCCTGCACACTGACACATCACTCAAAGCTGATTGGACACCTGCCCTACTCACTGACACATTACTCAAAGCTGATTGGAGGCCTGCCTTTTACACTGACACATCACTCAAAGCTGATTGGACACCTTCTCTGCAGCACTGAAGAGAGACAGATGGCTTCTGCATCTCTCATCTCCTGTCCTCTCTTCTCCTCCTCTCCTCTCCTCTTCTCCTTCTGTTCTTTTCTCTTCAATCATCTCCTCTTCGCTCCTCTGTTTCTTCTATTTTCTCCTCCCTCCTTTCCTCTCTTTCCCTCTCTCTCCTGGACTCTCCTTTACTCCCTTCCCCACTCTACTCTCTTTTTTTCCTTTCCTCTTCTCCTCTCTTATCTCCTCCTCTTTCCTCCTCCTCTTCTCTCCTCTCCTCTCCTCTCCTCCTCTCTCCTCTCCTCTTCTCTTACCTCTCCTCTGCTCTCCTTTCCCCTCATCTTCTCTCCACTACACTCCTTCTGGCCACACTACCACTCCACTGCTCTATATTACCAACTCACTTCTGACGTTAATGACCACAATGCTAACGACCTTAAGCTCAGGAAAACACTCAGGTTTGGCACTTGACATAATTAATATTGTACTTTTAATGAGATTATGTGTGTGTCCATGTGTGTGTGTGTGTGTGTGTGTGTGTGTTTGTGATATGACTAATGTGTGTGTGGGCTGTGGAGTTAAGCCTATAGGGACACTGCAGGGGTTGAGTGCTGTTATGTAATCTAACAGTCTCTCTCTCTCTCCCCTTCCCTCTCTCCGTCCCCCTCTCTCTCTCTCTCTCCCCGTCTCTCTCTCCGTCCCTCTCTCTCTCTGTATTTCTCCCCATCTCTCTCCCCATCCCTCTCTCTCTCTCTCTCATTTTTTTCTTCCCTCTCTCTGTGCACCCTCCCCCCCCTCACATTCTCCCTTTCTTTCCCTCTCTCTCTCTCTCTCTCTCTCTCTCTCTCTCTCTCTCTCTCTCTCTCTCTCTCCCTCTCTCTCCCTCCCTCTCTCCTTCTCTCCTCCCCCGTGGCCCTGTGCTGTGTCTCTTGTCTCTTGAGCAGGATGAGAAGTACTGGGCGCGGCGCCGGAAGAACAACGTGGCGGCCAAACGCTCGCGCGACGCGCGGCGCCTGAAGGAGAACCAGATCGCCATCCGCGCCAGCTTCCTGGAGAAGGAAAACGGCGCCCTCAGACAGGAAGTGGCCCAGCTCAGGAAGGAAGTGGGCCGCTGCCGAAACGTCATCGCCAAATATGAGGCCCAACACAGGCCCCTGTGAGAGGCCATACACACACACGCACACACACACATGCACACACACACACACACACACTAACGCACACACTCACTGACTAACTCTGACCTCCTGATTCTGACACACAACCTAACCTGACCCTAACACCTCACACAACCTGCAATTCAGGGCTTTGAAGGACAATGTGTGTATGATACAAGCCCCCAGCATCCCTGGCCTTGCTCTGGCCCTGATGTGGCCCTGATGTGGCCCTGAGAGTCTGCAGTGTGAGGCCTGGACATGACATCAGACCACCTTCTCCAGCTGGTCATCTTCAGCATGTTAAACACGACCATACTGGTTATTATGGGATTGTAACAGACCTTCATGTTGGTTGTTTTCTGTTTGTTTCATGTTTACGTTGGTCATCCGTTTGTTGAATGTTGGTTTATGTTGGTTTTTATTCATGTGTTACACGGGTTCATATTAGACATGCTAAACATTGAATCCACATGTTCATGTTCACCACAACCCCATCCTCCTGCTACACTCACCAAACACCACAGCCTCATGCATCTGCTCCAAACACCAGGTGTGTGTGTGTGTGTGTGTGTGTGTGTGTGTGTGTGTGTGTGTGTAATGGGCCCCATCTGCCTGCTCGACTGTTGGCTCTCACCGTATGAAACTTCTTGACTGGCTCTGTCCCTTTAACACATCCTGAGACAGTGAATGTATGAACAGTAGTGTAGTGTTTGTACTCATGTAGAGACGTGTGTGTATGTGCACATCAAACTTCACTAGAGTGGATGCAAAAGAGTCCCTTGATTGTGCAGGAACACACACACACAGCACACTTTGGCTGGTGACATTGAGGAAGATTTTTTTAATTAAGAGTGAGTCTAGTGTGTGTGTGTCCTGATGCCCTAGCTACCTCTGACCCATCCCCATGGCAACACAACACACACACACACATGCTCTGGCTTGACCCAGGCCACTCTCATGACACACACATCCCACCCAGCCCAGCTGTGGACCCCACCGAGGTCAAACGAGGTCAGGCCCGATTCAGTGCAGAGGTCAAACAGGGTCAGATCCGATCCAGTGCAGAGGTCAAACAGGGTCAGACCTGATGCAGTGCAGTGATCCTAAACTAGACGACTGTCTGTCTGTCTGTCTGAAGACTCATCTGCCAATCAGCCTAAGCTAGTGAAATATAACATGATTATGGCGACCATGATACCGCTACTCACCTCTCTCTCACCTTTCGTTATTGCTTTCTATTTGATTTGGAGATTTGTTTGTTTAAATGTGCTATATGTTTAGGTTTATGGTAACTCTGGAAGCACCAATGAATCCCACATTTCTGTAAGGCCTCCTGCAGGCGGCCGCTGAGAGGAATGTAAAAGGTGTACATACACACACATGCATATGTGCTGGGACTGGTGGAACACCACCCTGCCTAGGTCGCTCTGTTTTATAACTGCCCCTTAGAAGTGCCCCGTCCTACACGTGTCTGTCATAAATGCCCCTTACACCACCCTACCTAGGTCGCTCTGTTTTATAAATGCCCCTTAGAAGTGCCCCATCCTACACGTGTCTGTCATAAATGCCCCTTACACCACCCTGCCTAGGTCGCTCTGTTTTATAACTGCCCCTTAGAAGTGCCCCGTCCTACACGTGTCTGTCATAAATGCCCCTTACACCACCCTGCCTAGGTCGCTCTGTTTTATAAATGCCCCTTAGAAGTGCCCCGTCCTACACGTGTCTGTCTTATAACTGCCCCTTACACCACCCTACCTAGATAGGCCTGTTTTATAAATGCCCCTTGGAAGTGCCCCATCCTAGACATGTCTCTTGTAATGCCTGCTGGATTTTCCCCATCCTGAACATGTCTGTCTTATAACTGCCCCTTACACCACCCTACCTAGATAGGCCTGTTTTATAAATGCCCCTTAGAATTGCCCCATCCCAGACATGTGTGTCTTATAAGCAGCCCTTACACCCCCCTACCTCGACATGTCTCCTATAAACGCCGCTTGGATTTTTCCCATCTTACCCATTTGTTTTATAAATGCCCCTTACACCACCCTACCTAGCCATCTCTCATATAAATGCCCGCTCGGAGTTAACCAATCCTAGACATGTCTGTTTTATAAATGCCCTGTTTTATAAATGCCCCTTATACCACCCTACCCCACCCCTTGGATCTGCCCCATCTCAGATGTGTCTGTTTTATAAATGCCCCTTATACCACCCTACCCCACCCCTTGGATTTGCCCCGTCTCAGGTGTGTCTGTTTTATAAATGCCCCTTACACCACCCTACCCTACCCCTTGGATCTGCCCCGTCTCAGGTGTGTCTGTTTTATAAATGCCCCTTACACCACCCTACCCCACCCCTTGGATTTGCCCCATCTCAGATGTGTCTGTCATACCATTGCTTCCCTCTTCAGACCAAATGCTAGAACTCAAAGGACTTTTTCTTGTGACAATGAACAATTGTAATGTTTATACAGAGTTCTTCTTGTTTTGTACAGTATTTTCCTAAGATGACTTCTCAAGATGTATTTTAGATGTGTTATGTGTGTGTGTGTTGTGTGAGTGTGTGTGTGTGTGTGTGTGTGTGTCTTTTGTCCCTTTGCGACCTGTCACTACTTCTCTGTCTCTTGTTTTGTGCTTACTGTTGAACTCAGTGACAGTTTTGTTAAATGCAGATTGTAGTTGTGTTACGTGTTCACATAGACATGCCTTTGCTACTGTTTGCCAAAAGTCTAAAGAATGTAGAAGGGTCTTCCGTGATTCCACGGTGATGTCACAATGGTGTTGCCATGACACCAGTGTTCCGAGGATGTCAGGGAGACTGCAGAATGTTCTAGGGGAGTGTCCTCTCGTCCGCTCTCCTGTGTTTGGTGTCGCGCAAGCTTCACTCGTTCTTGTCCTATCTCTTTTATCCTTTCTGAAATGTTCCGTTGCTCATGACCAAAATAAAGGTGTAGAACCTCCGCTGTGTCTGATGTCGGACTCATTCCATGAACCCCAATGAAAGATGTAAATATGTAAGATTCTAAGATTCTACATTCTCAACCCTCATTGGGTTCTACAGTGATGTAAGACTCTAAGATTCTGCATTATCAACGCTGATTGTGTTCTCCAGTGATGTCAGATTATAACATTTCACATTCTACATAATCCATTATCAACTAACTGGGTTCGACAGTGATGCAAGATTCTAACATTCTGCATTCTACATTATCCATTATCAACTCTGATTGTGTTCTACAGTGATGAATGATTCTAACATTATGAACCCTAACTGTTCTACAGTGATGTAAGATTCGAACATTCCACATTCTCAGCCCTTATTGGGTTCTACAGTGATGTAAGATTCCAACATTTCACATTCTCACCCCTCATTGGATTCTAGAGTGATGTAAGATTTTACAGTTTTGCTATTCTGCTATTCTGAAATGCTAAAACACAATTTCCGAAACCATGCATGATCCGGACTCTTGTTGCAAAAGCAAACTATTGCCTCAAAACAGTTTTATGTGTGCTCAAAACCAAACTCTATTCTCAAATCAGAAACAACACAGTCAAATGAAATCACAAATGAAGCAGTTAGTAAACACTACACAAAAAAAACGGAAAGCACAACTTTCAGATGTGTACAAGTCATTTTTTACGGCACTAAACATGCATTTTCAACTGAAAAAAGCTAAACTACTTATGTATATGTACTGTACATAGAGTAAAATACATAAAGTGGAAGAATTACATGTTACAGTTTTTCTCAGTTGTTTACACACAAATCATTGTGCTTGGGACACTATGACCACAACATCTAACTCATGCACCAACCCCCTGAACCAATTCTGCTAAACTACAAGCACAACTTGCTGTTTAACACTCAAATAGCAGTTCGAAAACATTTTTTTTTTTTTCAAAACACTATTCACAATTCACAACATGATCTATAATGCTGGCTCTAATTTGGTTAGAAATTAGCACTCTTTCCTTTACCTCCTCTTCCTCTTCTTTGCCAACCCCCTCACATTTGGACTCTGTCCTCTTTGTCTCTGATAGGCATCCACTGCTGCAACCTTCAAAAACCTGGTTGCTCTTCCAATTGGCTTATATTGGTGGTGTCAGCTCATTTGAAATGAAATAAAGTAAATTTTGACCCATTGTGCTTAGCGTATGGCATTTGTGCTTTAATTGTGATGAAAAGGTGAGATGTATGTCCACCATTTTGCATTGCATGTATCTAAGAATGCAACATGTGTTTTAACAATGAGATTGTGCTTAGAGTTTTGCTAAGATGCATCAATGAGTTTTGCAAATTGTGTTCTACTATGTGAAAATTGTTTAAGGTATTGACAAAAGGGTGAAGAGTTCTGAGAAATAATTCAAGCAATTGGGAAAGTTGTTCATGTTCAGGTGTTTGTGTTTTAACAATTGAGAAAAACTGTAATATTAGAACATCTCTGCACACCGTCTGGTATTATGCATTTTGCCAAGTCACCACTAAGGGGCAATAGTTCCCCATTTACCACTGTGTGTGTGTGTGTGTGTGTGTGTGTGTGTGTGTGTGTGTGTGTGTGTGTGTGTGTGTATGTGTGTTTGTGTGCGTGTGTGTGTGCATGCGCGAGTGTGTGTCTGTGTGTGTGTGTGTGTGTGTGTTTGTGTGTGTGTGTGTGTGTCTATGTGTGTTTGTGTTTGTATGTGTGTGTGTGTGTGTCTGTGTGTGTGTGTTGAAAATGAATGAATCTCGGTGTAAATCTTGTGTGTGTGTGTGTGTGTGTGTGTGTGTGTGTGTGTGTGTGTGTGTGTGTGTGTGTGTGTGTGTGTGTGTGTTGAAAATAAATGAATCTGGGTGTAAATCTTTTGCTGGTCCCTGAATGGAGAACACTGAATGGGGTTTGACCTGAGTCCAGTATAGATAGCTGCCAATTGAGACACGTTGTGTGTGTGTGTGTGTGTGTGTGCGCGCCCGTGCATGTGTGTGTGTGTGTTTGTATGTCCGTGTTTATTTGTTCATGTGTGTGTGTGTGTGTGCAGTGTAAATCTTTGTGTGAGACTGACTAACTGACTAAATGACCTAATAAATGGTCTCTGCATGCTTTATATGGAGTGTGCAGTGGGACATCCTTAAAGATAAGGCCTTTCAAACATAGCTGGTTTAGCGTGCATGTACAGTATATGTGTATGTGTTTGTACACACGTGTGTGTGTGTGTGTGTGTGTGTGTGTGTGTGTGTGTGTGTGTGTGTGTGTGTGTGGGGGGGAGTTGACCTTGAATGAAAGTTGTGTGAGTGTTTGATATAAATGGAGTAAGGCCATGGAGTTTGTGTGTGTGAGTGTGTGTGTATATGTGTATAAATGTGTAAATGCATGTGACGGAGTGTGTGTATGTGTATGTAAATGCAAGACCTGCGTTTAAACGAAATGGTAAAGCTCCTTGCATTATTTGGTGAACACATGGGCGTGTGTGTGTGTGTGTGTGTGTGTGTGTGTGTGTGTGTAGAGAGAGAGAACATATGTGTGAACGTATGAGTGTGTGTGTGCGTGTGTGTGTGCGTTCATTTGAGAAGCTTTAGAAGCACATTGAGAAGCACATTTCTTGTTGATCTGCAAGGAAAGTGGTGCGCATATGTGTGTATGCGTGTGTGCATGCGTGTGTGTGTGTATATGTGTGCATGTGTGTGTGTGTGTGTGTGTGTGTGTGTGTGTGTGTGTGTGTGTGTGTGTGTGTGTGTGTGTGTGTGTGTGTGTGTGTGT
>CM050216.1:11133438-11168438 GCA_027475355.1 Coilia nasus | reverse complement strand
ACACACTCACTAGCCCCGGCTCTGTAATGAGCTGTGTGTGGATGCTTACTCATCTTTTGTGCCTGAAGAAAAGCAGCCGTGTCTTTATACACGGATTTAGTCATGGTCTACTGCTCCTGACTCACAGCTCAATCATCATCATCTTCTTCCTCATCCTTCGCGCTCCTGAGGGTTATGTTCTCAGGCACAAAGAGGCCGAGGTTTATCCCCACCCTGTGTGTCATCCCACAGACCCTGAGCAGATGTTAGCTATTATCGCTCCCTGGGTTCCGAACAAAGAAGAGTTGATTGAGCCAATCAGATGAGCCAAAGAGCTGAGGGTGTCTGTGCCCACCCCTGTGCGTGTCCCCAAGGCCACTGTGATAGGTGACAAAGGGGAAAGGGACACTGTATTGTATTGTGTGACTGGAGCTGCAAAGCCTAAGACAGAGGATGACAGATGCCTTTTTGGATGGGAGGGATGCTAAGCGGCCAGTGCAAATCCCCAGCCTGCCTGGTGTTTAGAGATGCAATACAGTTCTGTAGTGGTTTAGAGGTGGACTGCAGTTCTGTGGTGGTTTGTAGAGGCACTGCAGCTGTATGGTGGTAACTGGCTGTTAAGGAAACAAACATGACCGGAGGGTCATGGGTTCAAATTCACCAACTGCCACAGCCCCTCCCCCAAGACATGCAGCATGGGATATGCCCTGATGGCATCCCTCAGACTCTGGTGGCCCCCAGCCTACACTCCTCCATCCAGGCACCACCTGGGCAGCTCCACCAACTAGGGGTGCTGCTAAGCAGGGGTAGGTCAGAACTTCACAGGGTGAAGGTATGGATGGGGGCCCACCAACACTACGGTGTCCAGAGTGAACCAGTATTACAGTGATACTGTCTATAGAAGCTAGCCTGAACCCACCCATACTGCCTGTGACGCTACATTGAATTTTGCGTTCATGTCTGTCTGGCCAATCTGCCTATTCCTGACTGTTCCTTTGCTTGAGAAATCAGGCATCAATAAAAAATGAACAGTACGCTTTCATCACAAAATCAGTGGACTGATTGATTGTAACTGTGTCCAGTAGTGCATAGAGACATTTGAAAGACGTCTGTTGATCCAGCCTCTGAGAACTTCCTGTCTATGGCAGGTTTACCAGACCAAGCTCTGTCTACGAGCTTGGTGCGACAGCCAGGCTATACAGGAGCATCGTCAGTGCTAATGTGTACAGGAGCATCATCAGTGTTAATGTGTACAGGAGTGTCATCAGTGTTAATGTGTACAGGAGTATCATCAGTGTTAATGTGTACAGGAGTATCAGTGTTACAATGATACTATGTACAGGAGTATCAGTGTTAATGTGTACAGGAGTATTATCAATGTTACAATGATACTATGTACAGGAGTATCAGTGTTAATGTGTACAGGAGCTTCATCAGTGTTAATGTGTACTGGAGCATCATCAGTGTTAATTTATACAGGAGCTTCAGTGTTACAATGATACTACAGCAGCTCTACAGCAGTATCATCAGTTCCAGCAGCACCATAGTGTGCAGAGGGAACCAGTGTTACCTTCCTGAATAGCTCCATCAATGTTACAATGTGACGGTCTACAAGAGCTCCATCAATGTTACAATGTGACGGTCTACAAGAGCTCCATCAATGTTACAATGTGACTGTCTACAAGAGCTCCATCAATGTGACTGTCTACACCAGCTTCATCGATGCTGCTGTCTACAAGAGCTCCATCAATGTTACAATGCTACTGTCCACAGCAGCTCCACCAATGTGACTGTCTGGAGCAGCAGCATTGGGGTTACGGTGTTATCGTCTGCAGCCACACTATCAGTGTTACTGTCTACAAGAGCAACAGTGTTACAACGTTTCTGCCTATCAAGGCTCTATCAGTGTTACAATGTTACTGTCCATCAAGGCTCTATCAATGTCACAATGTTACTTTCTATCAAGAGCGCCATCAATGTTACAATGTTTCTGCCTATCAAGGCTCCATCAATGTTACAATGTTACTGTCTACAAGAGCAATAAAGAAAGAAAAAAAGTCCGCGTCAACCAGGATTTTTATGCTTCCGCTGTTTTATCTATTTTTCGTAACTGTCTACAAGAGCATCATCAATGTTATAATGTTTCTGCCTATCAAGGCTCTATCCGTGTTACAATGTTACTGTCCATCAAGGCTCTATCAATGTCACAATGTTACTGTCTGCAAGAGCGCCATCAATGTTACAATGTTTCTGCCTATCAAGGCTCCATCAATGTTACTGTCTACAAGAGCTCATCAGTGATACAATGTTACTTTCTATCAAGGGCTCTATCAGTGTTACAATGTTACTGTCTACAAGAGCTCATCAATGTTACAATGTTTCTGCCTATCAAGGCTCCATCAATGTTACAATGTTACTGTCTACAAGAGCTCATCAATGTTGCAGTTTTACGGTCCACAGCAGCACCGTTTGAAAGACGTACAAAGACATTTGAAACATGTCAAATGTCTGTGTCTACTTCTGTCTAGAGTAGCTCTATCGTTGTTGCAATTGCGTGTTTCTATACAGAATCTCCATCACTGCTGCAATGATAGTGTAGTCAGCAGCTCCATCAACACCATTGAGAAGCTATTCACAATGTACCACTGTTTCAACTCGCCATGTGATCTGTCTTTCAACTTGCAATATGATCTGTCCCAGAGACACAAGGATGGCATGAGAGAGGAGGTGTTGGAGTGACAGTTTAAAATGTTTAAGTGCTCAGTTTACAGTTTTCACTGAAAAAAGACGCATAATGCAGTTTGCTTACCTGTTTGTCAGGCCCCTTGATCTTTGCATGACGGTCCAGTTTAGACGAGTGTGGCAGATTTACAGACAGAAGTCAGCAGGCAGCTAAACATAGCAGCATGCGTTTATCTGATTTCTACATCCTATGCCAATGTCACCCCAAACAGTCGAGGGTGTTTCTCTTATCTCTCGAATCAAAGCTTTTATCTGAACTTATATGACATATGCATCATCTGCCCAGGCATCCTCTCCTCTTCTCTCCTGAAACAGAAGAGGGTGCCCCTCTCCTCTCCTCTTTTCTGAAACACACAAGGGTGCTCCTCTCCTCTCCTCTTTTCTGAAACACACAAGGGTGCTCCTCTCCTCTCCTCTTTTCTGAAACACACAAGGGTGCTCCTCTCCTCTCCTCTTTTCTAAAACACACAAGGGTGCTCCTCTCCTCCTCTCTTTTTTTGTGCTTTTATCTGAGTTTATCTGATCTCTACATCATCTGCTGTTGCGCCCCCAGTAAGACGAAGGTGCTCCTCTTGTCTCCTGCCCAGTCAAACTAGGGTCCTCCTCTCCTTTCTTCTCCTCCCCAGTCAGATGACGGCGCTCCTCTCCTATCCTCTCCTCTCCTCTCCTCTCCTCTCCTCTCCTCTCCTCTCCTCTCCTCTCCTCTCCTCTCCTCTCCTCTCCTCTCCTCTCCTCTCCTCTCCTCTCCTCCCCAGTCAGATGACGGTGCTCCTCTCCTCTTTTCTCCTCCCCAGTCAGATGACGGCACTCCTGTCCTCTCCGCTCCTCTCCTCTCCTCTCCTCTCCTCCCTGGTCAGACGAGGGTACTCCTCTTCTCCCGCGCGTCCAGGGTGTGGGCCAGGTGGGGCAGGTAGTTGGCGTTGGCGTTGCAGTTGGGCTTGCTGTTGTGCTGCTCGTAGCGCGCGGAGGAGGCGGGCGAGTTCTGCATGACCACCAGGCGGATGGGCGACTGCGTGGGGGGTGCGGGGGCAGGCTCCGTCTGGTACTCCTTGGTGGGGTCTTTGCCGCGGCAGTCGTACAAGATGCAGGAGATGAGGAAGACCACCAGCAGCGTCACGTAGCTCCCGATGAGGATGATGAGGTTCAGGGTCATGGGGTCGATCTCCAGGGCGAATTCCATGAGCCCCATGGCGACTCCTCGTTCCCCGCGCCGTCCTCCGAGCGAAATGAGATTGCAGACGCCAGAGACATCCGAAGCACAACCCCCACAGACCACGCCGCCGTGCGCCACAGACCACCGGATTACACCACCACCCCCACCACTGCTCAGATTACCCCACAACCACAACTACCCAGTCGCACGGTCAACGCCAAAATGTCCCCTCTCTGGAGACCATGACCTGTCCCTTGGCTGCCACCACCAGTCCCCACGCAAACTACGGTGCGCTTCCCCTGCACACTGTCCCGATGACAGCAGATATCGAGTGCTCCCACTGTACGCTGTCCCCAAGACAGGAGATAGGAGTCCCGGATCAGCCACCACTGCTGGCGTGTGTGTGTGTGTATGCCACTGTCACTACTAAGAGAGTGGAGTGTGTTTCTGCTGTTGTCACAGGGAAAGCAGTGTGTCTGTTTGTGTCTCGCTTCTGGGGCTGAGAGGAAGAGTGGTGTGTGTGTGTGTGTGTGTGTGTGTGTAGAGGCGGAGGGATGGGGGCAGGGTTTGTGGATATGTGGCTTTGCGGCTCCCTTCTCTAATCCAGCCCCCCCCAGTCCTGGATGCCCGTGGCCAATGATTAAAGCTGCAACCCCCCCAGTCCCCACCCCACCCAGTCCATGATGCCCGCGGCCAATGATTAAAGCTGCAACCTCTAATAACTTAAGCTACTGCTTTCATTTCACCAACTGTATGGGACAGCCTGGATTTAGACACAAGTATAACACAAGAGATCAAATGTTGCATTTCCTCAAAGCGCCTGGTTGAGTGCTAGTCACTTTGAGACTTAGGCTGCGACTGTGTCATTGTGTAATTGATGCCTATTGATTACATAATACAAACAGCAGTTTTGTCATGTGAAAGGCATGTAACAGTGATCCAACTGCTTTATCACAGATTTTTTTTTATCATTTTACCAATGTTATAAATTATGATGATGATGATGATGATGATGATGGTTATTATTATTATTATTATTAGTAGTAGTAGTAGTAGTAGTAGTATATTATTATGTATTGTAGTTGTTGTTGTTTTTCCAAAACTGTCACTTTAGATTTTGGTAACATCGACAATAAGGGTCCCTGACAAGGCTGAAGCCCACGGATCTCATTGGCGATAACTTTGACATGGTGGTCCCAACAGAACAGCCTTTGGAGGGGCTCAGATTGGGGGGGTGTCCTCGCAGATGACTTTAACATGGTGGTCCCAACAGAACAGCCTTTGGGGGTGCTCAGATGACTTTAACATGGTGGTGCCCACAGAACAGCCTTTGGGGGGGCTCAGATTGGGGGGGTGTCCTTGCAGATGACTTTAACATGGTGGTCCCAACAGAACAGCCTTTGGGGGTGCTCAGATGACTTTAACATGGTGGTGCCAACAGAACAGCCTTTGGGGGGCTCAGATAGGGGGGCTGACATGGGGGGTGTCATTTTACGCAGATTATGTTTTGGGCAACGAGCAAGTATAGGAATTTTGCCATAGAACTCATTCATTCACAGTTTCACTCACTGTTTCATTCACTGTTTTATTCACAAACACACATTCTTTCCAGCTTGCTCTCTCTCTCTCCCTCTCTTTCTCAATCACACGCAAACATACACACACACACTCTCTCTCTCTCTCACTCACACACACATACACACACAAACACAGAGTACTTTATTACTGCGTCTTTTAATGACTCTTAATCCTACACACAACCACGTAATACGCAGCAAAATCTCACCACCAGTGATGAGACACACACACACACACACACACACACACACACACACACACACACACACACACACACACACACACACACACACACACACACACACACACACACACACACACACACACACACACACACACACACTGTCTCTCTCTCCTACACACATTCATGTGTTGTGCTGCAGAGTTTCAGTGCCAATGATCAGACTGGCATCGCAGACAGCAGCACAGCTGACACCTCACGGGGCTGGAGCTATGAGTGGGATTCTAGAACTCTGTGATAGTTCCGGAGCATTCCGCAAGCTGCATGTGGCTACGATGTGTCCTTATTATGGTCATTTGGCCGTGCAGGTCTTGGGTCATTATTATGGTCATTTGGCCGTGCAGGGCTGGAAGCCTGAAGGGAGGTGGGGATTACAGGGCTGTCCCTGCAGTTGTGACAGTGCGCAGGCAAGCGGAGTGAGAGATAAAGACACAGAGAGAGAGAGAGAAGGACAGAGAGAGAGAGTGAGAGACAAAGAGACACAGAGAGAGAGAAAGACAGAGAGAGAGAGAGAGACAGACAGAGAGACAGAGAGAGAGAGACAGACAGAGATAGAAAGAGAGAGAGAGCATTAACTGTACAAGATGAGAAACAGACAGAGAGTATCCATGTGAAAGAAGGAGAGAGGCCGGGCTGGCCAGAGATGAGGGGGCAAAGGAGGGGGTGGGGGGCAGTTGCCAAGAATGAGGGGCAGTTGGCAGGGATGGGGGGGGCACGGATGAGGGGCAGTTGCCGGGAGTGAGGGGATAGGGGTGAGGGGCAGTTGCCAGGGGTGAGTGGGCCGGGATGAGGGGCAGCTGCCAGTCTACCGGGGCAGTTAAGCTGCCTACCATCAGGCTGTTCTGAGGTCACCTTCACCACACACACCACAGTTCATGTCACCTTCCACATACACACACAGCACAGCTCAGATCACCTTCCTACACACACACACACACCACTGCTAATGCCACCTTCCTACACACACACACACACACACACCACAGCACAGCTCAGATCATCTTCCTACACACACACACACACACACACACACACACACACACACACACACACACACACACACACACACACACACACACACACACACACACTACTGCTAATGCCACCTTCCTACACGCACAAACAACACTGCTCATGTCCCCTTCCACACACACAGCATAGCTCATGTTGCCTTACACACACCACCACCGAGGTCACTGCCCTACACACACACACACACACACACACACACACACCACTGCTGAGCAGAGACCTGCGGACAGATGTTGCACACCAGGGTGCTGCCACGCACAGTTCTAAACTACATGCACACACACACACACACACACACACACACACACACACACACACTGATGCACAGTCATCTACTCTCATCAGCTCTGCTTAAACGCACATGGGCAGAAAAACACACCCTGTCATGAAGGTCTGATCATGCGATGCCTGCAACAGGGAAAAAACTCATGGCACCAAAATTACCCCCATACACATGATATGTAATGTACACACACTTTCACCTCTCCTTTTGAATAAATGAACACACACAGATACATATGAACCCACGAAAACACACCAACATGCATGCAGTAACTACTCAAACACACACACACACACACACTCTTTCTCTATCTCTCTCTCTTTCTCTCTCTCTCTCTCACACACACACACACACACACACACACACACACACACACACACACACACACACACACACACACACAGATTTGCATAACCGTTGGAAGTTGTATGCGCACTGTGTGCTCACACCAAGGTATGCAAACATGCTGCTCTATTTTTTCACGCATCTTCCTGCTCTGCCTGGTGGTAGCGCCATCTGGTGGACATAATGTAAAGAACAGTAATGTAAAGAGCGTTTTTTTTCTTTCTGTCACTTTATTGCGATCAGGTTAAGCCCCAGCTAGGCTTAGCAAAATACCTTCAGACATTTTCGCATGCTATAGTGATATATAAATAAAGCCCAATGGAAGGTCTGACTGGATGTTTTCTATGAGCACAGCTAGTATAGGGCCACTTGTCAACATAAACTGCCCCTTGACATAATGCTATATGTATTCTATTCTACTCTATGTACCAATTTGCTCATTCCATGCATTCCTGTCAACACAAAGCAGGAGACATCTTTTTGCTGACATTTTGGTTATCAATCAGTGTGTCTGTGTGTTTGTGGACTTGCTTGACTGTCAGCGGAATTACACACAAACTCAGGGAAGGACCTGTTGGAATCTGATGTGGGCGCAGCATTTAGTCTCTCTGTAACATATTACACTGCTCATGTCCTCTTGTCACATATTACAATGCTCATGTCCCTTTGTCACATATTACACTGCTCATGTCCCATTGTCACATATTAGACTGGAAATGTCCTCTTGTCACATATTACACTGCTAATGTCCTCTTGTCACATATTACACTGGAAATGTTCTCCTGTCACAGATTACATTGGTAATGTCCTCCTGTCACATATTACACTGGAAATGTCCCCCTGTGACATTATGAGACTGGCCATGGCCTTGTCACTGGTTGTAGTGGCCCTCGTGGAGGTCTGTGCTCTCCGTGTCTGTCTACTGTCTGTCTAGTGCCTGTCTAGTGTCTGTCTAGTGTCTGTCTAGTGGCTGCTGTGGTCAGACTGGAGCTCAGAGAGGGAAACACTGAACATCCCATCTGCTGAATAGTGCCAGAGAACACTAGCACATCTCTCACACACACACACACACACACACACACACACACACACACACACACACACACACACACACACACACACACACACACACACACGCGCACACACACACACACACACACACACACACACCGCCATCCCCACCGCACATTATCAGCCATCACACATATCATATCATCTTACCAGAAACATTTACATGTGAAACCAAACCCATTAGGTACATAGCCTGCTGTTCCCTCTCCAGCACCACACAGCTTGCATGCTTTTATGCATGTTTGGATGAAAGCTTTTATGTTATGTGACTTGTGCATTTCAGATGAGATTATTGTTTTTTTTATTAAAACATCTGATAACCAAGTCATTGCAGAGAAGACCAGTGATTTCAACACCAGAGCTGACTACAATCGTTTTAAACTTTAAAATGTGACATAAAGTTAAAACAGAACTGCCTATACAAAAACTAACATAGGTTATTATATTTTACAGCGATGGAATCTTCAGTTTTCCAGTAGGCTAACTGAAAAAATCGCCTGGGAAATAATAGCCTACTTGACTTTAAAAGAGGCCCTTTTAGGATGCGCCGCACGTCGCCTTGGTTCCTGGGGACGCTCTGGAAATATCAACAGAGAGATGGACCGCTTATCTAAATGACTCCCATCTCACTGCTCACCAGCAATTTGGGGCGGATAGGAGGGAAGGCATTTCCTGCTCCCCCAAGACACCCCGTTTGAAAGCGAAGAACTAGCCTGCGTGAAGGGACTGGGACCTGTAAAATGTGCGAACCTCTGCCTACAAAGAGAGAAAAAGAAAGAGCTGAACGTGAAGAGAGCGGGAGGGAGTTCAAAGGCGTTTTCTAAGTCTGTGTTCTGACTCTGGGACGCTGATGTGATGTCGACGGGGAGTATAATCATGTCATGACCGACAGGGCAGATGTTCGGTCACTTCCTGATGCAGAGCGGGGTTCTTATATGGTAAGTTTTTGAAGAAAGTCAAAGTTTCTAGTCCAGACTCTCTCTCTCCAATAGGATCGGGGGTTGTTTTCCTGGAGAGGAAAGACAAAGACACGTAGCGGGAAGTTCTGTGTCCGGGACAGATGTTTTGGGTTTGGATTGGAGCAGCGAGATTCCGTGTGCTCAGTGCTGTTGGAGAGAGAGAAAGGCTGTAGAGTTCTTACGCAAACACCCAGCAACCAGTTTACACATCTCGAAAATGACAGCATAGTCGATCCGATGAAGCAATGCTAAGAATTCGCTCCTAAAACACAGAAAAGAATGTGTCGGATCAGGCGAGAGCAGTGCGTGTATGTCTGAGGAGAGCATGGTACGGAAAGAAGCAATGGTAATTAACGACCGAGCACGAATCCTAACTTTCTGTCTTATCTGGATAAACAAGTTGTGTTATTCCTTAATACTTTTGTTTTGTTGGTCTTAGGGATGTGGGTTTGTTTTTATACTGTCGCTTTTATACTGTGTGTTTGCATGTGTGTACGGCTAAACCGGATGCTCTCATCATCACCACCTGTGGTTTTTGTACATCATCTTGTTTGCATGACAACAGTGGCCACGTGGAGCATGCGACAGTGGTCCAGCGCGACATCACTGGCCAAACATGTATTGGTTTCTGGATAGAAAGGGGAAGGCCTAGTGTTTAATTTCAGCATGACCAGCTACATTTTTGTACATTGTGTATACAATGTTGTTTACATTTTATCACAGCTGCGGCATGCCTATTTCTTAAATAAACGGCACAGCAGTCTGTCATTAAAGGCACCATTCTTTTCTTATGTGTGTGTGTGTGTGTTTGTAGAGATGGCTCAGGATGTCTTATGAGGCGAACAAGACTGTCCTGCTGATTCCCCAGGAGTCGCGTGCGTCATGCGTCTTCCAGTCGGCTGAGGAGCGAGACGAGATCCCCGGAATGGGCGACGACAGGTAGGCCAACTCTCTCGCTTTCTCTCGAGCACCACCTTTAATCACACAACGGGAGCCAAACACGTCAGTTCAGTAATCGGTGTGTGGAATAAGTCCAAAGCCCGGGGGGAACAGACTGTGAGTGAGTTTTCCATGTGAAAATGGTTTGTTTCTCCTGAGGAGGAGTTTGGTTTGTTGGTCGGTTGGGACACGTTAGCGAGGACTGTATGCCAGCACACACTGCCGCCAGACGCCATTCTCACCCCCAGCTGAGAGAAAACCACCTCAGCTATTTTCGCTAATGACTGTTATTAGACTCCTGTTAGCACAGGTCTAGCCCTAGAGCGCTGCAGTGAAGGCAGACAAGCCGTCATCGATCACATGGAAACATTGTGTTTGTCATCCATGATTCACACATCCAGCCCAGGCAGACTAATGAGGTCTGCCCCTGCTTTTAGTGCAGTGGGGGAAGAAACATGTCTGCAACTGAAGTAATTGTGTAAGCAAACCTGCTTTGTAAACTTAAAGTAACTGTATAACTTATATACTTTCATACTGTTTATACTTCTCCTGAATGAGTCCACTTCCTCCCACGACGGCACACCCTGTCCTCTTGTTCAGAGTCTATTACTGGACTAAGATAGTGGCGTCTGCCTATCAGGGCGCTGTGATGTTATCATAGCAGAGCGTGGCTATTGTGTGCCCAGCAGACTAGAGAGCAGAGACCCTCCCCCCTCCCCCCCACCCCCGGTCGTCACAGGGGTCTGCTGACCGAAACGCACGTCTCTGATGCCACATGGTACATCAGATAATTCAGACTGACTTGCTGGTATGGAAGTCATAAATGAATCCCAGCATGCCCTTTGTTTCCTAATCAGAAGATGCTTGTCAGGCTTGCGTCCTGTGGTTTGTATGTCAGTTGTGGCAGTTACTGGATCACAAACCTTCAGTTCTGCATGTCCCATGCACTGATCCATGCCCATGCAAAAGTGACAACTGAGGTAACTGTATCTGAGGACTGTAACTGCAGTGATGCATGCCCCCATGCAGTGATGCATGCCCCCATGCAATGACTCATGCACCAGACAGTCACCCACACTGATGGGCAGTCAGACGCCTGCACTGTGGTGGTCAGCAGTGGATGTAGTGGGAGGTGTGCAGATGGCCACCACAACAATGTCAACAGGCTTAGTATGGAAATGAGGTGCAGAGTGCTCTGCTCCACCCTGCCATGGACTGGGGCAGATACAGTCCTTAGCTGAGAGACTGAGCCAGGTACAGTCCTTAGCTGAGAGACTGGGGCAGTTAGAGTCCTTAGCTGAGAGACTGGGGCAGATACAGTCCTTAGCTGAGAGACTGAGGCAGATACAGTCCTTAGCTGAGAGTCTGGGGCAGATACAGTCCTTAGCTGAGAGTCTGGGGTAGTTAGAGTCCTTAGCTGAGAGTCTGGGGCAGATACAGTCCTTAGCTGAGAGACTGAGGCAGTTAGAGTCCTTAGCTGAGAGACTGGGGCAGTTAGAGTCCTTAGCTGAGAGTCTGGGGCAGTTAGAGTCCTTAGCTGAGAGACTGGGGCAGATACAGTCCTTAGCTGAAAGACTGGGCAGATACAGTCCTTAGCTGAGAGACTGGGGCAGATACAATCCTTAGCTGAGAGACTGGGGCAGTTAGAGTCCTTAGCTGAGAGACTGGGGCAGATACAGTCCTTAGCTGAGAGACTGGGGCAGTTAGAGTCTTGTATGTTAGACTGGGGCAGTTACAGTCCTTAGCTGTCAGACTGGGGCAGTTACAGTCCTTAGCTGTCAGAGTGGGGCAGTTAAAGACTGCCTTGTGCGCTGTACACTGAGAGACTGGGGCAGTTAGAGTCTTGTATGTCAGACTGGGGCAATTAGACTCCTTAGCTGTCAGAGTGGGGCAGTTGGACTCCTTAGCTGTCAGAGTGGGGCTGTTAAAGTCCTTAGCTGAGAGACTGGGGTAGTTAGAGTCTTAGCTGTCACACTGGGGCAGTTAAAGTCTTAGCTCTCAGACTGGGGCAGTTAAAGAAGGCTCTCGCATGCACCATATTATGTGGCAGCCAGGGGACTCTGAGGAGTGTTTGGAAACACTGTGTGTAGCTCTCACCACACCCATTAGCCTCCATCAGTGTTTCTGGGCCTGTGCTGAATGAGAGCTAAAAGGGGCCTAATGTAGTGACTATGTAACCATAATACTAAAACAAAGCTCTCATATGTGAGTGGAGTCAGAGATATGGTACCTTTGAGGCTCCAGTGAACTGTGTGTAGACATGAATGCCTGTGTGTCTGGAAATACATTGTGCATTACAGTGTGTGTGTGTGTGTGTGTGTGTGTGTGTTTATTGTGCGAGTAAGGGTTGTGTTGGTTCAGTGTGTCCTATTATAGTGAAAGTAGTATGTCGTTTTGGTTGAGTACATGATTGAACATGTTTTCTATGTCAGTAAAGATGATGTTGTTCTATGTGAGTAAACATACTAACAGTTATGTTGATTGAACATGTTTTATGTGAGTAAAATTACTAAGAGTTGTGTTGGTCGAGTGTGTTACTATGTGAGTATATGTACTAAGAGTCGTGTTGGTCGAGTATGTTTTTTATGTGCGTAAAAGTACTAAGAGTCGTGTTGGTCGACTGTGTTTTCTATGTGAGTAAAAGTAGTAAGAGTCGTGTTGGTCGAGCATGTTTTTTATGTGAGTGAAAGTGCTAGGAGTGGTGTTCCTTGAAGATGTTTTCTGTGTGAGTAAAATTACAAAGAATTGTGTTGTTTGAGCATGTTTCTGTGGGAATAAAAGTACTAAGAGTATGGCCAAAGGATGTTTTCTATGCGAGTAAACGTAAATAGCCTGAATGTTCTCGGGAGAGCGAGGCGAAACGGTTGATGCTGGGCATGGTCCTCCTGCCTGATGATGAACTTCCTGTTGGTAAACATCAGATCGCCAGCGGCAACCAGGGACTCCGCTCACACTGAGCTATAAATGGCAAATACCCCCACACTCATCTATAGGCCTCCCAGAGGGGAGTGTGTGTATGTGTGTGTGTTAACCCTGCACTCATCTAAGGGCCCCTGAGGAGGGGGTAGTGTGTGTGTGTGTGTGTGTGTGTGTGTGTGTGTGTGTGTGTGTGTGTGTGTGTGTGTGTGTGTGTGTGTGTGTACCATTAACCCTGCACTCATCTATGGGTATGCGTACAATAACCCTGCACTCATCTAAGGGCCCGTGAGGAGAGGATTTGGTGTGTGTGTGTGTGTGTGTTTAATTGGTGCATATATGCACTCATGTGTCTGGGTGTGGTGTGTGTTTTTGTAACCATGTAGGGTTTGCCTGCGTCTGTAGTTTCCTTAATGTTTCCTTAATGTTTGTGTGTGTCTCTGGATGGATGTGGTTTTCTTCTTCTCTGAGTGTGTGTGTGTGTGTGTGTGTGTATGCATATGTGTGTGTGTGTGTTGAAGCTAGTTGATGAATCATTGTACATGATGCATTCAAGGACTGTGGCAGTCGGTTAGATTAGAGATCTGTTCAATGTTGTGTGTGTGTGTGTGGAGTTTGCGTGTGTGTGTGGAATTTGTGTGTATTTGTGTTGGAAAGTGTCCCTGATCCCTTTACATGGTCATGTTCCCACTGAAGTCATCATGTCCCTGCTCAGTTCCATAGAGATACTGTTGTTTGTGTGTGTGTGTGTGTGTGTGTGCGTGCGTGTGTGTGTGTGTGCACATACATGTGTGTGTACTTTTTATAGGATTTATATGGCTGTTTCTTTACAAATATGTACAGTATCTTAATCTACACATTGGTTATGAGTGATTTTAAATGTATTGTATGTGTGTGTAAATGAGCTACAGGCCTATCTAGGAAGGTTGCATGTTTTTAACCTGTGTGTGTGTTTGTGTGTATGTGTGTGTGTGTTTCCCAGTGTGCTGGAGATGCTGAGCTACTCCAAGTTCTCGGATCTGGAGGCGTGGTTGTGTATGCCCTCCACGCTGTTCCCGCGGACCCGCACTTCCTGGTCCCTCTTCCCAGCCAGTGAGGGCGAGACCTCCGAGGCCGACGCCCAACCGGACGACAGGTGAACACGCCCACGCATCAGGAGCTCCTCCTACTGAACTTGTTAACTAGGAGGGTCTAGTGTGTGTATGTGTGTATCAGTGGGAACCTAGTTAACTTCCTAGTTAGGGTCTAGTGACATGTTACTTTTACATAACCAGTTAACCAGGCATTTTCAGCCGTTGCTCTTGCTTAACTTAGTAGTTTTTAGTGTTATGTTTCTGTTGTCTATCTAGTTAAAAGGTACTATCCAGATAAAATGTGTTGCTATTATTATGAACATAATAATATTCTGCCTAGCTAGTATTGTCTGTTTTTATGTTCCTTTTGCCTAACTAGTTGACCAGTAGTGCCCAGCGTCATGTGTACCTTTTGTGTAGCTAGTGCTACGAACATAGCAGTAGCATTAGGAGGCCTAATGGTTTAGGATTGGACTCGCCAACATGCTGAACAGGAACTGCCTAGTGTTGGAAACACCCGCATGAGTGTGTCAGAGATGGGAAGGGCTGGTGTGTACAGTATGTGTGTGCACATGTGGGTGTGTTGTGTATGTGTGTACAAGATGCTGCTGATACCTGCATGTCCTGTTTTGGATGAGTGCTTGAATAAATACCTACAGCCCAACATAGCACAATGGCTACAGTCACCTGGACTTCAGGTTGTCATAACCAACCCTCCATATGAAATTCATAGCAAAACAAATGGATTTGTTTCAGCTGCTGGTTGTAGTTTATATATATGTATTTATACATGTGTGTATATATATATATTCGCATATCAGGTAAAATGATAGTTTAATATGTTGCTGTATAGTGAAGTGAGAGTGAGATGCGGATGATGTGGAAACAAACCATGATGGTGTTGCTTAGCTCCCAGACTTCAGATGGATCGTGGCAGATGCTGCCCTCTACTGGTCACTGCTGCTCATGTACAGCTGTGCTGGCTCGGACAGTAGGTGGAGAGGGAAAACATTCCCCACCTCATTGGGCTTTTCATTACATTTACAACAAATTCTACTCATGTTTTGTTTCTGTAAATGGACCAAACAAATGTTTTTCTGCACTGTTACGGCAAGTGTGATGACTGCAGCCAAGCCAAGCCTTGTGTTGATGGAATGCCTGGATGAAGCAGAGACGTGACACAGAGGCTGTATGGCAGCACTGCAGCACTGTCTCCAGTAGGCTGTGCATCTGGGCCAGGACTGGCTCTAAGCTGGTTCTGATCAGCTTTATTGTGTTCAAAAATGAGCTGGCTCTGAGCCTGCTGTGAGCCGCATGGACCTGAGTGTTCCGTTTAGAATCTCCTGCTGTGCCTAACATTCCGAGAAACATGGCAACCGAAATGTTCCAAAACCATGGCAACCAGTAACAGGGCAGTTTAACGTTGCATCACCCTGAGCGGTGTATGAAAGTGATCTAGAGGGTAAATATTTGCACTGGGCTCCTAAAGAGGCCTCTTGCTGCTGTCCCCACTGCAGGAGCGCTGATGATGAGGTTGGAGAGGGACTCCCCTGTCAGCCAATCCCATGCTGCATCTCTCGTCTGTCAGCCAACCACGCTTCCTAACTCCTGCCCTGTCAGCCAACCCCACTCTCCCCCTCTCTTCTCAGCCAACACCCCCCCCCCCCCCCCTTGTCAGCCAAGGCCTCTCTCCCTCTCTAATGAGGGGGTAGTCTGCGGTGAGGGCACTGTGTAATTAGACGGGAGAGTGTAATTAATATCCATGCTGCACTGTGGACTGCTAGAGGGTGTGTTGTTTCCTTCCCTCTCTCTCTGTTCCTCTCTCTCTCTCTGTTCCTCTCTCTCTCTCTCTCTGTCTTTCTGTTCTTCTCTCTATGTTCCTCTCTCTTTCGCTCTCTCTCTCTCTCTCTGTCTCTCTCTCTCTCTGTCTCTCTCTCTCTCTCTCTCTGTCTCTCTCTGTTCCTCTCTCTCTCTGGCTTTCTGTTCTTCTCTCTCTGTGTTCCTCTCTCTCTCTCTCTCTCTCTGTTTCTCTCTCTCTCTCTTGACCCCTTTCACTCTGTCTTTCTGTTCCTCTCCCTCTTTCTCTCTTTATTCCTCTCTCTTGCTCTCTCTGCTGCCCTCTCTCACTCTGCCTTTCTCTTTGTCTCATTCACTCACTCTCTCTCTGACTCTCCCTCTCTCTCTCTCTGTCTGTCTCTCTCTCTCTCTTTCTCTCTCTCTCACACACACACACACACACACACACACACACACACACACACACACACACACACACACACACACACACACACACACACACACACACACACACATTATGTTGTCAGCTGTTTGTTTAGTGTTGAGTTTCTCCCTGTGGGAAGGGATGTCAGAATGTGTATTGTCGTTTAGTGTTAGGAGATGATAGGGTGCATCCTATTGTACAGTGTTAGGGAAGAGCTCTACAGGAACACATGGAACAAATGTGGGTAATTGGATTCAGTGGAATTGCTCTGTACAGTATAGGAAGTAGTGTAATGTCAGCAACCCAGTCTGCCTAACTCAGCCCACTCTGCTATCACGCGCCTCACACTCATGATGCTAGTAGATACACATGATTTACGTATCAGAATATCGCGATATATTGCACGTATCACAGTATCGCAATGTTAACATAGCATAGGCTATTCACTGTGTGTGGTCTGGCCTTAAACAGAAAGCCTGCTTACATTAACTTTGTATGTTTAAGTGTTTGCTTATTCATCGCACTGACCAAAGTTACACATTTTCCTTGTATCACGCAGCCCGAATATACATTGTAACTGAACCCACAGAAGCTGTGCAGTTGAGAAGTAGGGGTGTAGGAGTATGTGTGCATGTGTGTGCAAGCATGCAGGGTGTCATTTGTCAAAAAAAACAAAAAAAAAACAAAATGAACATTGCATTTTTAACTTGCCTAAATAGACCTAGCATGTTACTTATGTTTTTCCAGCTTGTACAATATTTTCAACATAGGCAGTGTTGATTGCAATGTTATACGGCAAAAAAAACCCTCTCTCCACTTGGCAAAGCACACGGCCTCGGTGTCCCCTCCTACCACATGTGTCTCAGAGGAGTCGCTAGCAAGCAGGTCTACATCAGAGCCTTTTTCTTCATCATGGGGCTGGGAATCGTCCTGTACATGAGCGCTAACCTCCATCGCAACATCATCATTTCATTTCAGTGCCATCATTCTCAGGTGTTCATCTAGTTGTTTTGTGTGCAGGTCCTTTAAAATATGACAATATACTGCTCTGACCACATTTCATATTTAGCGTAGCTCTTTGTCTACTGCTCTGGCTCAGCCAAGTTCCCACATGAGAATGTTACAATGTCTAGTATTGTGTTTGGTGACATTGAGAAACATTAAGGTGTATGGGCCCTTGTTTTTAGATAGTTAGATTTTAAGTACCATCTGTTAAGTTGCATTCATCGCTGTGAAGGTGGGATAGTCCTTGTCCTTGTCTCCACTGGAGATAAAAATCATTTAGTAGAGGTAGGAATGTGACAACCAGAAGGGGGCGAATCTCTTCCATTCCTCCCTACAAATCGCACCCTGCACACAGACACACACACACACACACACACACACACACACACACACACACACACACACACCCTGCATGCGCGTGTGTATTGTGTTTCCTGGCTTCTTCAGCATGCCTGGGTCATCTCACACCCTAAGGATGGAGGCTAGAGGCTAGCCCGTGTTGTCTGTGTATTCCTGTTCATGTAAATCTTTCACAGATGTTTTAAGCTAAACTTAGGTTGCCTACACTGTCACGTTGGTGTGGTTTGCCTGTGGAAAAAGTGACGTTTGAGGGGGGAGGTGTTGATGGACAGGTGCTCATTGATGCGATCTGCTTTCTCAAGGGAGTTATAAAGCCAGTGCCTTCGCCATCAGATAGGCAGCACACTTGACTCTCGCAGACGGCAAGGTGCCCTTTGTGAGCTTGTGTGTGTGTGTGAGCTTGTGTGTGTGTGTGAGCCTGTTTGTGTGTGTGTGAGCTTGTGTGTGTGAGCCTGTGTGTGTGTGTGTGAGCTTGTGTGTGTGTGTGAGCCTGTGTGTGTGTGTGTGTGTGTGTGTGTGTGTGTGAGCCTGTGTGTGTGTGAGCCTGTGTGTGTGTGTGTGTGTATGTGTGTGTGTGGGCTGTGCTGTCATGTGAAGGTGAAACCCAATATTCGCCATCTCTTTTCACTAGAGTGGCAGCTTGACTTGGTTTGGAAAGCCACCTGTACAATGATTAAGTTTCGCACGTGAAGCCTCGCTTACACTCACAGTTCCGAGATGGCTAATGAAGGTGTTTTACAGTGGCCAGACAGAACCATCAACAGTAGTCGGTCCACTCTTGACCAGTGGAGCTCGGCTCTAGAGGGACCATGGGGGATTGAGGCTGCTATGCTTTCACTGTGAAGCTGCTTGATGCACAAGATGAGGGTTTGTGCCAGGATTTATTGGGCTGATGGTTTGTCCGGGGATTACTTGGCTCAGTTTCGACATTTCAAACGTGGTATCTCTGGTCTGCATCGAGTAATAAAGACAGCACTCATCTGAGCCCCGAACTGGACACAGAATCGGACCTCTCATGGCAACCCAGTCCTAAAGGGAAGACTAAACACACTGGGAAGCAGACTGAGACTGAAGATCTAGAACCCCTGGAGACGGAACACACACTATGCTCTTCTCTGTTCTACAAGAATGACTAGAAGTCGAAACACACATGATGATGTTCTCTGTTCTACAAGAATGATTGGAAGACGGAACACACACCATGCTGTTGTTCTACAAGAATGAGTGGTGGAGAAGGCAGAGAGCTCTAAACCAACAAAACTGCTTGTGTTTTTGGTCATGGGTTAGATAAATAATCTCAGTTTCTCTTGAGTAGTGGGTCTAAATGTGTGTGTGTGTGTGTGTGTAAACTCTTCTCATGTTGCAATTGAGGAGACGTGTGTGTGTGTGTGTGTGTGTCTATGTGTGTGTGTGTGGACTGCTGTCATGCTGGACGCGAGGATAGTGTGTGTTGAGTGTGCGTGATCTGCCAGCATGCTGGCTCTGGGGCGGCTGCTGGAGGTTGTGTTTGGGAGGAAGAGGAGGACCAAGTTCAAGAAGGCTTCATGGAAGAGCCAGAGCTACACGCTGCCACACCTCAGGTACCAGAGCTGCCGTCGTCCAGCGCACCACACCTGGCCACACACCTGGGGACACACCTGGGGACTTACCTGAGGATTCACTTGGCCCTGATCCAGCCCTAATCTGGCCTGGTTTGGCCCTCAGCTAGCCCAGCTTTGATGTGACTCTGCTTTTATGCTGCTCTTGTTCTGCTCTGATTTGATGAGGCCTAGTTTCAGCCCTGATGCAGCCTAGTTTTGGCCCTGATGTGGCCTAGTTTTGGCCCTGATGTGGCCTAGTTTCGGCCCTGATGTGGCCTTGTTTTGGCCCTGATGCAACCTAGTTTTGGCCCTGATGTGGCCTAGTTTCAGCCCTGATGTGGCTTTGTTTTGGCCCTGATGTTACCTTGTTTTGGCCCTGATGTGACCTTGTTTTGGCCCTAATTTCTGGCTGCTGTGTTGCTGCTCTTGTTCTGCTCTGATTTGATGAGGCCTAGTTTCAGCCCTGATGCAGCCTAGTTTCAGCCCTGATGTAGCCTAGTTTTGGCCCTGATGTAGCCCTAATTTCTACTGCTTTATTTCTTCTCTGGTTCTTCTCTGGTTCTGCTCTGATTTAATCTGGCCCAGTTTCGGCCCTGATGTGGCTCGGTTTTGGCCCTGCTGTGGCTCTGACTTTATGCTGCTCTTGTTCTGTTCTGATTTGATGTGGCCTGGCTTTGGCCTAGCCTGGTAAACCAGCCCCTCGTACTTCATTTATTTAAGGGGAGGGTCTGGACCAAACACCATCAGAAATGGTTTCTTCCTGGAGGTGTGGACTCTGCTGAAGTTTAAAACAAGCCTCTGCCTTTACCCAGTCGCCTGGTCGTCACGTATGCAATTCGCCTACCTGCGCACTACAACTCAAATGTAGCACACAAGGTCAACGTCATGGCTAATGAACACACCCTCTGTTCGCTGATTGGATTGGTTTTGCTGGGGTCGACTACATGACCCTCAAGAGATTCCTGTCCAGACTGTCTGTACAAAATTAATTGAAGTACGAGGGGCGGGTTTACCAGGCTAGCTTTGGCCCTGATGTGGTCTATTTTGGGCTGCTCTGGTCCTCCTCTGATTTAATCTGGCCCAGTTTCTGCCCAGATGTGGTGCTGATGTCATGCTGCTCTGGTTTCCTCTATTGTAAGTCACTGTAGATAGCAGTGTCTGCTGAGTGTAATGTAATGCTCTGCCAAGTGTAATGTAATGTAATGCTATGGCTATTATCTGGCCCTGATCTGTTTCCTGGAAGGGAGGGAACAGTATGGTTTAGGAGACCATTGAGTGGTTCTAAGTGGACACTGAGTAGAACAACAAAGGAACAGTATGGTTCTAAGAGGACACTGAGTGGAACAATGAAGGAGCAGTATGGTTCTAAGAGGACACTGATTGGTAGATTGAAGGTATAGTGTGGTTCTAAGCAGACACTGAGTAGAACAACGAAGGAACAGTATGTTTATAATATGATACTGAAGTGGTAGAATAAGGGTATAGTGTGGTTCTAATAGGACACTGAAATGGAATGAAGGTACCGTGTTGTTCTGAGATGATATTGAGTGGTTCTAATATGACATTGTGGTAGAACAGTATGACTTAGCAGACCATTGACTGGTAGATTAAATAGTATGGTTTGAATTGGACACTAGTACAATGGAAGGTACAGTATGTATCTCATGACACTGTGGTAGAAGGAAGGAACAGTATGGTTCTAAGATGGTATTGAGTGGTAGCATGAGTAAATGGTTGATTGGTGCTGAGATGAGGTTGATGTGTGTGTGTGTGTATCTGCGTGTGTATCAGTAGCAGGTACAATTCAGACGTACTACAACACCGCCATCTTGCCTGACCTGTGATCCCGGATGTTTACATGCTTGAAGCAAAGGGTTAGCTAACACCGCTAGTTAGCCATGCAGTTATAGCTGTCTATGTTGCAGTCTCCATTTACCTGACAAACATTTACTCGCATTGGTGAACTACTATTTACATGGCTTTTATTTATTGAAGTACACATGACTTTTTTATTGAACAATCCATGTTTGCTTGGTTACTTTGGGATGGCATAGTGTAGTTTGTTTGCACACTGCAAAATGCTAATATAGCGAGCCATCTGGTACCTTTCGCCTTCTAATGAAAGCCTACTAGTTATTCGGATGCTGTAGATCGTGGCTCCCTCATTTTTGCCTACTGCGCAGATAGCTAGTAAGGGTATTCGGATGGACGGTGTGTGTGTGTGTGTGTGTGGTTGGTGCTGAGATGTTATTGATGACTCTCCTGTTTCTGCCCGTCAGGCCGTGTGACAAGGACTCCATCACGCCGGGACGCCCCTCAGACAGCAGCACCTCCCTCTCGTCACCTCCTTCTCCTCCCTCACCTCCCTCTCCTCCCTCTCCCCCCTCTCCGCCCTCACCTGTGCCTCCCACACGGACGCCCCCCCTCACCTCCTCGCCTCCCTCCTCCTCCTCTCCCTCCTCCCCCACAGCCAACACCAGCTCCTCACCCTCCTCTACCACCTCCTCACCCTCCACAACAGCCACCACCGCCTTCATCACCTCAACCCCCCTCAGCTCCTCCTCCACCCCCCTCGGCTCCTCCTCCACCCCCCTCAGCTCGGATGCCACCCAGGCCAGAGGCAGTGGCAGGAAGAGGAGACGCCTGGCAGCCAGCCCTGGAGGACTGCACTGGGACGCCTCAGGTACCTGTGTGTGTGTGTGTGTGTGTGTGTGTGTGTGTGTGTGTGTGTGTGTGTGTGTGGCAGCCAACCCTGGAAGACTGCACTGGGACACCTCAGGTACCTGTGTGTGTGTGTGTGTATGTGTGTGTGTGTGTGTGGCAGCCAACCCTGGAAGACTGCACTGGGACACCTCAGGTACCTGTGTGTGTGTGTGTCAGTGCGTTTACATGGCAGTGTAATAATTCGAATTATTGGCCTAATTTGATTAAGAGTTTTCATGTAAACACCTTAATTCGACTGGAAATCGGACAACCATAGTCGAGTTAAGACTCCGAGATAACTTGGTTGTTAATCGAATTAGGGGTGTATGTATACGGTCAACCGGATTGGGGTTGGGACTTTGTGTTCTGCGCATGCTTGTGACCCCCGCCTGTATCATTTGTCCGCAGCACCTTTCCTCAGCAATAAGCAAAACTACATTGGCAGTTTTCTCAGATGAGGGTGGATGTTTTAGGTTATATTCCTATGATACAGGGTGTTTCTGAAAAAAGGTCCTGGGCGCTTTTCAAAACGCTGCCGCTGGTGTTTTTTTCCTCCTTCCCCGGGCGGAGAAAATCTTTACTCTCCAAGAAAAAGCGTCCTACGTCAAGTGTTTGTTTTAACGTGATAAATTAATGTGATAATATGTGCTTGGTGTCGTTGGAAAGCTGAGATTATGTACTTTCTTCTGATGTGCGTGCCTTATCTATCCGATCACGGGTTCGCGAGTAATTTCAACGAGAGTAATGTCTGTGCAAAGCGCTAATATGAGAGATTTTGACGAATTTTAAAATATTAATATCTCGCAGATACTTGGTCACAAGCGGGAGCGGGAGGTCACGTTGTAAAGCCCTGGTTCTGCAGTTTCGTTTGGTATGAGTGCCATATCGCTACAATGTATCGTTCCAAAGTAATTCAACAGAGAAGAATAGGTGTAAATTTGCCCGCTACTAGGTGCTAGGTGCTTTCGGCCAATGATTCGAACTACTCACTGCCATGTATACTCGGACAATTGCAGTTGCCCCCCTGCAGAGGGTAGTCGAATTAAAGCTATAATCGAGTTATTTGCCATCATGTAACTGCACTGTGTGTGTGTGTGTGTGTGTGGCAGCTAGCCCTGGAGGACTGTACTGGGACGCCTCAGGTACCTGTGTGTGTGCGCATGCGTGTGTGCGTGCGTGCGTGTGTGTGTGTGTGTGGCAGCTAGCCCTGGAGGACTGTACTGGGATGCCTCAGGTACCTGTGTGTATGTGTGTGTGTGTGCGTGTGTGTGTGTGTGTGTTCATATCCCTTGCCGTCTTCGTTGTTCTGTGTGAGGATTTTATATGTAAATGAGGAATTTGTGTATGCGTGTGTGTGTCTGTCCTGTGAGTGGTCAGTAAAAATTCTGGAAATTTGAGGTGGTGTAAACCTTTTTGCCTGGTGGTGTATGTGTGTTTGTGTTTATTGTGCGAGTGTGTGTGTGTGTGTGTGTGTGTGTGTGTGTGTGTATGGGTGGCCATGCAGTGCAGATCCTGGATCAGTCAGTGCTTATGGGGCTCATTAGACGCCCATCTGCCCAACACCAGCAGGACCACTGGGCTCCAGTCAGTGCATGAAGGGAGACAGACAGACAGACAGACAGAATAAAAGAAAAAAAGACAAAGATGGAAGAAAGAAAGAAGGTGATGGAAAGAAGGAATGAAAAAGAGATCGAAAGACGGAGTGACTGAAAGGAGAGACAGATGAAGAGAGAAAGGAGGAGGGCAGGAATGGAGGAAGAGATGAGTGTGTGTTTCCGAAGAGATGAGTGTGTGTTCTGATAGGCATGTACCTCTTCCTCAGAGGAAAAGTCATTATCATTCTCAGTGTGGGCGTTACTCCATCACAGGAAATGGATCATACGGCAGTGTAAACAGCCCCGTGTGTGTGTTTGGGTGTCTTGTGTCTGTTGATGCTTTGAACAGAACAGGATACACATAATCAGGCATACAGACACCAGCACACACACAAATACATGCACACACACACACACACACACACACACACACACACACACACACACACACACACACACACACACACACAACAGTTGCTTGTTGGGAAGTGTGGAAACAGGTTCCTGTATTTCCTTTGGGTCATGTTTTCATAGCTGTATTGCCTTAGGGATAGCTGTCAGAATCTTGTCATAACTAAATTGCTGTGTTTGTGTGTGCGTGTGTGTGTGTCTGTGTGTTTGAAAAGCATTTCATTGTGCGTGTGTATGTAAAGCATTTCACAAGTCTGTGCACAAAAAATACAATTGATTATAGCCCAAAATGTAGCCATGGTATGTCCAAGGCAATGAGTGATTGTGACTCATGCAGAGGATTCTGATATCAGGACATTGTTTAGGAGAGTTTTTGGCAAGCACTTACGTAAAGAGGCCACTAGAGGGCAGTGTTGGCTCAAGTCCTGAATGACCAAACCGTGTGTGTGTATGGGGGCGTGTAAAGGCACATGTCTGTTGAGATGTCTTTGGATGTGTGAGGGTGAGTTTGATGGCTGAAGTCTCTTCTGTGGGGTGAGGTGATGGCCACAATGCACCATGGATGTTATGGTCTGGCCACACACACACACACACACACACACACACACACACACACACACACACACACACACACACACAATTCCTCTCATCAGTGTTGAGTCAACCTCTAGGTTATGAAGGCCTCATAGGGAGAGTTTGTGTGTGTGTGTGTCGGCATGTGTGTGTGTTTGTACAGGCGATAAGGATGTCCATTATCCTCAATCAGTGGTCATTTGCACTGTGAGTCATTTGTGCCATGAGCAGTCTGACCTGCTACATCACTCACACACACACACACACACACACACACACACACACACACACACACACACACACACACACACATGCAGGCGCACACACACACACACACGCATATGCACACACACACATTCCATGCGGGAACTTCATGTAGGGATGTTTGAAACTACAAATGAGTAGGAGGTGATTTTTAGGAATTAGAGATCTTGTCATGTCTCACACTCAGGAACAGCTTAGGAATCAGAGATGTCATCACATGTCATTAACAAAAAGAAATGATTGCAATATGCACTGATAAAAACTGTCAGTATTATAAAGATCTGACGGAAAGTGATTTTTGGGGAAGCTGATATCTCGTCACGACTTATCTCACGCCGTAAGAAAGAGCAGGTCGTGATCTCTCCCAATGGATGGTTATGTCATACTGAAACAGATGCGTGTGCGCGCACACACACACGCATACACACACACAGACACACACACACAGACACAGACACACAAAGTGTTTGTATGTGTGTGTTTTTTCAGAAAGTGACAGCAGCCAGGTCTTTACTGCTCTTCTCTTCCAGTGTAGCCCAGTGCGTCGTCATGGAAACAGCAGCTTAGGCTTCTTAAGGTGGTGTTCGGATGTTGTGAGGATGGTGTTTAGATGATGTGAGGATGGTGTTTATTGTTAGAATGGTGTTTACAGTATATGTTGTAAGGATGGTGTTTATATGTTGTGAGGATGGTGTTTATATGTTGTGAAGATGGTGTTTAGATTATATTAGGATGGTGTTTATTGATAGGATGGTGTTTATATGTTGTGAGGATGGTGTTTAGATGATGTGAGGATGGTGTTTATTGTTAGAATGGTGTTTACAGTATATGTTGTAAGGATGGTGTTTATATGTTGTGAGGATGGTGTTTATATGTTGTGAAGATGGTGTTTAGATTATATTAGGATGGTGTTTATTGTTGGTATGGTGTTTATATGTTGTGAGGATGGTGTTTATATGTTGTGAGAATGGTGTTTAGATGATGTGAGGATGGTGTTTATTGTTGGGATGGTGTTTATATGTTGTGAGGATGGTGTTTATATGTTGTGAGGATGGTATTTACATGTTGTGAAGATGGTGTTTAGATTATATTAGGATGGTGTTTATTGTTGGTATGGTGGTTATATGTTGTGAGGATGGTGTTTATGTGTTGTGAGGATGGTGTTTAGATGATGTAAGGATGGTGTTTATTGTTAGAATGGTGTTTACAGTATATGTTGTGAGGATGGTGTTTATATGTTGTGAGGCTGGTGTTTAGATGATGTGAGGATGGTGTTTATTGTTGGGATGGTGTTTATATGGTGTGAGGATGGTGTTTATATGTTGTGAGGATGGTATTTATATGTTGTGAAGATGGTGTTTAGATTATATTAGGATGGTGTTTATTGTTGGTATGGTGGTTATATGTTGTGAGGATGGTGTTTATGTGTTGTGAGGATGGTGTTTAGATGATGTAAGGATGGTGTTTATTGTTAGAATGGTGTTTACAGTATATGTTGTGAGGATGGTGTTTATATGTTGTGAGGATAGTGTTTAGATGATGTTAGGATGGTGTTTAGATGATTTTAGGGTGGTGTTTATTGTTGGGATGGTGTTTGTATGTTGTTAGGATGGTGTACCATGTTGTATCATGTTGGTAGGTGGTGTACTATCCCATATATGCACCATCCTAATAACACACACACACACACATATATATATATATATATATATATATATATATATATATATATATATATATATATATATATATATATATATATATATATATATATATATATATATATATATATATATATATATATGTGTTGATAGGATGGTGTATACAGTACATATGTTGTTCAGATGGTGTTTATAAATGTTATATGTTAGGATTGTGTATATAGTTCTAGTTCCTTCTGAGCATGCCCAGTTCTAGCTCCATCTGAGCATGCCCAGTTCTAGCTCCTTCTGAGCATGCCCAGTTCTAGCTCCATCTGAGCATGCCCAGTTCTAGCTCCATCTGAGCATGCCCAGTTCTAGCTCCTTCTGAGCATGCCCAGCTCTGGGATGTTTTCACTGCCTCTACACCACCATCAGGGACGTGTGTGTGTGTTTGCGTGTGCATGTGTGTGTTTGTGTGTGTGCACACGTGTGTGTGCATGTATGTGTGTGTGTGCGCGCAATGTAGAGTGAATAAGCTAAAGGAGAAATCGATAGACCGATTCTTTTATCCAAGAGACCAGTGAGCTCAGCTACACAATCAGCTGAAAGTTTCAAGGCAAACTGTCACACATCTTCACACACACAGACACGCACACACACACACAAACACACACACACACACACACACGCACGCACACACATACACACACGCACACACATACATACACACACACACACACGCATGCACACACATACACACGCGCACACACACACACACACACACACACACACACACAGACACACACAGACACACACAGACACGCATGCACACACATACACACACACTACAGAGATATCCACCTTGAGTAGAGAACATGCACACACACACACACACCATCCTGTGCCACACAGATAGGCTTGTTTACACACACAGGTTTAAAGTGTGTGTTCTTGGCTACATACGTATGCATTCTACTCACAACACACACCTCACATTTCTCCCTGTGAGCTCAGCTTTGATGTGTGTATAAAGTGTTTTCTGCATGGTCCTTTACACTCTCTCTCTCTCTGTCTCTTTCTCTCCCCTCCTCTTTCTCCCTCTCCCTCTCTCTCCCTTTCTTTCTCTGTCTCTCTTTCTCTCTCCCTTTCTCCCTCTCTCTGACTCCCTCTCTCTTTCTCCTCTCTCTTTTTCTCTCTCTTTCTCCCTCTCCCTCTCTCTTTCTCTCTCCCTTTCTCCCTCCCTCTATCTCCCTCTGTCTTTCTCCTTCCCTTCCTCTGTGTGTGTGTGTGTGTGTGTGTGTGTGTGTGTGTTTTACGCAGTCAGCACATTTGGCCGTGGTCTGAGGCTTCTGCAGTTTTAATGGGCTTGTTCCTCTGACAAAGGGACTCATGCTAACCTGATCCACACACTCCCACATGAAGAGCTCCGACCCAGAAACCTGACACACACACACACACACACACACAGACACACACACACACACAGACACACACACATAGTGCTGTATCTTGCTATGCTTAAGGGTGTGTTTTTCTCTTTGAAGTTGTGATGTGTGTGTGTGTGTGTGTGTGTGTGTGTGTGTGTGTGTGTTTTAGAGCGTGTGTTTTAGTGTGTGTGTTTTACGTTTTCCATGTCTCACTTCATGTGACAATAGGAATCACCTTCAGTGATCTGTGGAGTTTTTACAATAACATTTCAACATTATAGCACAGAGTGTGTGTGTGCGTGTAAGTGTGTATGTGTGTATGTGTGTGTGTGTGTGTCTACAATAACATTTAAAAGTGTAAACATTCAGGCAGACTGGGTTGTGTAATGTCCCTCAGCAGACACACACACACACACACACACACACACACACACACGTATACATACAGTATACACATACGCACACACACACACACATACGCACACACACACACACACACACACACACACACACACACACACACACACACACACACACACACACACACACACACAGTGTTTATGTTATGGCCCATCCAGCCTCACATGGAAACCTCTTGTGTGTGTGAGATGAGGCAGTGGAGTGAAGTGCTTTATGACACTTTTAGGAACACACACACACACACACACAGTGAAGTGCTTTATGCATTGGGGACACTTTTTAAAGAGGGTACATTATGTCGTGTGTGTGTGTGTGTGTGTGTGCTTGTGCATGTGCGTGTGCGTGTGTGTGTGTGAGAGAGAGAGAGACAGAAAGAGAGAGAGGAATTGAGTGTGTGTGCTTGAGGAATGTGTCATTGTTCTGTTGCTTCTCTTTATTGCACCAGCGTTGTATTGCCCTGCCTCTGTCAGTGTTCTATTGCCCTGCCTCTGTGTCAGCGTTGTATTGCCCTGCCTCTGTCAGTGTTCTATTGCCCTGCCTCTGTGTCAGCGTTCTATTGCCCTGCCTCTGTCAGTGTTCTATTGCCCTGCCTCTGAGTCAGCATTCTATTGCCCTGCCTCTGTGTCGGCGTTCTATTGCCCTGCCTCTGAGTCAGCGTTCTATTGCCCTGCCTCTGTGTCAGTGTTCTATTGCCCTGCCTCTGAGTCAGCGTTCTATTGCCCTGCCTCTGTGTCAGTGTTGTATTGCCCTGCCTCTGTGTCAGTGTTCTATTGCCCTGCCTCTGTCAGTGTTCTATTGCCCTGCCTCTGTGTCAGTGTTCTATTGCCCTGCCTCTGTCAGTGTTCTATTGCCCTGCCTCTGTGTCAGTGTTCTATTGCCCTGCCTCTGAGTCAGCGTTCTATTGCCCTGCCTCTGTGTCAGTGTTGTATTGCCCTGCCTCTGTGTCAGTGTTCTATTGCCCTGCATCTGTGTCAGTGTTCTATTGCCCTGCATCTGTGTCAGTGTTCTATTGCCCTGCCTCTGTCAGTGTTGTATTGCCCTGCCTCTGTGTCAGTATTCTATTGCCCTGCCTCTGTGTCTGTGTCAGTGTGTTTCCCCCAGTGTTCTATGTCAGTGTTCTGTTACTCCACTTCTCTCCCAGTGTTCTGTGTGACAGTGTTCTGTTGCCCCATCTCTGCCCCAGTGTTGTGTTGCCCTATACTATATCTGCCCTAATGTTCTGAGGATCAGTGTTCCGTTGCCCCATCTCTGCTCCAGTGTTCTGTGTGCCAGTGTTCTGTTGCCCCATATCTGCTCCAGTGTTCTAAGTCCCAGTGTTCTGTTGCCCCATATCTGCCTGCAGTGTTCCATGTCCCAGTGTTCTGTTGCCCCATATCTGCCCCAGTGTTCTATGTCCCAGTGTTTTGCTGCCCCATATCTGCCCCAGTGTTCTGTGTGCCAGTGTTCTGTTGCCCCATATCTGCCCCAGTGTTCTCTGTCCCAGTGTTCTGTTGCCCCATCTCTGCCTTGGTGCTGCGTCCTCTGTAGCCACCTGTAGGCAGATGAGTCTGGGATCAGATGACGGGTGTTGGGTAACAGAGGGGTGTGTGTGGGTGTCATGTCACTGACTCCCGTGTGTGTGTGTGTGTGTGTGTGATGGTCTCATGTCACTGACTCTCGTGTGTGTGTGTGTGTGTGTCTGTGTGTGTGTGTGTGTGACAGGTGCGGTGCTGAGAGACTATGAGCGGTCAGAGGGGCGGAGTGGTGTGCGTGGCGCGGGGGCGGGCGATGGCGCCTCCTCCTCCTCCTCCCTCTGCTCCTCCTCCTCTCCCGCGTGTGCGGAGGGCTCCGCCAGGGACACGCTCTCCGTGAGGAAGACCCTCTCCGTGAGGAAGACCCTCTCTGTGGACGACGGCCTGCTGCAGTCCCCCCCGGACCCCCAGCGCATCCTCGCCCGCCTGGACAAGGGCAAGAAGAAGCTACGCAACATCCATGTAAGACACGCACGCACGCACGCACGCACGTACGCGCGCGCGCGCACACACACACACACACACATACACTATGCTCTTTGCCTAGATGTAAACCCAGTGTGAAATGTGTGTGTGTACTTTATGTGTGTGTGTGTGTTTGTACTCTATGTGTGTGTGTTGAATGCTGTTTTAGATAGATGAACAATTATCAATAAGCTAATAAAGTGCTTAACAAAGCTGAAGTGTTATAAAGACATGTGCAAAGTGTTAAATGTAAACATAGCGAAACCTGATACCTGAGAAGAACTATCATATATGTATATAGTTTTACTGCATAATTTGCAGACAACATTTGTCTGACTATGATGAGATTTGTAAACTCCAAAAACGCTCCCATACTGGTGAGCAGACCTTTCTGTTCTTAGGGCTCATTCACACCAAACACTCTGCATATTCAGTGCGTGGCCGTTTTCTGTCCGTATTCGTTTAGAATGCATGTTAACAAATTAGACTTTTCACACCGCACGCGTGATCTGAGAGTATTCTGTCCCTATACAAACATATTGTATACTGATACGCGCTGTACACGCTCAAGTTGGTGTGAATGAGCCCTTATCCACATTTTCCTCGCTCGTCGCAGTGGCACTCATCTTCCTTTCTTGACCATGCTGTTTCTGGAAAAAAACACGACTACGAGACAAGAGATGGCGCTACCAAACACGATACTGTGACATGATTGGCTATTAGCGTGTCACTCCCCATACGTTGCTAGGCTACAGAGGACAAGTGCCTTTGCTCATGCAACCAAGCTTGCTTCGCAACAAAGAATTAAAGCGGCGGTAAATCAGAGAGGGCTCTGACTAAACTTACGCCGTTTTCTTAAAAAAAAAAAAAAAAAAACATTCTATCGAAACATTCTATCGAACGCATTTTCTATTGTTATCGAGTAGGTGTCTATCGAGATACATATCGTTATCGTTTTATCGCCCAGCCCTAGTGTTAAGTCCTGTGTTGGGTAGTGGTGAAGCCAGTGTATGATGTGTGTGTGTGTATAGATGCTTCTGTCATGTGGGCATGATGTTGGCCATGCTAGAGGCCTAATTCAATCTTTATTTGTGTGAGGTGTGTTTGTGTGTGTGTTGGGTAGTGCTGAAGCCAGTGGATGATGTGTGTGTGTGTGTGTGTGTGTGTGTGTGTGTGTGTGTGTGTATAGATGCTTCTATCATGTGGGCTTGATGTTGGTCATGCTAGAGGCCTAATTCAATCTTTATTTGTGTGTGTGTGTGTGTATAGATGCTTCTATCATGTGGGCATGATGATGGCCATGCTAGGGGCCCTCAGTAAAGGCAGGGCCCCACTCACACACACAGGCAGGATCCTAGGAGCTTAGTCTGGGGTAGCTGATTACTCTCATACCCCTGCTCTGGGGTATTAGCAACTTACTCTGATGCCCCTCCTCCGGGGTAGTAACTTACTCTGATACCCCTGCTCTGGGGTAGGTGATTACTCTGATGCCCCTCCTCCGGGGTAGTAACTTACTCTGATACCCCTGCTCTGGGGTAGTAGCAACTTACTCTGATGCCCCTCCTATGGGGTAGTAACTTAGTCTGATACCCCTGCTCTGGGGTAGGTGATTACTCTGATGCCCCTCCTCCGGGGTAGGTGATTACTGTGATACCCTTGCTCTGGGATAGGTGGTCACTGCGATGCCCCTCATCTGCTTTGGGGTATTAACTTACTCTGATGCCCCTGCTGTGGGGTAGTAACTTACTCTAATACCCCTGCTGTGGGGTAGTAACTTACTCTGATACCCCTGCTGTGGGGTAGTAACTTACTCTGATACCCCTGCTGTGGGGTAGTAACTTACTCTAATACCCCTGCTGTGGGGTAGTAACTTACTCTGATGCCCCTGCTGTGGGGTAGTAACTTACTCTGATACCCCTGCTGTGGGGTAGTAACTTACTCTGATGCCCCTGCTGTGGGGTAGTAACTTACTCTGATGCCCCTACTGTGGGGTAGTAACTTACTCTAATACCCCTGCTGTGGGGTAGTAACTTACTTTGATGCCCCTGCTGTGGGGTAGTAACTTACTCTGATGCCCCTGCTGTGGGGTAGTTGGTTACTTCGATGATTATTTAGGAGCTGTAGTGCATCTTTTTCTCTCTCTCCCTTTCTCTTGGACTCTTTCTCTCTCTTTCTTTGAGTGTGTGTATGTTTTCTAGAGTATGCAGACATTCTCTGTTGTGTGTGTAATCCTGTGTGTGTGTGTATGTTCTGTGGTGTGTGTGTGAGAGTGTTCTCTGGTGTGTGTGTGTGTGAGTGTATGTGTGTGTGAGTGAGTGTGTGTACTCATATTCTGTAGTGTGTATTGTCTTCTCCTGTTACAGTGGGCTCCTGTATCACCCCTCTTATGTCTGTCACCTGGACATCAGCCCATCCGGCAGTGTACAGGGGTGTGTGTGTGTGTGTGTGTGTGTGTGTGTGTGTGTGTGTGTGTGTATCACCCCTTTTATGTCTGTCACCTGGACATCAGCCCATCCGGCAGTGTACAGGGCAGTGTGTGTGTGTGTGTGTGTGTGTGTGTGTGTATCACCCCTTTTATGTCTGTCACCTGGACATCAGCCCATCCGGCAGTGTACAGGGGTGTGTGTGTGTGTGTGTGTGTGTGTGTGTATCACCCCTTTTATGTCTGTCACCTGGACATCAGCCCATCCGGCAGTGTACAGGGCAGTGTGTGTGTGTGTGTGTGTGTGTGTGTGTGTGTGTGTGTGTGTGTGTGTGTGTGTGTGTGTATCACCCCTTTTATGTCTGTCACCTGGACATCAGCCCATCCGGCAGTGTACAGGGCAGTGTGTGTGTGTGTGTGTGTTACTTCAGGACATGAGCCCATCCTTCAGTCCATGGGTGTGTGTGTGTGTGTGTGTGTGTGCGTGTGTGTGTGTGTGTGTGTGTGTGTGTGTGTATGTGTGTGTATGCGTGTGTATTCTTCTGTCTCACCTGAACATGAAACCCTCCTGCTGATGGTTGGCATAGTTGTGCAGGTGTGTGTCACTGGTTTCCTCCCTGTCACTTACAGTTAGTCACTCCCTGTCACTTACAGTAGTTAGTGTGTGTGTGTGTGTGTGTGAGAGAGAGAGAGAGAGAGAGTCACCCTTTCGGAGAGGGAGAGAGAGATGAGAGATGGAGTAGTGTGTGTGTGTGAAGAAGAGGAGAGGGGACAGAAAAAGCGAGAGAGAGCGAGAGAGCGAGGGAGGGGGAGAGTGAGGTTAAAATAACCGCAAGAGAGAGATGCGGAAAGATGGAGGGAAATTACATGGGGTGTGTGTGTGTGTACTTGCATGTGCATTCATGTGCTTGTGTGTGCATGCACAGCCATTTGTGTACTTGACATTGTGTTCTGTGTGTGTCTTTGTCATCACACTTGTGTGTGTGTGTGTGTGTGTGCGCGCAGGAGAGAGACTTGAGTTAGTAAAAATACAAATGAGAAAGGTGTTTTAGAGGTGTGTTCAAGGTTTTTATAAAACAGCAACTCTACACTCTGTGGCCATTCTACACCTGCGTGACTCAGCCTGAAACTCGTTCTAATCGGCCTTCACTATGACCTTGGCAAAAGCAACAAAGACGAGCTCGTCTGAATGAGTGTGCGTGTGTGCGTTTGTCTTTCCTGGAATTAGCAGCATGGTTCGTGGAATTAAGCAGGTTTCATCTGCACTGCAAAGAGTCAGAACAGGCCTCTCTGAAGCTTTTGACTCTAGTGGGGATTATATACTGTAAGCATTCATTACCATTACCATACCATACCTGTACTGTGCTCTGCCAAGCACAGAGCTCCACACTCCTGCAGTAGCTCTGCTGTCCTCCTCAACAACAGTCAACACTGCAGTAGCTCTGCTGTCCTCATTAACAACAATCAACACTGCAGTAGCTCTGCTGTCCTCATTAACAACAATCAACACTGCAGTAGCTCTGCTGTCCTTATTCAGCAACAACAATCAACACTGCAGTAGCTCTGCTGTCCTTATTCAGCAACAACAATCAACACTGCAGTAGCTCTGCTGTCCTCCTCAACAACAATCAACACTGCAGTAGCTCTGCTGTCCTCCTCAACAACAATCAACACTGCAGTAGCTCTGCTGTCCTATGGTGCGTTTCCCAAAAGTGAGGTTGCTAACTTCCTTTGCAACTTCGGTGGTTTAAACGATGGTCTTACTACACTGCTGTTTCCCAACACCATCGTCCAGACTTAGCAACTAACGATGTTTACGGTAGTCCGATGGATCATTCAACGACGGACAACAACGGAAGTGTTTCCCATCAACAAAGCCTGGACGATCCATCGGAAGTTGACTCGTAAAGTTGTGACCTGTCGTTAGACCATCGTGCTTGTGACGTCTTGCTCGTCACCTTTGGCCTTTTTGGGGTGGATTATGCAGCCATCTATGAGTTACTGCCACCATCTGCATGAATGATGTTACTCCCAATTCACTCAAATTTCTGTCTGGCATTGCCAGATCATGTAAAAACAAGGTAGAAAA
>CM050216.1:11125938-11128438 GCA_027475355.1 Coilia nasus | reverse complement strand
TCATTGTTAGCCTTCTGGGACAAACGGTAAAAAATAGTTAAGTTCTGAATGCAACAGGTTAACTCAATTTTCTCAATTTGCTCCTCAGCAAACATAACAACTCGGTATGATGTTTTAAAATGGCAATTTTCATTTTACACCGAATTTCTCCTTTAAGCCCCTCTGCCAGTGAAAAGTCGATGTCCTCTGTGCTTATCCCGCTACATTTGTAGTTTGTGATGTGTTTCAGGCCCTCCCATACCTGCCTGGGGTTGTTGTCAGAGAGGTGATCCAGCAGCTTATTTGCATAGGCTAGTTTGGCCTCTCTGATGCCGTTTCCAGGTCTGGCCCAGGTCTGGCCCAGGTCTGCTCTGCCGTACGTGGCCCGGTCCCCTTATTTGCCTGTCAAGTTTGGTGCTTTTAGCAGTGACTGAACCATACCAGTCATCCAAGGCTTGCGGTTAGGGTAGCCCTCTCCTCACTCTCTCTTTCCCTCGCCTCTTTCCTGCTCTTTCTCTCTCCTTCTCCTCTCTCTCGTTTCCTCTCCTCTCTCCTGCTCTCTCTGCATCTCTCCTTTCTCTTACTCCCTCTCTTCTCTCTGTCCATTTCTGCCCTCGTTTAACTTCCAGTATTCTATCTTCTCCTCCGTATTCCCTCTCTCTTATTCCACCTCTCCTCTTTATTCCCTCTCCTCTCTCTCCATTCCTCCTCTCTTCATTCAGTCTCTCCTGTCATTCTATCTTCTCCCCTCCTCTTCATATCAATCTCTTCCTTCTTGTCATTCTGCATGTCTGTGTTAACCTTTTCAGTAGCATTATGCTCTTACCTTTACACACACACACACACACACACACACATATGTGCGCGCACACACACACACACACACACACACACACTACAAACGCTCACTCTCTCTCTCTTTCTCTCTCTCTCTCTCTCTTGTCTGCTTCATCTGTTTGTCCTCATTAATTATCATCAATTAGACTTCAGACACACACACACACACACACACACCTACACACACACACACCTGCACACCTACATACACACACACACACACACACACACACACAGATGTCCTCTGCTAGCATGTCCAGTAGGGGGTGTGGTTGCTCTCTCTACCCTTTGCTGGCCAGACTAGAATGGATGACTGTTTTAAAGTGTGTGTGTGTGTCTGTGTGTGTGTGTGTGCGCGCCTCTGTGCATGTCTATGAGTGTGTGTATGTGTGTGTTTGCGTGTGCCTGTGTGTCTGTATGTGTGTGTGTATCTATGTGTGTACGTGTGTGTGTGTATGTGTGAATGTGTGTGTGTGTGTGCCTCTGTGTCTGTGTATGTCTATGTGTGTGTGCATGTGTTTGTGTGCGTGTGCCTGTGTGTCTGTATGTGTGTGTATCTATGTGTGTGCGTGTGTGTGTGTGTGTGCAGTGTTTCCCCTAGAAAATGTCTGAAGGTGCGGTGGCAAGACCTGTGCTCAGACATACGACATTACGACGTATCGACCCTAGTATGAGGATACAGGAGCATTATGAGAGGTTTTTTTTTTTGACACAACACTCTAAAATGGTGACCCTTTGTAAGGGAATAAATGAATAAACCTAGTCTTGAAAGAAGAACCATAACCTTTAGAAAACAGCCAGGAAGACTAAATCCCCCTCCCCCTTCACCAATGCCAGAGCGACCTCTTACCCCCACCCCCCTAAACATAAATCTCACAACACATGATTACTACAAGTACACATTTATTGGAAATTAGTGGCAAAGTTTGCAGGCTTGCTCAGAGCACTTCATTTTCCTGGGTTTTTAAAAAAAAACAATTTTAAGGCTTGCTCATGGGGGAACTCGCTGACAGGAGGTCCGTGGCCCTGTGTTTGCCCTTTTTTTGGCTGCTCTCCTCTCTGTCTACCCTCTCTTCACATTCTCTTTGTTCCAGCCTATTTTGCTCCCCTGCTTGATTACTGCTACTCTAATAAAACATTCATATTTTCAAAACATTTACGTGCACATTTTGAAATTAACGTGGTTTTGACCATTTCTGATCTGATATGGCATTTGGCAGATGAGCAAACACTGACGTTTGGGGAGAGGACTGTGTTTAATCATACATACTCGAATTAGGGATGGACATCACATATTCTCTATGTCCAAGTTTACTGTCATCACTGTAATGGAGCGTAAATAAATAGCCAACAATTCACCTGCAACAACATTTGAACAGCGCGCACCGGAGCTTTGTAAAATGACGGTGGCGGTTCATCTCAATTCCAGCTGTCGACTCGGTTAGACTCGGACAAGAAGGAGCTTGAACGTCTCATAGTAAAACTGAGGTGGGCTAGTTAATGCAAACGTCATGGCTTTGATAGTAAAACACGAGGAAGAGGGTCGAAGTTTCCACAGGCTATCAATATGAATAGCCAACTTTAATATTAATTATTAAGCAATGCCCATCCTTAGCTCGAATGACTTTAATTTTGCACGAACGAATCTTCCCTGACGAGTTTCTTCATCTCCTTTCTTTTTTGG
>CM050216.1:11120938-11123438 GCA_027475355.1 Coilia nasus | reverse complement strand
CGTGTGTTTTTGTGTGAAAAATTACCTTGGCCCATACATAAACCGTGTGTGTGTATGTGTGAAAACCTACATTTGCCCATACACACAGTGTGTGTGTGTGTGTGTGTGTGTGTGTGTGTGTGTGTGTGTGTGTGTGTGTGTGTGTGTGAAGTATAATAAACAATGCAACAGGCCAGTCTGCTAATGTGTTAAGGTCTTGGATGCCCTGTGCTAGCAGCCTGACACCCAAACATGTCTCACACACACACACACACACACACACACACACACACACACACACACACACACACACACTGCCCTGTGTAAGCAGCCTGACAGCCAGATGTGTCGCACAGCCAGTGCAGGCCAACGTGTCAGCAGTCACACACACACACACACACACACACACACACACACACACACGCACACACACACGCACACACACACAAACACATACACACACCATGCACGCTTTTCAGCAGTCACTTAATACTGGAGGCACAGGAGCAGGAGCAACATACAGCCTAATGCTGCCAGTAATAACACACACACACACACACACACACACACACACACACACACACACACACACACACACACACACACACACATTCGCACACGCACACACCCATACACACACGCATACACACACACACACACACACACACACACACACACATTCGCACACGCATACACACACGCATACACACACGCACACATGCCCACAAGCACACGCACACACACAAATGTTCACAAACACACGCACATAGACACTCACGCACATGCACATACATACACACAAACTTACAGTACACAAACACTTCTGCTCTTGCACACGCACAGACACACACATACACACACTTACACACACACACACACGCAACACGCGCAGACACACATACACTACACACGTTCTCTCTGCCAGTGAAGACACCCCCCCCCATTCTGCACTTACACACCCACTTGCACACAAGCACATACACTCTCTGACCCATACACACACACACACTAACCCACCCACCATACAGACACACACACACACACACACACACACAGACACCCGCTCTCATTCACTCTCACTGCACGCCATCTCTCGTAAGCATACACACACTGTCACACACACGTGTGTATGTATGTGTGTGTGTGTATGTCTATATATGTGTGTGTGTGTGTGTGTGTCCCTCCCCCACTGCTGTTGGCGTGGTCATGAATGCCAGCATTGCTTTACTAATTAGGCCTGGGACAGCTCAAACAACCGCGCCTCAGTCTGCCAACCCACACACACACACACACACACACATACAGACACACACACACACACACACACACACACACACACACACATACACACAAACACACACACACACACACACACACACACACACACACACACACGCCGGTCCACAAACAGAAAAATAAAGCCTTGTTCCAGCCTGCACTCTCCTCCTCTCCTCTCTTCTCCTCTCCTCTCCTCTCCTCTCCTGTCCTTTTCTCCTCTGCTCCCCTCTCCTCCTCTCCACTTTCCTCCCCTCACCTCTCCTCTTCTCTCTATTCATCTCCTTTACCCTTCCCTCTGGAAGATGGGACAGGGTGGAGGTGTTGCATGTAAAGGGTGGAGGTGTGGTATGTAGAGGGTGGAGGTGTGGTATGTTGAGGGTGGAGGTGTGGTATGTTGAGGGTGGAGGTGTGATATGTTGACGTTGGAAGTGTTGTGTGTTGAGGGTGGAGGTGTGATATGTGGAGGGTGTAGTTGTGGGATGTGGAGGGTGGAGGTGTGGTATGTTGAGGTTGGAGGTGTGGTATGTAGAGGGTGGAGTTGTGGTATGTGGAGGGTGGAGTTGTGGTATGTTGAGGATGGAGGTGTGGTATGTTGAGAGTGGAGGTGTGGTATGTGGAGGTGTGGTATGTTGAGGATGGAGGTGTTGTATGTGGAGGGTGGAGGTGTTGTATGTGGAGGGTGGAGGTGTTGTATGTTGAGGGTGGAGGTGTGGTATGTTGAGGGTGGAGGTGTGGTATGTTGAGGGTGGAGGTGTAGTATGTGGAGGGTGGAGGTGTAGTATGTGGAGGGTGGAGGTGTAGTATGTGGAGGGTGGAAGTATTTTATGTGATAGAGAGGCTCCTTTTTGAGAGTGGAGGTGTTCTGGGTAAAGGATGGAGGTATTTTATGTGATAATGGAGGGGCTCCTTTTTGAAGGGAGGAGGTGTTGTATGTGGAGAGAGGTGGTGGTGTAGGGTGGAGGGGGTCCTCTCTGAAGGGTGGAGGGGGTTCTGTGTGAAGGGAGGAGGTGGAGTATGGGTGGTGGTGTTGTAGGTGAAGGGGGGAGGTGTTGTATGTGGAGGGTGGAGGTGTTTTGTGTGAAGGAGGAGGTGGAGTATGGGTAGAGGTGTTGTATGTGAAGATGGGGCAGGGTGGTGGAAAGAGTCCTCTCTGAAGGGTGGGGGGGTTCTGTGTGAAAGTAGGAGTACAGGTTGATGTGTTGTTTGTGAAGGGTGGAGGTGTTCTGTGTAAAGGGTGGAGGTG
>CM050216.1:11090938-11113438 GCA_027475355.1 Coilia nasus | reverse complement strand
TGTGTGTGTGGGTGTGTGTGTCTAAGGAGGAGGGATGTTGATTTTGATGTTGTTGTTGATGTTGGAGGGATGGTGTAGTTATTGTGTGTGTGTGTGTGGTGGTATTGTTATTGTTATTGGTATTGTTATTGCGTGTGTGTGTGCGTGTGCGTGTTATTGTGTGTGTGTGTGTGTGTGTGTGTGTGTGTGTGTCTAAGGAGGAGGGATGTTGTTGTTGTTGTTGTTGTTGATGTTGGAGGGATGGTGTAGTTATTGTGTGTGTGTGTGTGGTGGTATTGTTATTGCGGGTGTGTGTGTGTGTGGTGTTATTGTTATTGATGGCTGGTGTAATGCCTAGCAAAGAGGAAGTGTTTACTGTGCTGGAGCCCTGGGCTTTGGGCACGGCTCTGATCATATTTCTTTCCTCTGTGCCACTGCGCCACCTCTAACACACACCATTAGGGCACGGCGGAGCCTCTAACACACACCACTAGGGCACGGCGGAGCCTCTAACACACACCATTAGGGCATGGCGGAGCCTCTAACACACACCATTAGGGCACGGCGGAACCTCTAACACACACCATTAGGGCACGATGGAACCTCTAACACACACCACTAGGGCACGGCGGAGCCTGTAACACACACCATTAGGGCATGATGGAACCTCTAACACACACCATTAGGGCACGATGGAACCTCTAACACACACCACTAGGGCACGGCGGAGCCTGTAACACACACCATTAGGGCACGGCGGAGCCTGTAACACACACCACTAGGGCACGGCGGAGCCTGTAACACACACCATTAGGGCACGGCGGAGCCTGTAACACACACCATTAGGGCATGATGGAACCTCTAACACACACCACTAGGGCACGGCGGAGCCTCTAACACACACCAGCGAGGGCACTGTGTGAGCCTTCCCCTGTCTGAAGCTTCCTGCTGTGGGAGGAAATGAGAAAATGAAGAAAAGAAAATGTTTTCACAGTAGCAGTGATCACGATCGTCACGGCAGAATCATCCAGAAGTTTCTGGAGTCCTACCTCAAGTGACTCATCTCAAAAGGGGTTGTCACTATGGCATTTTACCACCTTCCAGCATGATGTGTGTTTGTGTGTGTGTGTGTCTGTAACAGCATAAGATGCTCATTTGCAATCTGTACTGTATGAGATGCTAGTTAGCAGCCTGTAACATATGATATGCTAATCTGCAGTCTATAATTGTACGATATGCTAGTTAGCAGTCTGTAACCACACTTTGGTACTAGCATCACCACATTGTTAATTCTTAGAGACCTGTAACCAGTTGAGACACTGCCAGACAAAGCCTACCATATAAGTTCATGTTTTTGAACTCATACCACAAATTTTCGCAGCAAAAAAAACAATGCAAGGTGGGGCTTTGTAGGCGCACAGGACCTGTCTGAGCGTTACATAGTAATGAATGGAAAACAAACTTATTGGGAGATAGGGTTATTATCAGGAATATTTGACCTCTGAACTTTGTGATGAACCATTTAGTTCAGTGTGAAATCTTTCCACAGCGTTCAGAGGAGGAACATTATAAAGAACCTTTATGCAGAGTGTGTGTGTGTGTATATGTGTGTGTGTGTGTGTGTGTGTGTGCATGTGTGTGTTTGTGTGTAAGTGAAGCTAATGCTAACATTTATTCAGTGAAATTGTCTAAGTGGCCTTCAACACTGCCTCATTACATTAGCACCCATCAGAGCATTCCATTATAGGCTGGGATGCAGGCCAGAGCTTTAAAGAAACACTCTTGTTTGTCGATTCATTTTCCTCCCCTCTTTTGGGCTGGGTATGTTTTAGATCTAAAAAAGTCTAAAAAAGATGATAGACTTGTGTGAGTGGGGGTAGTGTGTCAGACCCAGCGATTTCCAGACCACCGTCAAGCAACGTGTATGTGTGTTAGGGGTGTGCAAAAAATATCGTAATATATCGTATCGCAATATATCGTATCGCAATACACTGTATCGTTTTAAACATCAATATCGTGATACTAATTTTCACAATATACTATATCAATTTCTGACTCCAATCCTATGCACTTTATGTTTTTCTGTTATATTGAGTTCAGTAACTCTGAGTTATGTTAATTTAATTAAGTTTTGATAAGATGTGAGACTATCTAGATTGTAAATAGCAACTGATAATTTAGCTCTATTTTGACATTTTCACTGAACAATGTAGAATATCGCAATATATCGCAATATACCCAGTATCGCAATGTATTGTGTTAGAATCGTATCGTGGTATATGTATCGTGATACGTATTGTATCGTGAAGTCCTTGCCAATACCCACCCCTAATGTGTGTGTGTGTGTGTGTGTGTGTGTGTGTGTGCCTGAGTAAGTGGTTGTGTATGTGTTTGTGTGATCTGTGGGCAGTGGAGATAACGGTTTGATCATTTTCCTGCTGAAAGGCACACATTGCTCAACCTGCTGTGTTTAACTGCTGCTGTTTCTGTGTGTGTGTGTGTCTGATTTGTGGATTTGTGCGGTGTGAAAGTGCTTCTGTTTGAGCCCTAATGGCTGACTGCTGTGTTCAGTTAGCAGGCGCAGTCTGGAGCCGCCACCGCTGGGCAGTTTCCACACTGGCACAGTTGAAAGCCGGAAACTGCGCACTGAGCCGTCCGAGTGCTCATTTTCTCGTCACGTTGCTGGGGGAACCTCAGAGTTGAGATGGGCTGGTAGTGGGAGTCTCCCCTATCTCTGGATAGCTTTGCTATTCTTCCTTATCTCTGGGTGGCTTTGGATTGGCTGGCGTTTGCCCTGGAGTCTCCCTTATCTGTATATGGATTCTGATTGGCTGGCACTGTGAGTCTTTCCTATCTCCGGGGGGCTTTGGATTGGCTGGCTATGGGAGTCTCCCCTGTCTCTTGATAGATTTTCATTAGCCGGCATTGTGAGTCTTCCCTGTCTCTTGAGATATTTTGATTGGCTATCATTCTGACTCTGCCCTATCTCTGGATAGATTTTCATTGGCTGGCATTCTGAGTCTGCCCCATCTCTGGATAGATTAGGATGAGCTAGCATAGTCATCTCTATATTGTGTCTATATAGTGTGCAGTCTATCTATCTTATGTATTGTGCAGTCTGTGTCCTATCTAGTGTGAACTGTACACTGCTAGCCTGTAGCTGTGGTCTGAGTGAGTGAGTGAGTGAGTGAGTTTGTGAGGGAGTATGAGTGAGTGAGTGTATCTCTGTGAGTGAGTAAGATTGTGAGGGAGTGTGAGTAAGTGAGTGAGTGTGTGTGTATGTAAGTGAGTGAGTAAGTTTGTGAGCGAGTGAGTGTGTGTGTGTGTGTGTGTGTGTGTGTGTGTGTGTGTGTGTGTGTGTGTGTGTGTGTGTGTGTGTGTGTAAGTGAGTAGTCTGGGCTCCTTCTCTCCTCTATACTCCATAAGCACTCTATTCTTCTCTGTCAATAGGGCTTCTGTCAAGAGGTTTATCAGGGGCCCCGAGTGTGTGTGTGTGTGTGCGTGTGTGTGTGTGTGTCACGCTGTGTGTGTGTCTGTTGAGGGGTGGTCTGAGACTTAGAGGGGTCAGTGTGTATGTGTGTGAATGTATGGAGAGGTGGTGTGGGTCTCGGGGGGGAAAAGTGTGTGTGTGTGCGTGCTCGTATGTGTGTGTGTTTGTAAGTGTAGGTCTTGGGGATGTGGGTGTGTGTGTCTGTGTGTGTAAATGATTTTTGAGACGGCTGTGGTGTATGTGTGTGTGAGGGTCAAGGGGAGTTGGGGCTGGCTATAATATAAAGGTGTTTTCTTTGGGGGGGGGGCATTGGGGGGTGTCTGCGGTGGGGTACATTGGTGAGGTGTGCTAACCGCAGACAGAATGATTTAATGCATTTGGCCCACTCTCCTGCCCCCCCTCCCCCAAACACACACACACACACACACACACACACACACACACACACACACGCTCCCTAGTCAAATGCCAGAGCTGCAGTCTGCTATTAACCTCTGTCAATCTTACTCTGTTGCCATGGAGAACGCTAACACTGACGCCCAGGGTCAATAGCCATTAGTTCGCTCCGACTCCAAGCTATCAGAGTTTCTTAAGGTGTGTGTGTGTGTGTGTGTGTGTGTGTGTGTGTGTGTGTGTGTGTGTGTGTGTGCGTGCGTGTATGTGTAAAAGGTTTTCCATGTTTGCTCTATCTATCTGTATATAAAATTCTGTTAGTCTGTTACTCCATTACTCCATCCAGAAGTACAGCTGGGTACAAAGTGCACCTGAATGAATCTTAGAGTTTGTTAAACTCAGCAGTAAATGTCGGTGATAACCAACCTTGAGCCCGCGTCAATATGTGAGAGATTCTGCGGCTGATTTGGATTCCACTCTCTGGGGACTGATGTGGATGGAGCACATAGCCATGCCCCCACCAATAACCACGCCCAAATATATAGCCACACCCCATTATCCATCTATAACCACGCCCCCATTTCCTCATCCTATAGCCACACCCCTGCTGCTGACGCTCTTATCCAGAGCGACTTACAGTTATTTAAGTACAGGGTGTCAGCCATGGATAGGGTGGGATTCGAACCTGCGACCCTTCGATCCCTGTGACTCCTCCTCCAGTGACTCCTCCCCCAGTTTCCCACAATGAGTCCTGCCCTAGTGACTCCTCCTGCAGTTACTCCTCCCCCAGTTACCCCTCAGTGACTCCTCCTACAGTTACTCTTCCCCCTGTGACTCCTCCTAAAGTGACTCCTCCCCCATTTCTCCTCCTACAGTTACTCCTGTGGTTACTCCGTCCCCAGTGACTCCTGCCCTAGTGACTCCTCCCCCATTTCTCCTCCTACAGTTACTCCTGTGGTTACTCTTCCCCCTGTGACTCCTCCTACAGTGACTCCTCCCCTATTTCTCCTCCTACAGTTACTCCTGTGGTTACTCCTCCCCCAGAGACTCCCCCCGTTGACTCCTCCCCCATTTCTCCTCCTACAGTTACTCCTGTGGTTACTCCTCCCCCAGTGACTCCTGCCCTAGTGACTCCTCCCCCATTTCTCCCTCTACAGTTACCCCTGTAATTACTCCTCCTGTAGTTACTCCTCCCCCTGTGACTCCTCCCCCAGTGATTCCTCCTGTAGTTACTCCTACTCCAGTTACCCCTCAGTGACTCCTCCTACAGTGACTCCTCCTACAGTGACTCCTGCCCTAGTGGTTACTCCTCGCCCAGTTAGCCCTACCTGTGACTCCTTCCCCAGTGACTCCTCCCCCAGGGACTCCTGCCCCAGTGACTCCTGCCCCATTTCTCCTCCTATAGTTACTCCTCCTGTAGTTACTCCTCCCCCCAGTGACTTCTCCCCCAGTCACTCTTCCCCCCCGTTGGTGTGGTGTATGAGGTGTGTGAGGTTGGTGGTGTGTGTGAGAACGGTGGTGGGTGAGGTTGGTGGTGTATGTGTGGTGTGTGAGGTTGGTGGTGTGTGTGTGTGGTGTGTGAGGTCGGTGGTGTGTATGAGGATGGTGGTGTATGTGGTGTGTGAGGTCAGTGGTGTGTGTATGTGAGGACAGTGGTGTGTGTGAGGTTGGGGGTGTGTGTGTGTGCAGTGTGTGTGCTGTGTGAGGACAGTGGTGTGTGAGGTCTGTGGTGTGTGAGCTGTGTGAGGTTGGGCTGTGATCTCACCCTGCGCTGGTGCAGCAAGCACAGTTGTGTAAGGATAGTGGTGTGTGTGGTGTATGAGGTCTGTGTTGTGTGTGAGGTTAGTGGTGTGTGTATGGTGTGTGAGGTCAGTGGTGTGTGAGGTCAGTGGTGTGTGAGGTCAGTGGTGTGTAAGGTCAGTGGTGTGTGAGGACAGTGGTGTGTATTGTGTGTGAAGTCAATGGTGTGTGTGTGTGTGGTGTGTGAGGTCAGTGGTGTGTGAGGACAGTGGTGTGTGAGGACAGTGGTGTGTATTGTGTGTGAAGTCAATGGTGTGTGTGTGGTGTGTGAGGACAGTGGTGTGTGAGGTCAGTGGTGTGTATTGTGTGTGAAGTCAATGGTGTGTGTGTGGTGTGTGAGGACAGTGGTGTGTGAGGTCAGTGGTGTGTATTGTGTGTGAAGTCAATGGTGTGTGTGTGGTGTGTGATGACAGTGGTGTATGTGGTGTGTGAGGTTGGGCTATGATCTCTATGTTCTGTGCTGTTGCAGCAAGCACAGCTTTGGCAGCCCACTGCAGCCATTAAGAAAGATGGCAGCACTGCGTTTCCATGGCGATTGACTCCACAGAGTCAGAGCAGGAAATGATGGGATGTTTTTGTTGGGGAGGAGTGCTGCAGTAAGTGTCCATTTGCTCAGGCAGTGTGTGTGTGTGTGTGTAACACACACAGACAGTCAGACACACACACACACACACACACACACACACACACACACACACACACACACTCACGCACACAGACACACAATCAGTGTGGAGGACTTCCACAGGGGCTTGGAAGGACACATGTCAACTTCACATAGAAATGACACACATGTGTGTGTGTGTGTGTGTGTGTGTGTGTGTGTGTGTGTGTGTGTGTGTGTGTGTGTGTGTGTGTGTGTGTTGCTCAGGCAGTGTGGAGGTTTTTTTAGAGGCAAATGGTTTCACACACACAGACAGACAGACACGCACACACACACACACACACACACACACACACACACACACACACACACACACACACACACACACACGTATGGTCAGGTAGGAGTGTGTGTTATGCAGTGCATGTATAGAATGCAATATGCAGGTTATGAAGACAGTATACAGGTTATGAGTTCATTGTGCTATTACAGGTTACAAGACATAGGCAGGTTATGGGTTCATAATGGCCTTTTACATGTCATAGACAGGTTATGGGGGCATTATGGCTTATTACAGATCATAGGCAGAGGGAACATTGGAACATGCTGCTGGTAATTATGGATAAGAAGTACTTTGCACAATTGCCTGAGCACATGCCCACACACACATACACGCGCATACACACACATGCACACACACACACACACACACACACACACACACACACACACACACACACACACACACACACACACACACACACAGTTGGTGTAAGTGTGTAAGGGAGCGGATGTGAGGGTCTGAGTCCTCATAATTGGTGATATGAGTCAAGCCTCTCTCTGTTCAGTGGGTTTATTAGAACTCTGCCCTCTCCTGTTTCCCCTCTTCCTCCTCTTTCTTTCTCTTCCTCCTCTTTCTTTCTCTTCCTCCTCTTTCTTTCTCTCCTCCTCTTTTCTCTATCAGATGCTAGCGCTTTAATTGCTGCTCTGCTGACTCAGTGGCACTAAGGGCCTTTGTGTGTGTGTGTGTGTGTGTGTGTAGGTGTGTGTGTGTGTGTGTGTGTGTGTGTGTGTACGTACGTGTGTGTGTTTGTGTACGTGTGTGTGTGTGTGTGGCGCTCTTCAGCAGTGACTTCCTGTGTCTGAGTCAGCCAGGGACAAACAGGAAGAGAAGGCGACACGTCATACACCTAATACACTACTTTCTTTGTGTGTGTGTGTGTGTCTGTGTGTGTGTGTGTGTGTGTGTGTGTGTGTGTGTGTGTGTGTGTGTGTGTGTGTGTGTGTGTGTGTGTGTGTGTGTGTGTGTGCGTGCGCGCACGCGCGCACGCGCGCATGTGTGTTTGGGAGAGAGTGGCTTAGTAGAATGTTTGTGTTTGTGTGTGTGTTTGTGTTTGGTAGTAAGTGGGTAAGTTAGTAGTATGTGTGTGTGTGTGTGTGTGTGTGTGTGTGTGTGTGTGTGTGTGTGTGTGTGTGTGTGTGTGTGTGTGTGTGTGTGTGTGCATGGTAGCACTGTTAAATGAGAATTCCGGTGTGAAATGAGACACCCCTTACACACACTAATATTGGACAGGCATTCTACACAGGCACCTCTTACACACACTAATATTAGACAGGCATTTTACATGGGCAACCCTTACACACACTAATATTAGACAGGCATTCTACACAGGCACCCCTTACACACACTAATATTGGACAGGCGTTTTACATGGGCAACCCTTACACACACTAATATTGGACAGACATTCGGTACAGGCATCCCTTACACTAATATTGGACAGGCATTCTACTTAGGCACCCCTTAGACCAGACGTGTCCAAAGTCCGTCCCACGGGCCAAAACAGGCCTGCGGGCTTATTTCCACCGACCCGCACCCCCTCTCATAAAATCAATAATATGCCACCTGCCAACACATTCTAAAAACTGCATGTTCTATGCTTTGATGATTGTGATTGGCTGAACTGCGTCTGTAGCAACCTTGCTGTTAGCAGCCTTGACAGCGATAAGTACTGTTGAGGAATACAGGTGCGTCTTTTATTGTAATTGCTTGGCCACGCAGAGTACAGGCGACTGTAAATAAAAAGAGGAAAATTGACAGTGAGGGCCGCCGCTTCCAAGTGGAAAATTGCTTTCAAGGAGCTTAATCTCAGGAGTCACTACCAGACGAGACATGCTGCTGACAAGCTAAAGAGGAATGAACGGTGCAAAAAAATAAAGCAACTGAAAGGTGTTTCAATGGCACAGCAGCATTTTGAGTCAAATGAAAATGCCACAAAAGCGGGCTACAAGGTGGCAACATTGATTGCGTGATGAAAATGGTGGAGAACATTTGTCCTGCGAAGCAGCAGGAGTTTACCAATGTTTGCCTGTTTCATAACACGGTGGCACGGAGACTTGAAAACATTTCGCTTGATATTAAGAGACAGACACAAAGGGTGTCGGGTTTGATTTTTTTTCCTTAGCCTGCAACGAAAGCATGGACGCAACTGACAGTGCTCAGTTAATGATTTTTTGAAAGGAGTGAACAGTGACATGAGCGTCAGTGAAGAGTTTCCCTGATGACGCTCCAAAACATCTGCAGATGGAGCTCATTGACACCAACAGCTCCCTCTTGTCAGCTTTTACCGCCAGCTGGATAAAGGCAGGTTCCAAGAGATTTGAACATTTGCTAAGATAATGCTGAGCTTATTTGGCTTGACATACCTGTGCGAGAAGACATCCTCACTTATGAACTTTAACAAGAACCGTGTGAGGACAAGACTAAGTTACTCTCACTTGAGTGACATCTTGCGCATCAAAACCACTGTCTTTGAGCCAGACCTGGCCTTTTTTCTGCAGCCTAAATCTCAGTACCACCCATCACATTAGTGCAGGCAAGTTATTTGTTTTGCTTTCTGGGGTAGCCTAAATAAATTAAAAAATATCAGTGATTTGTGTGTGTGTGTGTGTGTGTGTGTGTGTGTGTCTGTGTGTGTGTGAGTGTGTGTGATCAAAACTCTCAGTGGTTTGTACTTCAGAATAGGATAACTGTTAGTGTTATTTGCTTGTTCACATAGTATAAATTCACATGTACAGTTTACATTACTGTTTTTTTTCCACTCAGACTTTTTCTTCATTTTATTCCTGGTCTTCAAATATAAAATGCACAGTAATTTTGGTAAAAACACAACATTTTGGTGTGTGTGTGCGTGTGTCTGGGCATAAATTTCACTCTCTGTTTACCTTTTTTCACTGTCTCTATCTCTCTCTGTCTGTCTGTCTCTCTCTCTACGTGTGTGTGCATTTCATTGCGTGTGTGTTTGTGAGTGTGTGTGTGTGTGTGTGTGTGTGTGTGTGTGTGTGTGACTCATGGCAGCAGTGACAGCAACAGCAGCCACTGCAGCCCACATACTCCAGTTTATATAAAGTTTATATAATCTACATCTCTTCTTCCTTTCTCTCTCTTTCTTTCTCTCTCTCTCTCTCTCTCTCTCTCTCTCTCTCTCTCTCTCTCTCTCTCTCTCTCTCACACACACACACATGCACACACTCACTCACTCACTCACTCACACACACACAAAGACACACACACACACAGACACTACCTCACCTATGTTTTTTATTCAATAGCAGAACACAGCAGCCAGAACATATGGCTGTCTGTTGCGCCCCAGTTATAAATGGTTCTCAGAAGATCTCAGGAACTTCTCGAACTCTTGGCTGAGGAGGAACTGGGAACCTGCAGAAGTGTCTCTTGAGCCAGACTGTACTGGTGACGCATAAGGCATCCAGAAGTGGTTAGATGCTAACACAAATACTCTAGGATTTATATTCAGGTGGTTGATACAAGTACTAGATTGAGGTGTACATACGTTAGGTGTGTGTGTGTGTGTGTGTGTGTGTCATTCTTCCAAGGTTATTGTTACTTAGCTTTTCTTTTTTCCTGTTCTTTTTTTCTCCTCTTCATCCCGGTCTTCTACCGTGCTGTCTGTGTGTGCGTATGTGTGTGTGCGTGTGTGCGTATGTGTGTGTCTGCGTGTGTGCGTATGTGTGTGTGTACGTGTGTGCGTATGTGTGTGTGTACGTGTGTGCGTATGTGTGTGTCTGCGTGTGTGCGTATGTGTGTGTGTGCGTGTGTGCGTATGTGTGTGTGTACGTGTGTGCGTATGTGTGTGTGTACGTGTGTGCGTATGTGTGTGTCTGCGTGTGTGCGTATGTGTGTGTCTGCGTGTGTGCGTATGTGTGTGTCTGCGTGTGTGCGTATGTGTGTGTGTACGTGTGTGCGTATGTGTGTGTGTACGTGTGTGCGTATGTGTGTGTCTGCGTGTGTGCGTATGTGTGTGTGTGCGTGTGTGCGTATGTGTGTGTGTGCGTATGTGTGTGTGTACGTGTGTGCGTATGTGTGTGCGCACATGTTTGTGTCTTCTGCATGACCGTTAACTCATTTTCTATTTTAGTAAAAGGAAGAATAAATGTCTAAACTTTATTTTTATTTCTCCTTTCTTTTTCTCCATCCACTCCTCCCTGCATCTGTCTTTTTCTCTCTTTCTCTTTTTCTCTCGTTTTTCTTCTCTCTCTCTCCCTTTTCCATGCTGTCTGTCTCTCTTAGTGTGGCGATGTCTGTGGGGTTCTGAGAGATAGATGAGGGGACGTGTGTGTGTGTGTGTGTGTGTGTGTGTTTGTGTATGTGTGTTTAGATGATACAGCAATATTTTGTCTGCAAAAGGAGAAGCCAGGTCAGAGCCAGACCCCATGCTGCTCTGCCCTACAATACTTTAAAAATCTTCCACTAGCATGTGTTACAGCAAAAACATCTTAGTTTTACAAAAACAAAACAACAAAATATTTGGCCACAAGACACAACTGATGTTTATTGCTCAGAACATGACAGAAGCTCATTTTTGCCCAAAATTGAAGTTATAGTCTTTTTCACAGCAGTGCTGCCCTGATGGGTTGGTAGGCATGTGCTGGTGAATGGTGTTGGTAAGCACATGGTCTTCCTATGTTTTGGTATATGTGTATAGAGGGGTATGATTCTAATGTAAAAATGTAATAAACATGGGTATGTGTGTATCGTGGGAAGTGTGTGCGTGTCTGTGAGAGAAGTGATCACTGGATGTTTATGTTGGAGCAGGCAGGTGAGAGATGTTTGTTAGGCATGATGGGCCCCTATAGATACCCTATAGAGGCAGTAGGCACACTTCCCTTATCATTTCATGTGCTTCTCTCCAATCATTTCAGTCTTCGTTCTCCACTTACTAGAAAGGTTACTCCTGATTTGTCAGGGTCCTTCTGAGACGTGCTTTTTCTTTATTGGCTAGAAAGCTTCCTTCTGAGGGGGGCTGGTCTTCTATTGGCTAGAAAGGTTCCTTCTGAGGTGGGCTGGTCCTCTACTGGCTAGAAAGGTTCCTTCTGAGGTGGGCTGGTCTTTTATTGCTAGAAAGCTCCCTTCTGAGGTGGGCTGGTCTTTTATTGGCTAGAAAGGTTCCTTCTGAGGTGGGCTGATCTTTTATTGGGTAGAAAAAGTTCCTTCTGAGGTGCACTGGTCCTCTGTTGGCTAGAAGGGTTGCTTCTGAGATGTGCTGGTCTTCTATTGGCTAGAAAGCTTTCTTCTGAGGTGGGCTGGTCCTCTATTGGCTAGAAAGGTTCCTTCTGAGGTGGGCTGGTCTTCTATTGGCTAGAAAGGTTCCTTCTGAGATGTGCTGGTCCTCTATTGGCTAGAAAGGTTCCTTCTGAGGTGGACTGGTTCTCTATTGGCTAGAAGGATACCTTCTGACATGTGTTGGTCCTCTATTAGCTAGAAAAGGTCCTTCTGAGGTGGACTGGTCCTCTATTGGCTAGAAGGGTTTCTTCTGAGATGTGCTGGTCCTCTATTGGCTAGAAAAGGTCCTTCTGATGTGGGCCTGCTAGTCGCTGTCCACAGAAAACAGTGCTGAACTTTGGAGGTGTCGACATCATGTGGACTCACATGAGCCCTTGACTGTGCACTCAGCGTGCATGCCACACACATTTTCACACATAGAGCTGTGCCTCTACATGGACTGACTTTCAATGTTTAGTTTTTTACTCAATCTATGTGTTTTGATAGTTGAGCTGGTTTGAATGTGAGGATGAGATGCAAAAGAGAGGCACTGGGGTACACTCTGGAAATAGTTTGTCCATTCAGTCCCTGTAAAGTGTCTGGCAGTAACACCGTGCAATGTTCTGATGCCATCGCAAGACTCAGGAAATGGCACTTTTCGACTAACCTTGCAAGCTCTGCTGCTCTCCAATCTAAGATCACACCGAAATAAAATGGACTTTCACTTCTAATTCAAAGCCACTGGATATACAGGCTTTGTTTTCCCACCTGCATGACTGAAAATGAGAGCACTCCAGATGCAGTGGGCACACCTACTGGCTTTACAACATACCGGGCTGACAGGTCAGCAGAACCTCTCTCTAAAACTCTCCCTAAAACTCTCCCAGAAGTCAAAAGGCAGTGGGATATGCTTTCTGCAGCAACAACAAGCTTCAGCTCAGCATATCAAAAACGAAGGAATTACTTGTGGTCCTGAGGAGGATGACTAACATCAGAGTCCCTTTTAATTTACCTGATCAGCCCATAGCTTTTGCAGGCTCTTTTAACATTCTTGGCTTTTACATCAGCCAATGTAAACAGCATGTGGAAGTAAACAGCACTCACATCATCAAAAAAGCCCAACAAAGACTGTACTTCTTAAGGCAACTGCAGAAGTTTCATGTGAGTGTGAGAGTGTCATCATGTCTTCCAGCACTGTCTGGTATGTAAGTGCAGACAGTCGTTTGCACTTGTAAATCAAAAGGAGAAGGCGAAATTGGGAATAACATTACCAGGGTCCAATTTAACGGAACAGGTGTTTGATAGACTTGTTCAAGCAGTTACCCAAACAAGACTCTGCATAAACCCAGCCGTGCATGTAAAAAGCAAAATTTCGTGTTCCAAAATGTGCTGTGAGGACAGCCGCAAGAATTGCCTTCTCAGCTGCCGTAGTCGTAAGGCTTGCATCATGCAGCAGGGCGTTCAGTGCACCTCTGTTTCTGTTGAGGTAAAAGTGTCGCTACGTTTCGAGAATGTTGAACTCCTCCCAGGTCTTTTGCATAAGGCGTCTGGTAACATGTCTCTTTCCTCGCCAACGTTCGTTCAGGACAGCACGGGAGCATGGGGCACTGTTATGAAAGTGTACAGGCCTGTGTCTATGTGCTGAATGTAGCCCAAAAGCAGGTCGTGGTCAGGTGCAGTACACTGCAGTGACGGACCCTTTACATAAGTTAAACTAGAGCGCTCCATATGCCGCAGGGCTGCTTTACAATTGGTGAGTCAGCCTATTCTCACCTCAGAGGCAGCTGTTGCATAACACACACACACACACACACACACACACACACACACACACACACACACACACACACACACACACACTGAAACTTTCCCACATTTATACATGAGTCATCAGTCCTTATGGTGCTAATCATTCTCGATGTGTGTATGTAGAGCTGTGTGTGTGTATGTAGAGCTGTGTGTGTGTGTGCGTGTGTGTGTGTGTGTGTGTGTGTGCGTAACCGGCCAGTTGAGTTTAATTAACTTCCTGGATGTGTTCTCCACTCCCCTCTCGTGGCTTATTGCTTACATATACTATGCTAGTATACTCCAGCTGTCATTCTCATATACTACACTGGCATACTCTAGCTGTCATTCTCATATACTACACTGGCATACTCTAGCTGTCATACTTGTATACTACACTGGCATACTCTAGCTGTCATACTTGTATACTACACTGGCATACCGCAGCTGTATTATTCATATATTATACTGACATTCTCCTGTTGCCATACTCACATACTACACTGACATATTCATATACTGCGCTAGCATACCCCAGCTGTGTTATTCATATACTATACTGGCATAATCATATGCCATACTGGTATACTCCTGCTGTCATATTCATATACTATACTGGCATATTTATATACTATACTGGCAAACTCATATACTATACTGGCATATTCATATACTATACTGGCATACTCATGTACTATACTGGCAAACTCATGTACTCTACTGGCATACTCATGTACTATACTGGCATACTCATGTACTATACTGGCAAACTCATGTACTATACTGGCATACTCATGTACTATACTGGCAAACTCCTGCTGTCATACTCATCTGCTGTAATTTGCCATAACTCTGCACTTTAATGGAAAGAGTCCAGAGACAATACTGCCAGCCCTTACAAGGCACAAAAGCACGTGCACGCACACACATACACACACACGCACATACACACACCTGTCTGACAGACAAACAAAGCCATCGTCACACACACATGCACACACATACTCTGTTTGCACACACACACACACACACACACACACAGACCCCGTGGGTCTGTAATTTTCCATGTCTAGTGGAGACAATAAAAATCATGTCCTGCTGGCTGCACCATGGCACTTTGTCTCTGTTACCATACACAGCTCATGGAATGAGGAAGACTAGTCTGAAACCCAAACACACACACACACATGCACGCACGCACACACACACACATACATGTACACACACGCACATGCGTCACACACACACACATACACATACATGCACACTTACATACGCCACAACACACACACACACACACACACACACACACACACACACACACACACACACACACACACACACACACACTCATGATCTCCCTCACTCAAACAAAAAAGGACAGTCAGATGAAAGAAAAAGAGTAGCAGGCTATTGGATGTGTAGAATACCATCAATCACCCCACTGTGCAACTGGTGATTTCATATATCTGTCCTTATCTCTACCTCCCTCTCTCTCTGCCTCCTTCTCTCTCTCTCTCTCCCCTCATTCTCTCTCTCGCCCCCCTTCTCTCTCCCTCCCCCCCTCTCCCTCTCTATCTCTCTCCCTCTGTGCAACTGGTGCTTCCATCTCTCTCATCTCTCTCTCTCACTGCCACGCTCTCTGTCCTTACTTTTTTCTCTCTCTCCCTCTCCCCATCCCTCTCCCTCTTTCCCTCTCTTCCTCCCTGCCCCCTCTGCAGAGGTGTGTGTGTGTGTAAGATGATAATGATTTTTGTCTCAGTAAAGTGATGGGACACCTCTCTGCAGGCGTGTGTGTGTGAGTGTGTGCGTGCAAGTGTGTGTGTGTGTGTGTGTGTGTGTGTGTGTGTGTGTGTGTGTGTGTTGAGTTTGGATGAGTTGATTTTTGTCTCCTAGTGTCTCTCTGTGAATGAGCCCCATTTCCTGCAGTAAAGCGTATGTGTGTGTGCGTGTCTATGCGTGTGTGTGTGTGTGTTTCAGCTGGAATACCTACTGTACCTACTAAGTGTTTTTAGTAAAGCGACTATGTGTGTGTGTGTGTGTGTGTGTGTGTGTGTGTGTGTGTGTGTGTGTGTGCGTGTACGTGCATTGTTTTTCCAACTCTGATTTTAAGTAAGAACTGCCTACATAATTTTATTATGCAGCTGGTCTGAAAGGCACCTTATGTATTTTTATGTTTTTATTTCATGTTCATCTATTTTATAATTCTGCTATTTTAAAATGCTTATAGCTTCATTTCTACACAGGGTTGCTTTTGAAAAAGCTGGAGTTTCAGTACAACTGCCAATAGGCGAGTAACTGAATGATCTAACTAAAATGATCATTTTGTGACTATGCCCGTTTTTCTCCTCATATGATGTTGGTGGATGTCAGAATGAGGTTTGTGTGTGTGTTGTTATGTATGTGTGTGTGTGTGTGTGTGTGTGTGTGTGGCTCTGCAGATAAGCTCCAGCTGTGTGTGTGTGTGTGTGTGTTTGTTTGTGTATGTTGTGATACGAGGAACAACAGGTCCCCTGCACTCTCTGCCCCCTCCTTACTGAGCATGCCCAGTAGAGCCTCTTACACGGCTGTGCGCTTTTGTTGTCTCTACACTGCTCATCTTAGAGTCTGCAGAATGCCCCCTTCCCCCTACTCACACACTTCCCCTAAACACACACACACACACACACACACACACACACACACACACACACACACACACACACACACACACACACACACACACACTCCCTCCCCCTACACACACACACATACACACTAATACACACGCACACTCCTCCCCCTCTCTCTACCTCCCTCTCCCTCACTCCCTCTCTCTCTCTCTGTCCCTCTCCCCTCTCTCATGTCTCTGTGGCAGGCGGAGTGAGTGAGTGTGTGTGTGTGTGTGTCGTGAGGTGTAGAGATGCGATTATACTCCAGCACAGCTCCGATCAGGCACAGCCTCTCTCGTCTCTCCCCACAGAAGGAACACTTTGCCTGGGCATCCCTGTCCAGCCCCTCCCCCTGTGCTCTCCCTGCTCTGGAAGTCTAACAGGTCTCTCCTCTACTCCTCTCTCCTCCTCTACCCTACTGTCCTCTCATTTCTTCTCCTCTCTTTTCCTCTCCTCTGCTCTCATCTCCTGTCCTCTCCTTTAATCTCCTCTCCTCTCCTCTCCTCTCCTCTCCTCTCCTCTCCTCTCCTCTCCTCTCCTCTCCTCTCCTCTCCTCTCCTCTCCTCTCCTCTCCTCTCCTCTCATCTCCTCTACTTTACTCACCACTCTCCTTTCCTCCTCTCTCCTTCCTCCTCTCCTCTCCTCTCTTCCTCTCCTCTCCTCTGCTCTCCTCTCCTCTATCCTCTCCTCTCCTCTCCTCTGCTCTCCTCTCCTCTAATCTACCCCCCCATGCCCTCCCAGGTCGGACAGTAAGATCCAGCGCTTGGCCCAGAGACTGCACCGGCAGAGTGATGCCACACTGATCCGGGAATTCCGACCACTCCTCCTCCTGCCCGGAACACCAGGAACATCCCAGAGCCTCGACAGGTACACGTGGAGCACTGCGCCTGTCTTTCTCTTCTCCTCTCCTCCTCTTCTGTCCATCCTCTCCTCTCTTTTTTTTCCTTTTATGCAATCCCTCTCCTCTCCTCTCTTTTCCACTTCTCTTCTGTTCTTCTCATCTCTCCTCTCCTCTTTACTTCTCTCATCATCTATCCTCTCCTCGTCTTCTCCCACCTTTTCCCCTGCTCCCTTTTTTATTTGTCTCTCCTGTTTGTCCTCCTCTCTCTTTTCCCCTCCTCCTCTCTCCTTTACTACCTTATTTTCCTGTCCTTTTCTGCACTCCACCTGTCCTCTTTACGTGCTTTACTTTTCCTCCATCACTCTCTTCAGTCTGTCTATCCTGCTTTTTCTCTCTTCTCTTCTCTTCTCTTCTCTTCTCTTCTCTTCTCTTCTCTTCTCTTCTCTTCTCTTCTCTTCTCTTCTCTTCTCTTCTTCCCTCTCTTCTCCTCTTCTCTAAACTAAGAGTCCTATTGTTGTTAGTCACACTGTTACTAGTAATACTGATGTCTTTTGAGTGTGTGTGTGTGTGTGTGTACTTCTATTTGATGTGTCTAAAGAGTGTGTGTTGCCGCAGTGGCAGAGTTTCTCTGGAGTGTTTGATCGTGTTCTCCTGTGTTTGATGTCACACTACAGATTTACACTGATAGGTGTCGAGTGAGGTTGTGATGAGTGTGTGTGTGTGTGTGTGTGTGTGTGTGTGTGTGTGTTTGTGTCTTGGGTACCACTTTTTGTGTGTGTCGTGTGTGTGTGTGTGTGTGTCTGTCTGTCTGTCTGCAGCTCTGGTAATGAAGTAAACAGCTGTGCACAAGTATTCTTATCTAACTTCCCTCAAGTGTGTGTGTGTGTCGGTGTGTGTGTGTGTGCATGTGTGTGTGTCTCTACAGCCCTGACAGTGAAGTAATCAACCGTGCACGAATGTTTTCCTATCTAATTTCTCTCATTGTTGGCTGTGAAGATGGTACTGGCATAGTGAGTGGTTAAGTGTGTGTGTGTGTGTGTGTCTGTGTGTGTGTATGTGTGTGTGTGTGTGTGTGTGTGTGTGTCTGTGTGTGTCTGTGTGTGTATGTGTCTGAGTGTGTGTGTCTGCAGCTCTGATAGCAAAGTAAACAGTTGTGTTTGACTGTCACAGTCAGCATCTTACTGATGCTGTTGCAGGCTGAAGATGATGATGGCACTAATAATGATGGTGATGAAGATGTGGTAATGATGATAATGGTCTTTATTATGTTTTGTAGGAGATTTTGGGAGATCTGTGTGAGGTCTGCTGTGTGTAAATGTGAGATAGCAGATGCTGATTGTTACTTTTCCCTTTGGTGTTCTTAGTGTAGTGTAGTAGTGTGTGAGTGTGTGTGTGTGTGTGTGTGTGTGTGTTTTTGTGTGTGTGTGCTTGCTTATGCGTGTGCAAGTGAAAGCTATTTATGTGCATGTTTGTGTGAGGAGGATTGCATTTGTGTGAGTGTGTGTGTGTGTGGAGGATTGTGTGTGTGTGTTTGCGTGTCCCTGTTGGCTGCCTAAGAATTGCAGGAAGGCTGTTTCAGACTAAATGATCGTGATGGAGATTCGATGAGGTTTGTTTATGTGTAGAGTGTTTGAGTTCGTGATGGTGTGCTTTTGTGTGTGTGTGTGTGTGTGTGTGTGTAAGAGAGGGTGTGTATGTGTGTGTGTGGCAACTGCTACAGGCAACACCATTACTTTGGCAGTGTTCCAGTTTTACTCTGGCCCTGGGGTAGCACTTGGTGTGTGTGTGTGTGTGTTTATGTGTGTGTGTAACTGCATAGGTCTATCTGTCAGTGTCCTTGCCTGTGTGCATGTGTGTGTGTGTTGCGTGTGTGTGCGTGCTAATTTGCCTCATTCTTTGCTAGCCTAGTTGCACACGTGTCATAAACATCTGTATGTGTGTGTGTGGTTGTGTGTGTGTGTGTGTGTGTTAACTAAAGGCAGGGTCCCTTACCTTTGCATGTGTTAAAGAGCAGGTAACATCCCTGACCAGCAGGCAGAGAGACAGACAGGCAGGTAGAGAGACAGATGCAAGTGTGGCATGACTGACAGGTAGAGAGGCGGACAGGTAGACAGACAGATGCACAGTGTGAGATGATTGACAGGTAACATTGAAGAGCAGGTAACATCACTGCACTCAAATAGATAGCTCCGTTGCTGTGGTAACAGTAATTATGTGTTTTTCATTGGACGGCCGGTGAGTCAGCCCACCCACCTGCACCTGATTGTCCTATGGGCATCAAGCATCAGGGACATGCCGTTCAAAAACTCCTTCAGGCCATTTCCTCATCTCTACTCACTAACACACCTTCTCAACGTGTCCTGCAACACACACTGCAGGTGTACACTGTACAGTATCTCAGTAGTACAGATGCACATAAGTGCATACTCTCCTACAGTGTTATGTAATACAGAGATATATGGCAATACATACTTGTCATCAAGCAGTATGACAAAATACCGTTACCTGTCACTATATAACCTTTGCTACTAGTACGAAATATGGGAAACCTTCCCCTTCATCATTACAGAAATGACACGCACACACATTCTCTCCACACACACACACACACACACACACACAAACACACACACACACACACACACACACTCCACACACACAATTTGTCCCCACACACACAGTCTCTCTCCACACACACAATCTGTTCACAATAATCACTCAATTATGTAAAATGTATTTAAAATAATTCTCAATTAACTTAGAGGGTTAACTTAGACTCAGTTTCGCTACAATGTGGCCTACAATGTAGCCTACAATGTAGCCTAATATTTGTAACGTTAAGTAGAGCGCTACGCAGCCCTCAGTCACTAGCCAAATTGGTTGTCAAGGTTACCTTTCATTTGGTAAGGTGATTGCTACTGCTCATCAGGTGTTGGCTAGCTTGGATTGAGCAACGCGACACATGCAATACTTATTCCAAAACGTTGATTTAGTTGTTATTTTCGGTTTACTATTTTTTTTAAGTTCATGGAAATTGAACTCGACATTGCCATTAATTGTGAAGTTTGATAGAGACGGTTACAGTAGGTACGTACATTCTATTGGGTATTGATATGGAACGGTGCTGAAGTTTTAAACTTTTTTGCCAGAACTATTTTCAAGGCGTGCATGATATATGATTTTACTGCATGCCTAGCAACCAATCAGAAAGCAGCACCACGTTCCAGAGGGTCATAAAATAAGATATCTGTTGTGTTATACAGTATGGAACAGAATAAGATATCTGGAAGAGGTTAAGGAACAGTTAAAGGAATGGTACACTCATTTCTCACATTTATTAATATAAATATTCACCATTACTTGTCAAGTGTGCATTTAAAACTCTGTCAAGCACGACCAGTGAAGTCATGCGTAAACCTACAGTATAGAAATATCCTCCCTACCATCGTGTTCAATGGCTTTGTCTTGGCCATAGTGTTTAATGGCTTTGTCTTGGTTGCAGTGGTTAATGGCTTTGTCTTGGCCATAGTGTTCAATGGCTTTGTCTTGGCTGCAGTGGTTAATGGCCTTGTGTCAGTGGAAGAGCTCAGTGATTGGAGCCATCAGTGGCACCCTTGAAGCATCGCTGGGAGAACAGCAGGACTGCTGACTGTAGGATCCTTGTAGTGTTACTGGGAAAATGAACTTAATTGGCTCTATTCCTCATCAGGAAACGACCCAACTGGTATATGACTCTGGTATTGGTCTGGCCCTCATGTGGCCTGATTTCGGCTCTAATGTGGTCTGACTATGGCTCTCATATGGCCCTGAGCACAAGGAGCGCCCCAATAACCCAAACCAGACGATAGGGAGCACCATAATATCTCTAACAACAGGAGGTGGGAGCACCCCAATATCTCTAAGGAGAGGAGGCGGAAACGTACCAGTGTCTCTAACGAGAGGATGAGAGGACACAGGAGCTCGGCCAAAGCAAAGTCCTTGCTGTCTAAAGGCATTACTGCTGCTCTTGTCTGATTGGTCAAGGTCAGACGATGATTTGTTCAAGGTCAGACAATAAATAAGAACGACTCCTCAATAATGGCCATTTCCAATATTGGCAGACTAATGAAGGACAAGGTCACATAGAGACAGGCTACATAATTAACGGTCCGTCCGAGCAGGTGTGTGTCTTCTCATTTTGCTCAAAGGAACTTACAGCACAGTGCTGGGATTGTGCGTGGACATGTTGCTAAAAACTTTGTCTGTGCAAGTGTACATGTTGGCCTTAAATATCTGAGTATAAATGTGAATTATACACATTCATTAATTACACTAACTCGTAAGTGCACTAGATAAATGGAAGAATAGGTTGAAATAGTATTTGGTTTGAACATTAGCCTGTGAGAATATTGCTCAGTTACAACATTAGATGCTTAAAACATTAGCCCATGACAACATTGTTCATTAGATGGATATAACATAAGTCTGTAAAAACATTACTCAGTTACAACATTAGTTAGTTAGAACATAAGTCTGTAAAAACATTATTCAGTTACAGCAATAGATAGTTAGAACATCATCAAACCCATTCTACTGTACTGCTCACCCTGCTTCTACAACATGCTCTCCACCAGCAACAGAAACAAACTCACTAAAATCACACACACCGCATCCAAAATCATTCATCACCCCACACCCAATCTCACTGATCTCCACCTCAAAGCAGTCACACGCCTTGCACATTCAATCACCAGAGATCACACCCACCCACTTCACTCACTTCACACTCCTTCCGTCTGGACGTAGGTACAGGACACTAAGATGGAGACGGGCGCGTTTTAACAAAAGCTTTGTCCCATCTGCCATTACTGCATTGAACAACCTCCCACAATAACCCTGCATTGGCCCTCCTGGAAGCACATACGATGTCTGTTATAAATGTTGTGTTTTTTATGGTGTTATATGTTGTCTGCTGTCATCAATGTGATGTTGGCTGTGACAAGTCTTGTGACGGCGGTGAAAACAAATTTCCCCCTGGGGACAATAAAGGCTATCTATCTATCTATCTATCTATCTATCTATCTATCTATCTATCTATCTATCTAATCTATCTAATCTATCTAATCTATCTATCTATCTAATCTATCTATCTATCTATCTATCTATCTATCTATCTATCTATCTATCTATCTAACATAAGTCTGTAAAAACATTATTCAGTTACAACATTAGTTATAACATAAGTCTGTAAAAACATTACTCAGTTACAACATTAGTTATAACATAAGTCTGTAAAAACATTGCTCAATTACAACATTAGTTAGTTAGAACATAAGTCTGTACAAACATTACTCAGTCACAACATAAGATGGTTAAAACATAAGTCTGTAAAAACATTGCTCAGTTACAACATTG
>CM050216.1:11068438-11070938 GCA_027475355.1 Coilia nasus | reverse complement strand
TAAAAGGTTAAGGGGTTTTAAGCATCACCGGATCGCTGGCTCAGAGGCACTGCCATCACACCCTATTGAGCTCTATAAAGACATTCAATTGGATTTTTCTTAGTGGTTGTTTAAGAGTACAAGTAGATGATAAAGAAGATGGCTGAATAGATGCGTGTGGATCATTTCTTTTCCTGTCGGCTCTTTAAAAGCCTCTTTTTTTATGCAGGAGGATAAATAAATAAACAAACAAAAAATAAATAAGTAAATACAATTGGATGAAATTGTCCCAGTAATGCGTCATGCTCTCAGTGCTGTGTCTGTGAGGCTGGAGTGTGTCTTGAGTGATGGATCCTGCTCTGCTCTTTAAACGGAGAGCAAACGCCTCCAGCACACTTCACTGCTTGGCCTCCTGAATGCCGCTCCCAGCTGACTCTCTCCGGCTGGCACGCTGATATGTGTGGTGGTGGTAGTGATGCGGTATGCGTCTGCATTCACAGCAGTGAGAAGTAGTACTGTATGTGTGCGCTCTCTCCTGTTCCGGTAGGCAGTAGTGTAGTGTAGTGTAGTTGTAGTGCAGTGTAGTATGTGTGCACTCTCAGTGAGATCGTCTGGAGAGATGAGTATTGTAGTGAGGTTCTGTAGTGTTCTAGTGAGATTCTGCAGTATTCTGTAGTGTTCTAGTGAGATTCTGCAGTGTTCTGTAGGGTTCTAGTGAGATTCTGTAGTGTTCTGTAGGGTTCTAGTGAGATTCTGTAGTGTTCTGTAGGGTTCTAGTGAGATTCTGTAGTGTTCTGTAGGGTTCTAGTGGATTCTATAGTGTTGTAGTGAGATTCTGCAGTGTTCTTGAGCGATCAGTGGTCTATGTGTGTGTGTCCAGAACGCGACCCAATTTGCCCTCAGTGGGAGATGAGGCCAGTGACCTTCCTCATCCCAAATACCACCAGCACATATGCTCACAGATATAGCACACACACACATGCACCCCCCCCCCCCCCCCCCCCACCACACACACACCCCCACACACACACACACGCAGTGGCTCTTCTAGTATTGAGCCATCTGATCGAGTGACATTACAAAGTGGTTCATTTTATCCGTGTGTGTGTGTGTGTGTGTGTCACTCGATCAGATGATTCCACACTAGACGAGCCACTGCATGTGTGTGTGAAGAGTGAGGGGAATCAGGCGATTGAAGTGCTAAGATGAAAGCGGTGTGGCATTTAGTGAAGAGGAGTGTGTGTGTGGTGGAGGTGGGATGGGGGGTGGTTGGGGAGGGGGGTGGTGACGTGAGCTAAGCCCTCTCTGTTTAGCTATTCGATGCCCTTACATGCACATTTAGCAGCTCCTGTTGTGTCAAGCCAGCTATTTTCATTACTAATTACACCACAGTTTTTACATCTCATCATAAAATGTCACTTAGTTCCAGTTATTGTCTCACTTGAACATATTGCTTAAGCAAAGTCCAGACCACTACCAGGACTACTGTTTTGAACCACACCCACACTAATTAATTATGCACTCTTATTCAAAACCACACCCACACTAATTCATTATGCACTTTTATTCAAAACCACACCCACACTGATTAGTTATGCACTCTTATTTAAAACCACACCCACACTAATTACTTCATGCACTGTTGTTCAAAACCACACCCATACCTACTAATTATGCACTCCTATTCAAAACCACACTAATTAATTATTCACTCTTTTTCAAAACCACACCCACACCTACTAATTATGCAGTATTATTCAAAACTACAACCATTCCTACTAATTATGCATTACTATTTAAAGCCACACCTACATGACCTAATTACATATTATTATATAAAACCACACCCACAACAACCAATTACGTGTTGTTATAGAAAACCACACACGTACTGATTAATTATGCATTATTAATCAAAACCACACCCAGCCCACAGTTAATAGTCTGCAGCATCTGCAGGCCAGTAACAGGTCTATGGATGACCTTTAGTGACCTTTAACCCCTGTGTGACCCCACAGGTGCTCCCGAGGCCCCCTCTGAGGTGCGTCTAAGTGTCACCAGCAACACGTCACTTACCGTCACCTTCCAGGAGCCCAGCAGCGTCAACTCTGCAGTGGTCACCAAATACAGAGGTACACACACACACACACACACTATTACATGCACACACACACATATACATATTCTCATGCACGCACACTCACATACACGCACACACACTCAAATACATGCTCACACACACACACACACATATGCACACAGTCTCTCCCTACAGCACCAAGCAAACTGTCATGCCAGCCCCCCCCCCCCCCCCCCCAACACACACATACACATGCATAACGCCTCACACACACCCATAACCCCCCACACACACACATACACACACACACACACACAGGAAGCAGCTGGCGCTAATGATTAGTGTCGCAAGACAGCGGGGTGGTAGTTTCTCTGCCCACACACATGCTTAAACACGAAACACGAAACACGACACACACACAACACACACACTTAAACCCAA
>CM050216.1:11050938-11053438 GCA_027475355.1 Coilia nasus | reverse complement strand
TGCCTGCCTCTCTTCTTCACTTATTTTCTCTTCTCTTCTTTCCTCTTCTTTTCTATCTGCCTCTCTTCTCTTCTCTCTTCTCTTTTCTTCTCCTCACCTGGTTTCCTCGTCTCTCTTCTCTTCTCCTTTTTTCTCCTTACTTCTCTTCTCCTCTCCTCTCCTCTCCTCCTCTCCTCTCCTCTTCTCCTCTCTTCTCTTCTCCTCTCTTCTCCTCTCTTCTCTTCTCTTCTCTTCTCCTCTCCTCTCTTCTCTTCTCTTCTCCTCTCTTCTCTTCTCCTCTCCTCTCCACTCTTCTCTTCTCTTCTCTTCTCTTCTCTTCTCTTCTCTTCTCTTCTCTTCTCTTCTCTTCTCTTCTCTTCTCTTCTCTTCTTGTCTAATAGAGTGAATGCTGCAGCTTGGATAGGTGTGTAAGCTAGTAGTGCTGCTGATGGCAGCTTTAGGCCATGTGCTTAAGAATACTCTTATTCCGCTTTATGTCTGTGTGTGTGTGTGTGTGTGTGTGTGTGTGTGTGTGTGTGTGTGTGTGTGTGTGTGTGTGTGTGTGTGTGTGTGTGTGTGTGAAAAATATGCTTCTGACAAAAGAAGAAGTATTAACCTCTCTCTCTCTCTCGGCTGAATGTAACCCCTTCCTAAAACCAATACCTCTCTCTCTCTCTTGCTTTCTCTGTCCCTCTCTCTGTCCCTCTCTCGCTGTCTTTGTCTCCCCCGTCTCTCTGTCTTTCTCTGTCTTTCTCTCTCCCTCTCCCTCTTTCTCTCTTTCTCTCACTCTCTCTCTCTCTCACACACACAGCAGACACATACTAATTGACTGCCATTTTGTCATATCTTGTAATAAAGTTTAATTTTAAAATCCTAAAATCTCTCTCTCTCTGTCGCTCTCAGGGAGGAGTGGGAGTGGTTGCAGAGTCTGTCAGGGGCGGAGGTGTTGGAGAAGCCTGAGGAGGCAAGAGAAGACTCCCCCACCTCGCCCTCTCCCCCCCCTCCCGCCCCCCCTCCTCCACCAGGAGCTCCAGACCGCCATCAGGAGCCTGCTCAGGCACATCAACCTACCTCTCACTCAGGTATAACTACACCTTTACACACACATCAACCTACCTCTCGCTCAGGTATGACTACACTTCTACACACACATCAACCTACCTCTCACTCAGGTACACTAACACACACATCAGCCTACCTCTCACTCAGGTACACTAACACACATCAGCCTACCTCTCACTCAGGTACACTAACACACACATTAACCTACCTCTCACTCAGGTACACTAACGCACACATCAACCTACCTCTCACTCAGGTACACTAACACACACATCAACCTACCTCTCACTCAGGTACACTAACACACACATCAACCTACCTCTCACTCAGGTACACTAACGCACACATTAACCTACCTCTCACTCAGGTATGACTACACCGGTACACACACATCAACCTACATCTCACTCAGGTACACTAACACACACATCAGCCTACCTCTCACTCAGGTACACTAACACACATCAGCCTACCTCTCACTCAGGTACACTAACACACACATTAACCTACCTCTCACTCAGGTACACTAACACACACATCAGCCTACCTCTCACTCAGGTACACTAACGCACACATCAACCTACCTCTCACTCAGGTATGACTACACCTGTACACACACATCAACCTACATCTCACTCAGGTACGCTAACACACACATCAACCTACATCTCACTCAGGTACACTAACACACACATCAACCTGCCTCTCACACAGGTATGACTACACCTTTATGACTACGTCTCACACAGGTAGACTAACACACACATCAACCTACCTCTCGCTCAGGTACACTAACACACATCAACCTACCTCTCACTCAGGTACACTAACACACACATCAACCTACGTCTCACACAGGTACGCTAACACACACATCAACCTACCTCTCACTCAGGTACACTAACGCACACATCAACCTACGTCTCACTCAGGTACACTAACACACACATCAACCTGCTTCTCACACAGGTATGACTACACCTTTACACACACATCAACCTACATCTCACTCAGGTACACTAAAACACACATCAATCTACCTCTCACTCAGGTACACTAACACACACATCAATCTACCTCTCACTCAGGTACACTAACACACACATCAACCTAACTCTCAATCAGGTATGACTACACCTGTACACACACATGAATCTACCTCTCACTCAGGTACACTAACACACACATTAACCTACCTCTCATTCAGGTACACTAACACACACATCAACCTACCTTTCACTCAGGTACACTAACACACACATTAACCTACCTCTCACTCAGGTACAGTAACACACATAAACCTACCTTTCACTCAGATACACTAATACACACATCAACCTACCTCTCACTCAGGTACACTAACACACACATCAACCTACCTCTCGCTCAGGTACACTAACACACATATCAACCTACCTCTCACTCAGGTATGACTACACCTGTACACACACATCAACCT
>CM050216.1:11040938-11045938 GCA_027475355.1 Coilia nasus | reverse complement strand
CAGCCCCATGTCCTTTCTATTTATCGTTATTTACTTTTTAAAATATGCCATTGTGAAATGGTTTCACAACCAAGAGAGAGCGAGAGAGAGAGAGAAAGTTCTTATCCTGTGGTGATTCTTCGGAATCGCTCAACTTCATCTGCCTCATGAGAGGTGGTAAAAGGTTGAGCCAAGAGGTTAGTCAAAATTGTTTCCACCTGATAGCGTGATCATAAACTAGGTTAACACAGTCCTGACCTTCCAAAATTAAACACATTTTGGTGCATAATTGTTTCTTTTAGACGAGCTTAATTATCAATATTTTTATGTTGGTCAGTCAGCAGCTAGGCTAGCATGCTAGTCATGCTCACTTAGCATAGACACTTTAGTTAGCTATCTATGCCGACCTTAGATGTTAGTTTGCAGTGGTTACACTAGCACTAGCCTGCTAATCAATGTGGTAGTAAGTAACATTTAGTCAAGGCTGACATTATGTCCTACCTGTGTTGTTATTGAAGTAATGTATTTTTATCATTCATTTTAAATGTGCTGGTGGAGTCTGTTAAGCTTTTGTGCCAGGGAACAACATTAGCACTAGCGCCCCTGTGCTAATGAGTAAGGGTAGCTAGCCAGCAGTGGCATGGTAGCTTAATGTGATGTTTGTGCGTAGATGTATGTGTGGGTGCGGGTGTGTGTAAGACATCTATAAAGGTGAGAGACTTCAGCTGAGTGTGTATGTAAACCCAGTGTAAAAGACTACTGTGTGTGTCTGTGTGTGTGTGTGTGAGAAATATTAGCATGGCGGTGTTGATGCTCCAGAGGGATAGGCAGTCCTCAAGCCCACTCAGAGCTCCCTTAGTAAGGCCTCCTGTGTGTGCGTGTGTGTGTGCGTGTGTGTTTATGTCTGTGTGTGCATGTGTTTGTTTGCACAAGTGGCAAGAATGTGTTTGTCTGCAGTGTGTGTGAGGTGAGATGGCTTAGCAAGATGAGCTATGACATAAACATACACACACATACATTTGGAAATTGTGTGTATGTGTGTGTGCGTGTGTCAGCAGTTGTATTCTGGCCAGCACAGTGGTGCCATGTCTATATGTGCCTTGGCTCTCTATTTTAAAGTGTTTCTGTGTGTCTGAGTCTGTGTGTGTCTGTGTGTCGGTGTGTCTGAGTCTGTGTGTGTCTGTGTGTGGGTGTGGGTGTCGTAGCTCTTTCTGCACCCATATGAATGTCTATTCATTGCCATACTGTGTATGTGTGCCAGTGGGGGTGTGTATATATTATAGAAATGTGTGTGTGTGTGTTTCACCTAAACTAAATGTACACATTAAATTTCCTGCCTGTCCAGACTTTCATTTAGCAAAATCTCATTTGACATTTAATTCCCAATCTTAAAAAAAATTATCACACACACAGACACACACAGATATTCTGATGAGTAACTGTGGGTGTGTGTCTGTATGTGTAAATTAATTCGCTCATAGACACACACACACACAGTGTAAAATGAAAGATTAAGGCAGACGTCTTCACATTGTTGAGTTGCACTATGCTATGTGTGTGTGTGTGTGTGTGTGTGTGTGTGTGTCGTTTCACATTGTTGAGCTGCACTATGCTATGTGTGTGCGCATGTGTGTGTGTGTGTGTGTGTGTCGGTGTGTGTGTGTGTGTGTGTGCGCGTATGCGTGTGTGTGTGTGTGTGTGTGTGTGTGTCTTTTCACATTGTTGAGCTGCACTATGCTATGTGTGTGCGTATGTGTGTGAATGTGCGTGTGTGTGTGTGTGTATGTGTGTGTCTTCACATTGTTGAGCTGCACTATGCTATGTCACATGACCAGTGCAGCGTAGCGGCTGCATTCTTTCCACAGGAGTCAGACTGCGGTGGTAAAGCACACACACACACACACACACACACACACACCCATAGGCACACACACACACACACACCCATAGGCACACACACACACACACACACCCATAGGCACACACACACACTTTCTCTGGCTACGTCAGCCTGCCACCAGACTCGCATTACACACATTTTTTTCTGAGCAGAGCACACACACAGCCACGCGTCTACAGTTGACACTGTACACAGACACACACACACACACACACACACACACACACACAAACAGCCACACGTCTACAGTTGACACTGTACACAGACACACACACACACACACACACACACACACACACACACACACACACAAACAGCCACACGTCTACAGTTGACACTGTACACAGACACACACACAGGCACACACACACACACACAATCACATCGATGCTCAGGCTTTGCCATATCAAAATCTGAATCGGATGCATTGTCCAAGTATACTTCCATACACAAGGAATTTGATGTGTCCCGATGTTGCCTCTTTTAGTATAGTATTTAACAATATTTAACATGTAGACATGCAGTGATTCAGTAGTATACTATAGTATAATATTTAACATGTAGACATGCAGTGATTTAGTAGTATACTATAGTATAATATTTAACATGTGGACATGCAGTGTTTCAGTAGTATAATATTTAACATGTGGACATGCAGTGTTTCAGTAGTATAATATTTAACATGTGGACATGCAGTGTTTCAGTAGTATAATATTTAACATGTGGACATGCAGTGATTCAGTAGTATACTATAGTATAATATTTAACATGTGGACATGCAGTGTTTCAGTAGTATAATATTTAACATGCAGACATGCAGTGATTCAGTAGTATAATATTTAACATGTGGATATGCAGTGATTCAGTAGTATACTATAGTATAATATTTAACATGTGGACATGCAGTGTTTCAGTAGTATAATATTTAACATGTGGACATGCAGTGATTCAGTAGTATAATATTTAACATGCAGACATGCAGTGATTCAGTAGTATACTATAGCATAATATTTAACATGTGGACATGCAATGACTCAGTAGACAAACGTCTGTAAAATCACATAATACACTTACAAGGCCATAGAAATATCATGTATAATAGAAAGTATCAAGTACAGTATCAACCATATACAATCATATACAAAGGCAGTAATACACAAAATATAAACCTGTATATATATATATATATATATATATATATATATATATATATATATATATATATATATATATATATATATACCCACGCACACATACACAGTACTGCTCCCTATTACCCACTCTGTGGACTATTCTTACAATTTCTTGCTCCCTCCCTTCTCTCTGCCTGTGTCCCCTCTCTCTCTCTCACTCTCTCTCACTATTCCTCTCTCTCTCTCTCCCTCTCTCCCTCGCTCTCCACCTCTCTCTGTCTGCCTCCTTTCTTCTCTTTCTCCTCCTCCCACACACTCAGATAACTGTCTTGTAAATACAATTTATTCCTCGTAAGTCTCCTGGCTGGAAAATCTGATACAAGTGAGGAGGACATTTACACACACATACACTGTCTCTCACACTCACACAGATACACGCATGCATACAAAACACACACACACACACACACACACACACACACACACACACACATACATACATATTAAATTCAGCACCCCTTCCTTTGTCTAAGTGTGTGTGTGTGTGTGTCTGTCTTCATTCCTTCACAAATACATCACACAGCCAGTCTTCTATCTTGCTATTTCTTTTCTTTTGTATTGATTCCTGGGTTGGGTGTGTGTTACAGCATTTGGATGAGATCTGGCATGATGTCCACTGGCTAATTGACGTGTGTGTGTGTGTGTGTGTGTGTGTGTGTGTGTGTGTGTGTGTGTGTAACAGCATATGGATGAGATCTGGCATGATGTGTGCTTGGCTAATTGACGTGTGTGTGTTACAGCATATGGTTGAGATCTGGCGTGATGTGTGTTGGCTAACTGACGTGTGTGTGTGCATTTGTTCTAGCACATGAATGAGATCTGGCATGGTGTGCGTTGGCTAATGGACGCTCTGTGTGTGTGTGTGTGTGTGTGTGTGTTGCAGCATATGGATGAGATCTGGCATGATGTGGCTAATGGATGCTGTGTGTGTGTGTGTGTGTTCTAGCATATGGATGAGATCTGGCGTGATGTGCGCTGGCTAACGGACGCTCTGCAGTACGCACGCTACAAGCAACCGGGGGGTGGAGTCTCCATCAGCTGCCTATTGGTCGCCGCGGAAGAGGCCGCCGCCCACAAGAGTGACTCCACCTCCTCCAACACGGATTACGTGGCCACGCCCTCTCCCTCCCCCAAACCACGCCGCAGGAAGGCTACCAGCGGTGAGTGTGTGTGTGTGTGTGTGTGTGTTTGCATTTATATAATTTGAATGTCAGTGTGTGGTTTTTGTGTGTGTATGTACATTTATATATTTTGGGCATCATTTGTGTTGATATACAGTAGAAATGTTGGGGTGGTAATGCGTATGTGTGTGTGTTTGTGTGTGTGTGTGTGTATTTGGTCAGACTCCCAGCCGGGCTCAGACGATGAAGGTTCGGAGGTCTTTCTCCCGACGGACAGCGACTACGACTCGAGCGAAGCCCTGAGCCCGCGCGACAGCGAGCCGCTCTTCTCCTCCGCCCAGGACATATCCCAGCATGCCCTGCAGAACACATCCCGTCAGCCCTTGCAGCACCTATCCCAGCAGGCCGTGCAGGCGCTGAGCGGGAGCGCCCCCGATGTGCTGCAGATGCACGACCTCAAGTACAGTGTCTGCCCCTCCCCCTCCACGCCATGCCCCTCCCCCTCTGTACTAAGCCCCTCCCCATCCTCCTCGGCCGCACCCCTGGACCCCGCGGCCTTCTCGCGCCACCTGGATGAGCTGTCAATCACGCCCTATTTGGCCCGGGCCCCGCCCCCATCGCGTTCCAGCTTCCTGTGCGACCCCCCCACCAAGAGGAAGCTGCTGTCCAAGAGCCACCCCCAGCGCAGCTACTACCCCGCCCCCCACCGCTGGCTCCGCCTCCAGAGCGACAGCCAATCGGCAGGCCTCTCCGAGGGCATCTACACGCCCCAGAGCGACCTGGTCGCTGCCTCCACGCTGGCCTTGG
>CM050216.1:11013438-11015938 GCA_027475355.1 Coilia nasus | reverse complement strand
AGTAGTGGATCCAGGGGACGCTGCCAAGAGGAGACGCTACCTTTCCAGACGGCTCACTGGAACCGGCGTCTGGGAGTGTTTGTGTGTGTGTGTGTGTGTGTGTGAACTAGGTTTGTGTGTCTGGGAGAGGGAGAACGTGAGCAAGCAAGAGAGAGAGAGAGAGTCAGAGCGTGTGTGTACAATGTTTGTGTGCTAGGGGAGAAACAGAGAGAGAGAGAGCGAGAGAGAGAGTGTATGTGTGTGTGAACTATGTGTCTGGGAGTGTGTGTCTGTGTGTGTAGGTGTGTGCACTAGGTGTCGCTTGTCTGGGAGAGAGTGTGTGTGTGTGTGCGCATAGTTGTGTCAGTGTCTAGAAGTGTGTGTGTCAGTGTGTATTGGTGTGTGTGTGTGTGTGTGTGTGTGTGTGTGGATGTATGACTGCATGTGTGCATTTGTAAATATGAACATCTGCATGTGTGCAAGTGTAAGTGTATGCTGTGTGTGTGTGTGAGAGAGAGAGACAGAGCCAGAGAGGGAGAGAGAGCGCATGTATGAGTGTGTGTGTGTCAGGGGTAGTGTGTGTGTGTCTGTGTATGTGTGTGTGTGTCTGTGTATGTGTGTGTGACTGTGTGTGTGTGTGAGTGTGTGTGTGTGTATTAGGAGTCTGCCCGTTAGACTGCGCTGCCCTGTTTAAAGTGTTTATGTATACCGGCCTACTCTAACTGGCTCTTTGTCCCCAACTGTTTACAGAAGCTTATTTTGGGAAAATTCCACTGGACGGGACAGGCCTGTGTGTGTGCGTGTGTGCGTGTGTGTGTGCGTGTGCGTGTGCATGCGTGTGTGTGAGATCCACTGGCTAGGGCAGCCCCTCATCGTAAATCACTGAGTCTATGGCCCTGTGTCATGGTAATCAGTGTAAGGAGTGTATTCTTCAGTGTGAGTGTGTGCGTGTGTGAGAGTGTGTGCAGACATGTCTGAGTGTGTGAGAGTAAAGATGTGTGTGCATGACAGAGAAAGTGTGTGTGTGTTTGTGTGTGTGTGTGAGAGAGAGAGAGATAGAGAGAGAGCGAGAGAGAGAGAGAGTGTGAGAGTGTGTGCAGACACGTGTGTGTGAGAATGAAGATGTGTGTGCATGAGAATGAAGGTGTGTGTGTGTGTGTGTGAGAGAGAGAGAGAGAGAGAGAGAGAGAGAGAGAGAGAGAGAGAGAGAGAGAGAGAGAGAGAGCAGTCAGGTGTCTGTGTGTGTGTCATGTGAATATACATGTGTATGTATATGTGTATGAGTGAGGGTATGTGCATATGTAAGTGTTGTGTATGTGTGATTGTTGACTATGTGTAATAATGTACATTTGAACAAGCTACATTTCTCCAGTATTCATAATTACACAAAGATGTTCTTTATTTTGACACACCATGTAGAGTATCTAGATAATGCATGTTGGTTTTGCAGAGTAAATGAGATACTGTATGTTGGTTTTGCAGAGTAAATGAGATACTGTATGTTGGTTTTGCAGAGTAAATGAGATACTGTATGTTGGTTTTGCAGAGTAAATGAGATACTGTATGTTGGTTTTGCAGAGTAAATGAGATACTGTATGTTGGTTTTGTAGAGTAAATGAGATACTGTAGCAGAAGATGAGTCAAAGAACCAGTGTCACCTTTTTATATTTACCACCATTAACCAATCACAATACAGAGCCTAATACCCATAGACATCCAACCAATCACAATACAGAGCCTAATACCCATAGACATCCTCTACATATACATAGGATGTCTATGCTAATACCACCAGCTACATATGCTTGTGTGTGTATGTATGTATTTGAGAGAGACAGTGTGTGAGTGAGTGGGATGTACATCTGGAGAAATCTGCACACACACATTTAAATCTTTTTTTTTGTGAGTGGCAACTAGACATGTATCATGACAAGATCCACATTTGACTTAGAAGAGGTCTTAAATGGCATCACTGGCATCTGTTCATGTGCACCAAGGATACCCGCATAGCTGGTGTCTATGTAAGCATCAAAAGATCAGCCAATTTCGAAAACAATAACAGGTTTGTTCAATGTTTGGATAGTGATTGATAGCAGCTTCCAATGAAACACGCTGATCGGGCATGAGAGTAAACCAGTCTGTTTTGACACGTTCAGTGTGATGGATTGCTATAGTGTTAGCAGCATGGTGTAATGGATTGCTATAGTGTTAGCAGCATTGTGTGATGGATTGCTATAGTGTTAGCAGCATTGTGTGATGGGTTGCTATAGTGTTAGCAGCATTGTGTGATGGGTTGCTATAGTGTTAGCAGCATTGTGTGATGGGTTGCTATAGTGATAGCAGTTTTATGCAGCACTTTCAGTGTTTCAGGGTTAGCGCTACTAAGCGGCCATGTTGTGATATACAGTCCCTTGTTAGCTAGGCAGCTATTCAGCATACGTGCCATGGTTTGTCTTTGCTGGTCATGGTGCTCCACACAGAACGTTTCATGTTTAGATGGATACCACACAGACAAGTTAGA
>CM050216.1:11000938-11010938 GCA_027475355.1 Coilia nasus | reverse complement strand
ATGGTTCAGCCTCAGAACCAACTTCCAGAAGACATACAAAAAAGCTCCTACTGTTGGCAGTTTCAAATCCAGATTTAAGACCAAACTGTTCTCAGATGCTTTCTGCTGATGATTATCCTTTAATTACTATGCTTTTTCGTTCTTTTTTATTAAAAATGTCTTTTATTTACCTTACATTTATTTTAGTTTTATTCTTTTAAGCATTTACACTTATTTTATGCTTTTACATACACTATTGTTCTTTGCTTTTATTTTTGTTAAGCACATTGAACTGCCTTTGTGTATTATGAAATACGCTTTACAAATGAACTTGCCTACACAAACAGTCTGGATATAATCATCTGATGCAATCTGCCAGCTGTCTTTTCAACAGAGATTATCTGTACGGCACATCTAATCACACACTAAAATCAGATAATGATATTGGCCAGTCACACACACACACACACACACTTAAATCAGATATGCACACTAAAATCAGATAATGATATTGGCCAGTCTCACACACAGAAACACACACACACACACACACACACACAAACACACAAACACACACACACACACACTTAGATCAGATATGCACATTACAATAAGATTTAATGATATTGGCCAGTCACAGCCTGCCCCCCCCTCTCCACACACACACACACACACACACATCACATCAGATATGTATTTTGAAATCAGATATGAGCCAGTTATACAGAGGCAATTAGGGGTGTCAAAGTGCAGAGGCAACACACACACTCACACACACACATACACACACACATATACAGTCGAGACTGTCAAAGTGCAAGGACAGCACAGTGGGTTTCTAGACGTTTCTACCAGACAGAGATGGTGAAACATTACACATACAGCCAAAGCCTGCTATCAGAATGACATCGGCATGCAGGGTAGATGTGTGTGTGTGTGTGTGTGTGTGTGTGTGTGTGTGTGTGTGTGTGTGTGTGTGTGTGCCTACCTGTAGTCTGACACTCTTGGTCATCGGCGTCGAGCAGCATGTGTTTGGTGACGTGGAGCGAGCCGTCGTTGACCTCGGGGGTGATGCCCAGGAGGTGGCACATGAGGGGGTAGATGTGTGTATGTATGTGTGTTTGGTGGTGTGTGTGTGTGTGTGCGTGTGTGTGCCTACCTGTAGTCTGGCACTCTTGGTCATCGGCGTCGAGCAGCATGTGTTTGGTGACGTGGAGCGAGCCGTCGTTGACCTCGGGGGTGATGCCCAGGAGGTGGCACATGAGGGGGTAGATGTGTGTATGTATGTGTGTTTGGTGGTGTGTGTGTGTGTGTGTGTGCGTGTGTGTGTGTGTGCCTACCTGTAGTCTGGCACTCTTGGTCATCGGCGTCGAGCAGCATGTGTTTGGTGACGTGGAGCGAGCCGTCGTTGACCTCGGGGGTGATGCCCAGGAGGTGGCACATGAGGGGGTAGATGTGTGTATGTATGTGTGTTTGGTGGTGTGTGTGTGTGTGTGCGTGTGTGTGTGTGTGCCTACCTGTAGTCTGGCACTCTTGGTCATCGGCGTCGAGCAGCATGTGTTTGGTGACGTGGAGCGAGCCGTCGTTGACCTCGGGGGTGATGCCCAGGAGGTGGCACATGAGGGGGTAGATGTGTGTATGTATGTGTGTTTGGTGGTGTGTGTGTGTGTGTGCGTGTGTGTGCCTACCTGTAGTCTGGCACTCTTGGTCATCGGCGTCGAGCAGCATGTGTTTGGTGACGTGGAGCGAGCCGTCGTTGACCTCGGGGGTGATGCCCAGGAGGTGGCACATGAGGGGGTAGATGTGTGTATGTATGTGTGTTTGGTGGTGTGTGTGTGTGTGTGTGTGTGCGTGTGTGTGTGTGTGCCTACCTGTAGTCTGGCACTCTTGGTCATCGGCGTCGAGCAGCATGTGTTTGGTGACGTGGAGCGAGCCGTCGTTGACCTCGGGGGTGATGCCCAGGAGGTGGCACATGAGGGGGTAGATGTGTGTATGTATGTGTGTTTGGTGGTGTGTGTGTGTGTGTGTGTGCGTGTGTGTGTGTGTGCCTACCTGTAGTCTGGCACTCTTGGTCATCGGCGTCGAGCAGCATGTGTTTGGTGACGTGGAGCGAGCCGTCGTTGACCTCGGGGGTGATGCCCAGGAGGTGGCACATGAGGGGGTAGATGTGCACCGTCTCAAAGCCCCCCACCTGCAGCCCCCGCCGGAAGTCTGGGCCCACCGCACGGAAGAACGGCTTCATGTCCATCACCTCGTTATCGAACCCGTGCTCGCCCTTATTAAATTGCACTGGGAAGAGCTGTGGAGAGAGAGATAGAGAGAGATAGAGAGAGAGAGAGAGAGAGAGAGAGAGAGAGAGAGAGAGAGAGAGAGAGAGAAAGAGAGAGAGAGGGGGAGAGAGAGAGAGGGGGAGAGAGAGAGGGAGAGGTCAGGGCCCACCGCATGGAAGAACGGCTTCATGTCCATCACCTCGTTATCGAACTCGTGCTCGCCCTTATTAAACTGGACTGGGAAGAGCTGTGGAGAGGGGGATATAGAGAGAAAGAGAAGGAGAGGGGGATAGAGAAAGGGAGGCATAAAGAGAAGGGGAGAGAGAGAAGTCAGGGTCCACCGCATGGAAGAACGGCTTCATGTCCATCACCTCGTTATCGAACCCGTGCTCGCCCTTATTAAACTGCACTGGGAAGAGCTGTGGAGAGGGGGTTAGAGAGAGATGTAGAGGGGGAGAAGGAGAGGGAGAGAGGGAGAGGCAGATGGGCAGGAGAAAAAGAGAGAGGGAGAGGAGGGTGGACGGAGAGGAAATGAGAGAAAGAAAGAGGGAGGGAGAGGGATGGGGTCATGTCTGATGCATTAGTCTGTGTTTGTGTGTTGTGATAGTGTTTGATGTACTGGTGTGTGTGTGTGTGTGTGTGTGAGTGCCTACCCTCTTGATGATGTATCCAGGGATGATGGGTAAAATGCGTATTTTGTGTCCAAAATCTACCAGCTACTTTTTATTTGTTACCAGCCAAATGTGTGTGTGTGTGTGTGTGTGTGAATGTGTGTGTGTGTATGTGTGGTCACCCCACTGATGATGTATGGAGGGTCAGCCCAGAGGATGATGGGTAATATGCCAGGGTGTGTGTGTATGTGTGTGTGTGTGTGTACTCACCCCATTGATGATGTATTCTGGGTCGGCCCAGAGGATGATGGGTAATATGTGTGTGTGTGTGTGTATGTGTGTGTGTACTCACCCCGTTGATGACGTATCCAGGGTCAGCCCTGAGGATGATGGGTAATGTGTGTGTGTGTGTGCGTGTGTGAGTACTCACCCTGTTGATGACGTATCCGGGGTCGGCCCAGAGGATGATGGGTAATATGCGTGGGTGTTTGGCATAGTGCAGTCTCTCGGGCATGTCCTCCTTCTTGTAGACGTGCAGGTGCGGGTGTGTGTGTGTGTGTGTGCATGTGTGTGTGTACTCACCCCGTTGATGACGTATCCTGGGTCGGCCCAGAGGATGATGGGTAATATGCGTGGGTGTTTGGCGTAGTGCAGTCTCTCGGGCATGTCCTCCTTCTTGTAGACGTGCAGGTGCGGGTGCGCCCCCTTGAGGGCGCTGTAGACCTTCTCCAGCATTCCCTCCCGCGGCAGCAGCATTCCCGAGGGCCCGTAGTCCACCAGGTGGAACTTGATGTCGCGGAAGGAGAAGCCGGGGATCTTGGAGAGGATGATCTCGTTGGCGCCGGCCCCGCGCTGCACCGTGGTCATGCCGTGGTCGGCCGTGATGATGACGTTGAGGCGCTCGGTGAGGCCGTGCGATTGGATGGCGTGGCGTATGTAGCCCACCGTGCGGTCCACCGTCTGCACCATGGCGCGGCGCTCGGGCGTGTCCGGACCGTACTTGTGGCCCGTCTTGTCCGGCTCGCCGAAGTACAGCGTCACCAGGTCCAGGTCCCGCCGGGCGAACCAGTCGCCGACCACGCGGTCCACGTTGAGCCGCCAGTCCGTCTCATTGCTGTGGTCGTACAGGAAGGGCTCCACCTGCTTCACCCCCACCTCCTCCTTCTGATAGGTCGCCGCCGTGCCCGGGAAGTGCAGAGACCCCGCCTTCAGGCCCTGTGATTGGATCATCGGCACAAGGGAAGCTGCCGATTGGCCCATATTACACAGATGTGTGTGTGAAAAAGTACCTGTCTCTGTACTGTGATCCAGATGTTATTACGCAGGTCAGGTGTGTGTGTGTGTGTGTGTGTGTGAGAGAGAGAGAGAGTAACTGCCTCTGAGCTGTGATCCAGATGTTATTACACAGGTGTGTGTCTGTGTGTGTGTGAGAGAGAGTGAGAGAGAGAGATAGAGAGAAATAGAGAGAGAGAACCTGTCTCTGTGCTGTAATCCAGATGTTATTACACAGGTGTGTGTGTGTATGTGTATGTGTGTGTGTGGTGTGTGTGTGTGTGTGTGTGTATGTGTTTGTGTGAGTGTGTGTGTAAGTACCTGTCTCTGTGCTGTGATCCAGATGTTATTACACAGGTGTGTGTGTGTGTGTGTGTGTGTGTGTGTGTGTGTGTACCTGTCTCTGGGCTGTGATCCAGATAGGCAGGGTGCCGTTGTCCCAGTAGTCATCCACGAACTGGGTCATGTAGTACTGCTTCTTCTCCTGGGTGCTGATGTTGAACCACATGTTATGGATCACACCATGGTTCTCAATGTAGCGCCCTGGAGTGGGGAACATACTGTTAGAACCACATGTTATGGATCACACCATGGTTCTCAATGTAGCGCCCTGGAGTGGGGAACATACTGTTAGAACCACATGTTATGGATCACACCGTGGTTCTCAATGTAGCGCCCTGGAGTGGGGAACATGCTGTTAGAACAAGCCTGCTGAGGGAACATGCTGTTAGAACATAGTGGTAGAACAACCCTGGGGAGGAAACACGCTGTTAGAACAGCCCTGATGAGGGGAACATGCTGTTAGAACCACGTTATGGATCACACCATGGTTCTCTATGTATCGCCCTGATGTTGGAACAACCTTATGATTCTAATGTTCCTCCTCAACGGGGCAGCTGTGGCCTAATGGTTGGGGAGTGGGTCTGGTGTGTGTGTGTTTGTGTGTGTGTGTGTGTGTGTGTGTTTGTGTGTGTGTGCGTGTTGGTAGCTGTGGCCTAATGGTTATGGAGTTGGTCTGGTGTGTGTGTGTATGTGTGTGTTGGTAGCTGTGGTCTAATGATTAGGGAGCTGGTCTGGTGTGTGTGTGTGTGTGTGTGTGGGGGGGGGGGGGGGGGGGGTGGTGGTATGTGTGTGAGTTGCTTTTGGGATTGGCTGAGCCACCTGACTGCTGCTGATTGGCTTCACCTCTGCAGTTGAGTTTATCCCGATAAACTTGGCCACTTTCCTGACTCTTGTGTCATGCAGTGTGTGTGTGTGTGTGTGTGTGTGTGTGTGCATGCATGTGATCTGGCCAAATGCCCAGCACATAATCTTTACACCACAATAAAGACAGGACAGAGAGAGTGTGGGGGGTAGCATTCAGACCATGTCTGTGTCATAAAAATTAAGATGGGGCAGAAAGATTGTGTGCGGTGGCATTCAGACTGTGTGTGTGCATGTGCGTGCGTGTGTGTGTGTGTGTGTTGGGCTAATAGATGACAGGAGACAAGTGTGTGATAACTCCTACCATTCTTATCTGCAGGGGAACAAAGCTGCACAGATTTGTCTGAGGAGCTGTTACGGGTCTGAGATGAATATTATGCAACAGGCGCTAATATGAGTCAAAGGGCATTTTCACAAAGCATTTTATCTCTACTGTATGCAACACTGTACATTAACACCAGATGGGCTAGGGCCAATTCATGTAAGATCCTTATTTAAGATGGCAAGACTTTTACCCTTAAGAATACAGCTAGTACAGTTGACCTTGAACTTAAACTTGACGAAGGTAAAGGTCAACTTTATTACCCCAGTGGAAGCAGCGGCGGTTCTACATTGAATTACTTCCCGGGTGAGACCCCCTCGGAGCCCCCCCCCCCTTATCAGAACTTTCAAAAAAGTATAAGTTATCATGAACAAAAAATACAATGAAATACTCTATAAACATAGTGGCAAAAATATATACAATCACATATATAAATACAACAAATAATATAGTGGCAGAGGATGCTCCGAAATATTTTAAAAGAGCCCCTGAAATTGCAGTTGAATTGGCATTGAAATGAACATCAAAATACTGTAGGCTACAAAAACTCTAATACAAAACATCCATAATTGCAATTTATTATTAACATGCCCTTACATGCTAAATGTCTGTCATTACACTATATTAATCTATCTTTTAGGGAGGAACAATTAGCTCCTTGGTTACTGCCTCGAATTCTACAGTATGCTTCTTACACATTCAGGTATGCTAAACTATAGTTAAACTATGCAAACTATGAGTTGCAGCAAATAGCAAATGTTGAATCTACCATAATAACATTCTGTTGGCTAATTACAGGGCTCAACGTAAACCCAAATTATGGAAATCAATAATAACTGAACTTGTAACAGTTTTGTTGCAAAGCCAAATCTTATGGTGAAATTAGATCTTGTGTTTGTTGAGCTAAGACCGAATTATTGTTGAGTATAGCAATCGTAGCATCATAGCTGTAAGGCTAACAAACATAAGAGTTATACCATGCTTAACACTTTCATTCATGGCATGGATAACGTAATCATGCAGAGAGATAGGTTGCATACCTAGGGTCCTTCACAAAATGGCGCCCAGGGTGGTTGCCCCACTCGCCCCCCTCAGAACCGCTACTGAGTGGAAGCTATTGATGTGGTCATTGCATGTCTCATAGCATATGGTGCTCAGACACACCAAAGGCAAAACATACAAGACACAATATACACATGCACAGAGAATGAATAGTTCAAATAGTTAAATTCAAAGTACTAGTGCATGAATTTATCAGAGTTCCAAGAGTATTTCAGTATTTTATGTGATTGCAGCAGACACAAAGATCTCATGCAGGAGTGTGATGCAAATATATCCTATATCCATGCAGGAGACAATCAAATGTGTATTGCCCTTATAAACTAAAGTGTGGAAGTTATATTTTTGTCTGATTCATACGCTTCAGACATACAGTGCTGTAACCAGAGTAAGAGGGAATAACCAGTGCACAAGCGTGTACATGCATGTCCTCATTCTCCTAATCATGCCCTTTTTAAGCATACTGAGCATGGCCCTGAGCATAGATGTCAATCATATTGAGCATGACCCTGAGCATAGATGTCACTGATCCTGAACATGCCCATCAGCATAGAGGTCACTCACACTGTCACTCATTCTGAGCAAGACCCTGAGCACAGATGTCACTGACATTGTCACTCATATTGTCACTGATACTGTCAGTGATACTGAGCATAGAAGTTACTCATTCAGAGCATAGATGTCACCAGACGTCTAAATGAGACCAGCAGACAGCAGTGTGCAGGAATGCATTATAAAAGGCAATAATGCAATAAATGTTTACAATGTTTAAGAAAAAAGGGGGAGACTAGGACATGAGTGCAGGGGTTGTTAACCCCATGGTGCCTCTGCTCTGCTCTTCTGTGTGTCAGTGTGCAAACACCGCTTGGCCTTCACTCCAGTAAAAACATGCCCAGTAAACATGCCAGTCAGCTTTTAATATTTGCACCAGTACATACAGTAGACTATTACAGCCCAGTGGGTGTGTCTTTATATTGCATAGCATAGTGTATGTCATATATTATATTGTAATAATAAATCATATACTATTAACTCAAATCACATCACATAACATTAGGTATTTTTGGAAAGGTAATACATATATCACATTATATATCATACCAAATGCATTTAATATCATGTCATAAAACCATAAATCATATATCATATCATATCATATCATATATCATAACATATATCATATCATGTCATGTCATGTCATGTCATATCATATCTAATATTTGCAGGAATGTTTTTGGTAATGAATAAAACAATGGCAAGATTTATAAGCATTTGAATCCTGTTATAACTGTTAAGTAAATATTATTTTTATGATTGAATTAAGGTGGATGGAGTTTATACTGAAGGCCTATGAGCAGTAGTGTTTGTCCCCTGTGGGGTGCCATACCTGTGAGCAGGGTGAAGTGTGTGGGGCTGGTGATGGTGAGGTAGGGGGGCGTCACGTACGCTGCCCGTACCCCCTCCTCCGCCATGCGGTCCAGATGGGGGGTGTCCACGTCGCGGTCGTAATCCCAGCGGAAGCCGTCGAAGGAGATGAACAGCAGCTTGTTCCGCGGTCGTGCACACGGGCCCTTCGCCGGGGCTCCATGCACCGCTGATGACATCAGCAGGGCCAACACACACACGCTCACACACACGGACAGTAACATCGCTGCCTCTGTCTTTGCCCGTCACTCTACAGTACACTGGTGCAGCAACACCCACACACTCCACTTATAACACACCGTTCACATCACAGGAGGAGCACAGGGCAGGGTGTGTGTGTATGTGTGTGTGTGTGTGTGTGTGTGTGTGTGTGTGTGTGTCTGACAGTGACCTCCGTGCACTGTGTGTGTGTGTGTGTGTGTGTCTGACAGTGACCTCTATGCACTGGGTATGTGTGTGTGTGTGTGTGTCTGACAGTTACCTCTGTGGACTGTGTGTGTGTGTGTGTGCAAGCTTATGTGTCTCCTGTATCAGTGTGTGTACTGTAAGGGCATGATGATGATCTAATCTGCTGTTATCTGCTCTTATCAGAGGAAGGGTTGAAGTCTGTGTGATGCCGCTAGCTGAAGTCTGTGTGTAAGTGCGGCTAGCTGAAGTCTGTGATGCCACGGCTAGCTGGAGTCTGTGTGTTAGCGTGGCTAGCTGGAGTCTGTGCAATAGCCTTACTAGCTGAAGTCTGTGATGGCCTGGCTAGCTGTAGTCTGTGTGTAAAGGCAACTAGCTGAATTCTGTGTGTAAGCGTGGCTAGCTGGAGTCTGTGTGTAAGCGTGGGTAGCTGAATTCTGTGATGGTACGGCTAGCTGAATTCTGTGATGGCGTGGCTAGCTGAAGTCTGTGATGGTGCGGCTAGCTGGAGTCTGTGATGGTGCGGCTAGCTGAAGTCTGTGATGGCGAGGCTAGCTGGAGTCTGTGATGGCGCGGCTAGCTGGAGTCTGTGATGGCGCGGCTAGCTGGACTGATGCGCTTGCCATCAGTGTCTGCTGATGCTATCAGGCAATGCTAACCAGATAATGCTCTTTACAGACTCAGATTGGAGACAATTAAATTGATAAGATCCCTACAGCTGTGTGTAGGATGCTTTCATGATTCAATACAGTCTCACACACACACACACACGCACAGTCACACACACATATTCACACACACAGACACAGACACACACACACTTTCATGATCCAATAGACTCATACACACACACACACACATGCACAGTCACACACACATATTCACACACACAGACACAGACACACACACACTTCCATGATCCAATAGACTCTCTCACACACACACACACACACACACACACACACACACACACACTTCCATGATCCAATAGACTCACACACACAGACACACACACGCACACACACACACATGCACACACACTTTGATGATCCAAAACACACACAGACACACAGATAGACAGACACACACACACGCTTCCATAAACCAATACAGTCACACATGCGGACGGACAGACAGACAGACAGACAGACAGACGCGCGCACACACACACACACACACACACACACACACACACACACACACACACACACACACACACACGCGAATACAATGGCAATATTTCTCAACAGTTGTTTTTTAACAGGTAATGCTTGTGAACGCTGTTTAGCAGTGCAGTAAGTGAGCTATCGCTAAAGGACATCTTATCGCAGCGTAAAATCAGATGTGGGTTTGGTGATACGGCTTCAGACAGCACACACACACACGCACACACACACATAGAGGCAAAGGGCAATAGGTGTGTGTCTGGAACAGTAGTGTATGTGTGTGAGTGT
>CM050216.1:10985938-10993438 GCA_027475355.1 Coilia nasus | reverse complement strand
TGACCAAAATCCACAAATGCGTGTACTCTTTCTCTAAGCTATGGAAGACGCATGTGAAAATATAGCAACCGATGCTTTTCATGGATGGATTCGATGCTAGGCCAGGAAAAACATTGCATGTGATGTGGATGAGGTGCTGTGGCCACGCCAAAACAGAAGAAAGGATGCAGCGTAAATTTTTTGTAACTGTATAGGCTACAGTAAACTCTTCTGTTGTGTTTTATGTAAACCACTGTAGGTGCAGCTTTGTGTTGATTGGGATGCACAGTGTGTACACTGTTTTTGTGGGAAAAATAAAATATATTTGTATCGATGTATATGTGCATTCTGAGTATAAAAACAATATTCTAAAATATAGCACACTTATGTATGTACTGTCTGTAGCAAGTGTAACACTGAACAAAAAAAGGCATAAATCATTATGATGAATGGAGAAGAAGTGTTTTCCATTTATCATAGTGTTTTACATTAAGCACATCAGGGTTCAACTGGTTGTTATAAATGTCTATTCATATGATGGTTTGTGTTTGTCATTTGACAACAAAATAGCATTTTGAGAAGAAATAACATTGTTTTGAATGCAAAGTTTCATTTTGCAGGAGAAGTGAGTGGTTTTGCCCATTGTGTGTGTGTTTTTTTGACTTGTGTGTAGAGTTCTGAGAGTATGAGGCATGCTTTCAGGAAATGTGTTTAAACAATTGAGAAAAACTGTATTATTTATGATTATCCAAATTGGTTTTCAAAGTCATGTGAACATAGTAAAATACTATGACGATCAGTAGGATATGTTTTGTTTGGAATATACCTTGTTCTCAAACTGTAATACTGTAATTATTGGCTGAGTTGAGTGTATGGAAAGAATAACTGTGCAGAGAAATAAACATTTTCATTGGTGTGCAGAATTGGTGTCATTACTGTACATGTAGTGTTTGGTGAATTTACTATATTTTCTCTGCCTGTGTACTTTACATGACCATCACGAAAGTGAAAATGTTACAAGTGTTTTGCATTGTTTACCACTGTGTCTAACTCATTCAAACACAAATACAAGATATGACTCATGTGTGTGCAATTTGGCACCAAAATAGCATTTTTATATGTGTACAGTTTTGAAAGAAGAACAGCATTTTGCAATGGATCTGGGGTGTTCTGGACATTGGATGTATGGTTGCATTAACTGTGTGTAGTGTTTTGATAAAATGGGTCAGGTTTGCAAAACTGAGCTTAAGCAATCGTAAAAAACTGTAATGTAAAACACTATGATAAATGGAAAACACTTCTTCTTCTCCATTTATCATAATGATTTAGAACTTTTTTGTTCAGTGTTACACTTGCTACAGACAGTACATACATAAGTGTGCTATATTTTAGAATATTGTTTTTATACTCAGAACGCACATATACATTGTTACAAATATATTTCATTTTTTCCCACAAAAACAGTGTACACACTGTGCATCCCAATCAACACAAAGCTGCACCTACAGTGGTCTACATACAATACAACAGAAGAATTTACTGTAGCCTATACAGTTACGTGTTTTTCCTGGCCTAGCAGCGAATCCATCCATGAAAAGCATTAATTGCTATATTTCCACATGCGTCTTCCATAGCTTAGAGAAAGGGTACACGCATTTGGGGATTTTGGTCATACACTTTCATCTCCAGTCAAAAAAAAAATCCTCAATTGTGTTGAGGATTGTAGAATATGGAGAGAGATATGTAAACAACTGAACAACAACTGTAAAATAATTTCGTTGACCAAATGGTCAACCAAAATGGCTTTGATCTCATCAGAGATTACGGTCCTTTCTCGTCCTCGTCCGTGTCCTCCTCCTCTTACTCTCACTCCTCTAGCTGTGGCTCTGCCTCTTCCAAAGCTCTGATAACTAATTGTAAAGCTGTGTGACAGGTGTTTGCCGATGTGTACATAATCAGTCAGTGTACATAATAGGGCAATTAACTTTAGAATTTTGAATCACTGTGTGTTCCTTGTGAAAACAAGAGATTTCTGTCATAAAAATTGTGCCAAACGCAGAGAATTGTCTATAGTGTTTTGAAAAAAGTGTGTTTTAGAACTGCAATTTCAGTGCAAAGCAGGAATTGTGTTTGTAGTTTAGCAGAATCGGTTAATGGGGTTGGTGCATGAGTTACATGTTGTGGTCATTGTGTCTGAAGTACAAGGAATTGTGTGTAAACAATTGAGAAAAACTGTAATCCTAAACACTTCTGTAACATTCTGACTTTTCTAATGACACAATCTGGGTTTCATTTTTTTCAGAAGTATTGACAAATGACATGAATACATTCACGAAACACAACACATGACTAATCCTAAATATATTTAAACTGATAAAAAATTGTACTTGCAATGCAAACTCAGACAATGTGGTCAAGTGTTTGATTGCATATGGTTGCATATTGAAAACAGAAACACAACCATTTCTACAAAGAGCCATATATGTAGTAAACAATGTAAAAAAAACACTGTAAAAAAGCTAGTAGGCATCATCTCTTTCCATTTTCAAGGCAGTCAACCAATGTCATTTGCATGTAATAAATTTAGACCTCATCTTTTTTGTTCATGCTCTGCTCCACATGTACCTTACAGTAACAATATTTACCTCTTTGTGGTCAACTGATAGCTAGTGTTTAGAAATTGAAAGAAAGACATTACAATATAATCACGTGTGTAAGGCATATAAGTGTGTTTAATGTTTTGCAAATCACTGTGTGTAGTGTTTTGGAAAAAGTGTGAAGCTAAAAAATGTGTTTAGAGTGGTGCCAATCTGAGCTGATGTTTTGTTATTTGATGTTAGGTTTCATTAACAGTGGGAAACTTTACATTTTAGTGTGTAAGCAAACATAAAAACCTGTAATTATTAAACGGCTGTTCAGAATGCTGTGAATGTCAATTTGACGTTGAATGGGACAATCCAGCTTTCTGCACCGAGCACAGAGACAGAAATCCTACAGTTAGTAGCGAGCAGAGAGACAGAAATCCTACAGTTAGTAGCGAGCAGAGAGACAGAAATCCTACAGTTAGTAGCGAGCAGAGAGACAGAAATCCTACAGTTAGCAGCGAGCAGAGAGACAGAAATCCTACAGTTAGTAGTGAGCACAGACGCAGAAATCCAGCATTTTGTGGCGAATACTGCTGTTATGATGCTGCTGATGAACCACACAACGTTGGATTTCTAACGCTCGGAGGTCTGATATTTTTGTATAACCTTCCCTTCGGGTCAGGGTCCTGCAGCACTCTGTCGGGGATTATGCATGAGAATGCTGCTGAGCATTATCCTTTACATAATCAGAGTACACGGGCCTACACCACTCTATGTGTGCATCACCACAGTATGTGTGTATCCTGAAAATATCTGTCTGTGCTGTTTCCATCAGACAGATTTGGGAAAATAAGAAAAATATGTTATTTTATTATGATCATTTACTTTATTCATTAATTAAAAGGAATAGGAAACCTGCATCAAATCTCAAGTGAGTTTTTGAACACTGTGCAAAAAGTATTCTACAACAATGTAAGATTCTAGTACTCCACTTAATAATTTATGCACACCAACATTCTTTAGAACTTTCATCCTTTAAATCCAGCCCTTAAAGTTTCAACTCACATATTTCTTGTTTGATGCACATCCAAAGTATGACTGTAGTTCAGTGGGAGTAAAGTTTCGGAATTAGTCATCAGTACAATTAAACTGCACGTTACAGACAAAAACTGATTAAAAACCTTTAATTTAAAGTTGAAAACTCTCATATCTTTTGTTTTACACCCTTAACATGACAGAGAAATGCTGAAATGTGATTAGAGGGTCATCTGTGAGAGGTTTCTAAAAAGTTTACTTACAGAGAAGCAAAGTGATGAAGAGCTTTCTTGCCATGTCGTCTAGGCAGCGGAGAGAGAGAGACGGCAGTCATATACTCTGTAGCGAGGGGAAATCCGCGGTGACTAGCGAGGACAGCAAGGACAGACAGAACGTGTGTAGGGAGGACAGAGACAGAATTCTGAGGACCGAGAGCAAAATCCCACGTTGAGTAGCGAGGACAGCACGGGCGAGACAGAATGGTTGTAGGGCAGACAGAGACAGAACTCTGAGGACAGAGACAGAACTGAGGACAGAGAGCGAGATCCAGTGTTGAGCGGCGAGGACAGACAGTGGTGTGATTTTCACCCTTTAAGATGACCGTTAGGGTGTATGAAACCTGCTTCAAAGCACACACACATACACACACACACACACACACACACACACACACACACACATATATACACACATATACACACATACACATACACACACATACACACAAGACCTGCTTCAGCGACACACACACACACACACACACACACACACACACACACACACACACACACACACACACACACACACACACACACACACACACACACATTTACACACTAGTCCTGCTTCAAAGCAGACACACACACACACACACAGACACACACACCCTTGCACAGACTACACACCCACTCAAAACATCCTCTGGAGGATAGCGGATGTCCTGAGTCTCAGTATGACTACCATTTCACCATCTTGTCTGACAACCCAACTGCTTGCTTTGTCTCAGACTCTTACAAGCTTCTTTAACTCCGTATGACCCGATTCTTAGGCCAATGATCACTTCTGTCGGACATCAGCACTTATTCAGAGAGGAACAGTACTACGCCAGTTAAGAATGTAATCGCATCGATCTGCATGGGCCTCCACAGTTCTAGAATACAGTCCACAGCTGTTTGTCTGTAGATCACTACAAGGATACAAGGATACAAGGAGTTTTATTTGTCACATGCATAGACATAGTGGGTAGTAGGGGGCATGAGTTGGGGGCGTAAGGGCTGTATTCTGCATGCTTAGTGTGTGTGTGTGTGTGTGTGTGTGTGTGTGGGGTGAGTTGGCCTTGAGCAGTGAGGGCTGAGTCCTATGTGCTGTGTGTGTGTGTGTGTTGGGGGGGGGGGGTTGTTGGTGTGAGGGGTGTGTGTGAGGGAGGCGACGTAGGACCGTGTCTTACATGCTACTTGCATGCTACTTGTGTATGTGTGTTAGGTGGGGGTGGGGGTGGGGGGGGGGGTGTCGTGTGTGTTTCGGGGTTTGGGGAACCATGTGTGAGGAAGCAGTGGAGGATGGAGAATGGCGGGGCTCTGATGACATCTGAGGGGGGGGGGGGGGGGGGGGGGGTGTAAAGTTAGGCTAAGCTGCGTAGTTCTAGAATCCAGTGCACAGCTGTTTGTCTGTAGATCACTAAGCTGCGTAGTTGTAGAATACAGTCCACAGCTGTTCGTCTATAAATTACCAAGCTGCGTAGTTCTAGAATGCAGCACACAGCTGTTTGTCTGTAGATTACTAAGCTGGTAGCCATAAATGCCTGTGTAGAGATGGGTGAAGAATACAAACTCACAGGCATCACACACACACATATTCAAGGCTCACAGTAGTCCTGTAGAGCACAGAAACATGATTTAGCCATCATGCACCACTGTATACACACACAGACACACACACACACACACACACACACACAGTTAAACATCATTTACTATTTATGCAGATTTCTCGTCCATGCCTATGAGTCTGTGTAGCTTTGTAAAACCTGATTTTAACTGTCTTGATTACCGTTACAAAGAATTGCTTGTCTTTCTTTAAATCATTTATTTTACAAATATGATTTTAACTCTCCTTTGGCCTTCCAATGCTCTTCTTGCAATTATTTATGTAAAGTGCACTAAATTGCCTTTACATGTTAAAATGCACTTGCCTTGCCATCAAAGCAGACATACACCATCAAAGCAGACAAACACACATGCATGCACGCAGACACACACACACACACATGCACGCATCCACACACATACACACAGCTACTTCCTCTGACTAGCTACACACCCCAACATCTCAAGGTTTTATTGTTGTAAGCAGAATGCATCAGCCAATCTAAAAAAATAAAAAAGTCAGTTATGTGTTTAAAGGGGACTGAAGGTGCTCAGAGGAAACGGCCTTGTGTGTGTGTGTGTGTGTGTGTGTGTGTGTGTGTGTGTGTGTGTGTGTGTGTGTGGTTAGGTTAGAGGCCTCTACCACTGGTTTCCTGTTGCTGTGTATGTGTCTTCCCACCTGTGTGTAAAGGTAAAGTAGATGTATGTAGGTGTGTGTGTGTGTGTGTGTGTGTGTGTGTGTGTGTGTGTGTGTGTGTGTGTGTGTGTGTGTGTGTGTGTGTGTGTGGCGGGGGGTGGTGCCTGCATATGTGCCAAAGATGTGTGTGTGTGTGTGTGTGTGTGTGTGGCATAGACTGCAGGTGACATCTGCTTAAGGTCTGCTTAAATGTGCTTAATGTCCGTGAGATGTTATATCTCTGTGTGTGCACAGTAAACAATATAATAATTTATATATTATATACAGTTACATTGATATAGTACATTATATATAATAGAATTTTATGGTATATTAATCAAATACATACAATAAAATACATACAGTAAAATACAACCAAATACAATACAGGATGTATGTGTGTGTGTGTGTATATGTGTGTGTGTGTGTGTGTGTGTGTGTGTGTGTGTGTGTGTGTGTGTGTGTGTGTGTGTGTGTGTGTAAAAAAGTTGTAAGGGGATATGTGCTTATTTTCCTTCTACATACATGGTAGTTCTGTGTTTTCACCACTAGAGGGTGGTATTGCCCCATGTTTTTCACTTGTTTCACTCAAAAGCCTCCACTGTTCTGACAGTACTTTTGTACTTGTCACAGTGTAACACATTCCTTATCCATAATGTGCATAGTAATTTAGTTTTAATATGGAATGTATTATTAAATGAAGTGTAAGTGATGTATTGTGTTGTCCAGGTTTATTGTGTTCTGCCTTAGACACACAGAAAAGTAAAATTTGAAAGGATTTCTAATTCCCAATGTACTGCACAGGTTAGTAAAAGCTGTTTGAATGTGCTTTATAGATAATATTACTACTTTCGCTTTCCCTATTTTCTGGCCAATTCTGTTTTTACTGTCTAGTGTCGGACAAAAGTGCCAATTTAATGCATACATCTATGGCTCTTTGTGTGTGTGTATGAGTGTGTGTGTGTGTGTGTGTGTGTGTGTGTGTGTGTGTGTGTGTGTGTGTGTGTGTGTGTGTGTGTGTGTGTGTGTGTGTGAGTGATATATATCTGCCATGCCTAGAAGGCCATAAAAGCTTAGACCCGTGTGTGTGGATGTGACACACTTGCCATGCCTAAAGGACAAAAAGATGTGTGTGTGTGTGTATGTATGTGTGAGTGTGTGTATATATGTGTGTGTGCATCTGTGTGTGTGCGTGTGTGTGTGTGTGTGTGTGTGTGTGTGTGTGTGTGTGTGTGTGTGTGAGAAAGCCAGATGCAAAGAGAGGTGAAGAGTGTGTGTGTGTGTGTGTGTGTATGTATGTGTGAGTGTGTGTATATATGTGTGTGTGTATATGTGTGTGTGTGTGAGAGAGATGCAGAGA
>CM050216.1:10935938-10978438 GCA_027475355.1 Coilia nasus | reverse complement strand
GAGAAAAAAGAAGAGGGAGAAGGAGAGAGAGAGGGAGAGAGGAAGGGAGACGTTTAAAATCCCTTTATTGAACCATCACAAGGTCCAAGCATCCACTACATAAGCCCACAAGCCCTCCCCCACCCCAACCCACCCCCATTAAAAGAAAAGAAAAGAAAAAAAAAAGGTTACCAATGAAAACCCAGACCACCACCAGCATTAACTGACCACACCCCTCTGTCCACACACCACTTTTCCACAAACATGTCAGTTCCACCCGTGACTTGGAAGTAAGCATACTCCACTGCAATTCTAGATTCAACTAGTGCCTTGAACATGTTTACTCGATCACCCACATTCCCCTCTTCCTCCAGTTTGTTGCACTTCCAGATGGACAACTTTGCTTGTCCCAACAAAAAATTCAAAACAGTGCATAAGTGTCTCTTTTGCTTGGAGTACTTCACCCCAAAAATAAATGTCTCTTTTGAAAAGACAACACCAAACTGTTCAAACTGGTCAAACCACCCCAGTGATGGGCCATCACCCTCCTCCATTCAGTAGCCCATAACCCCTCCTCCATTCAGTGATGGGCCATCACCTATTCCATTGTGTGGGCTATCAGCTATTCACCCGCTGACCCCCCGCTGATCAGGCTCCAATAAGTCTGGTAGAGCCCTCCAATCACTCCTTTTCACACTTGGTCGAGAGGCCTAGCCACCAATCGGCTGCTCCCAGCAGCCTCTGCTGGGCTAGCGATCGTTATCAGCTGGACCCCCGCTGTGGTCAGCTGTTAAAGGTAGCTGCTCAACTCAAGGTTTCAGAGCAGTCACACATCCGAGCAGGAGAGACTTCAGCTGGATCCACTTCATTCTTGGACTTCCTTTCATTCACGGACGTTTCAGGATCCCGACGTCCATCTCTCTCTCCTCATTTCTTCTTCTCTTCAATTATTCATTCTTCCGTGCGTCCATGAGAGAGTGAGTTTGCTATTATTATGTTGTTACTATGTCATGTATGCTCGCTGTTCTTGTGTTGTTGTTGTAGCCTCATAGCATCAATGCCTGCAGCGCGAGTATTTGTCTATTGTTTACTTATCTGTTAGATGTTCGTATCGTCCTGTATGTGCATAATAGTAGTTGTTACTTATTCTCCATGTCGCTGTATTCTTTGGAGGGCACAGCAGATACTTGGCTGCTTGTTACAGTGTACAGTTCAAGGGCTCGCGCCATTGCTAATCTCTGTGTACGCAGACACGCTGTCGCGGGGCTTAAAGACACAGTACTTCTGTTACAGCAGTCAGTCATTCAGTCATTCAATTTCAGTCATGGTACATAGCTACTGTAGGCAGTTATGTTCCTTCCTTCATTCTGGTCTAGATAATTGCTGTAGGCAATTATTCATCACTCCTTGTATATATTGTATATATTGTGTTTATTACTCTTGTATTATCCCTTGTATACTTGTATTGCTTATCTTTTGTATTTCTTGTTCTATATTTCCAGTAAACCACGGTACACGGTTTCATGGTTTCAAAGCCAATCAGTCTCCTCATCATTCACGGTTTTCGTGACTACACGGTTTCACTGTTCATGAGTGGTGTGTGTGTCTTCACTGAGGGACATATAACTTTGTTCTGACCGGACAATCTGTGGCGATTATCGTATACCTCAATCAGCCCCTCTTCATACAGCCCTTTTTGGTTTAGTGTTGGTTCCCACCAGCCCCCCTTTTTACATGGTCCTTCGCCCCGGATACGATAGTTTCCACAGCCACGATGTCCTTCCCTGATGGCAGCGTTCGTCCTCGCCGTGAGCCCCACCAGCTTCGCCGACTCGACGACTTCCTGGTGACACAGCCACAGCGACGCTTGCCACAGGAACAGACACACACACATAGGGACCACTCCGACGTGGGAGACAGCAGGCCCCGGGATGCCTTACAAGCACCCCCTGCTGCACAGACGAGTGTCGACGCCTCAGCAACGATTCTCTCCGCCCTTAGGGAGCTTACTGAGGACAACCGGCGGATCAAGGAAGACAACCTGCAGCTGAGGAGAGACATGCAGCTGATGTACCAGGCCATCACTGCACGCCCGTCAGCCAGTCTCCAGGTTCCTGTCATCACGCCTGGCCCTACTTCAGGTGAACCACGTGGAGCAGAAGGAGGCGTAGCCGTTGAGGGACTTCACTCCCCCCCGTACACCTCTATGCCGCTGCATCCCGACAGGCCATCCAGTCCTGCTGGGTCAGCGCATTCACTTCAGCTGACTTCGCCTCACTCATCGGTGCACCAGAGGGCAGAGGGTCAGGATGAGCAGCCACCGCCTCCACGTCGCCTAGGACGACTCCCATCACCGCCCCGTCAGGAGTCAACCTACCGTGGACCCAAGCCGCGGATCCCGCTGTTCACGGACGACGACCCCCGCCAGTTCGCTCGGTTGAAGTTGGCCCTGGACAACCTCCTGCCAGCCGACGCCACCGAGCGCTTCAAATATCAGATCCTGGTGGACCACCTCAAGCTGGAGGATGCCCTGCTGGTAGCAGACTCCTACTGCAACAGCAGGTATGCCTACACCAGGACTCTGGCGGCTCTCACAGAGCTCTATGGTCAGCCTCACAAGCTGGCCTTACAGCGCATCACGGAGGTCTTGGCAGAGCCCTCTGTCAGGAGCGGTGACAGCAGAGGCTTCCGCCTGTTCGCGCTGAAGGTGAGAGCCCTGGTAGGGATGTTGGACCACCTGGGGAGAGAGGGGAGAACAGAGCTGGAGTGTGGGTCTCACGTGTCACAGCTGCTCTCCAAGCTGCCACACGACCTGCGCGCCCAGTTCAGGAGAATCATCAACCCTCTCCATGTTCCGATCCCCACACTTTTGGACTTTGCCGAGTGGCTGGAATATGAAGTCCGTGTCCAGGAGGACGACTACGCAGCCAGCCACCCCAGGGCAGCAGGGAGTCAAGCGGACAGACAGCGGAGCACCAGAGTGGAGCAATCGACAGCCACCCGCTCCACTACAGTCTTGCTCGTCGACTCCCCAGCCAAGCAGGCAAAGCAAACACAGGCAGCTCCACCTCAGAGAGCTAATCCACCTCAGAGAGCCAACCCACCTCAGAGTGCAGACCAGCTGCAGAAGTACTGCCCCTTCTGCAACAGAGCGGAGCACTATTTCAATCAGTGCTCTCTCTTCAAGGCGTTACCCACGGAACTGCAGATGAAGTGGATCAAGGATGGGAAGCGGTGCTGGAGGTGCGGTCGCGACCATCAGACTGCGCAGTGTTACCTCAAGGCTCGCTGTCAGCAGTGCAACCGCACCCACCTGGAAGTGCTGCACGAGGTGAACAGCACCAACTCGCCTCCCTCGTCAGAGAAGTCAGCCACCACCCGTGAGCCTGTGACCTACTACGTGGATCCCGCACGTGGTAGCACAGTGCTACTCAAGATGGCGAAGGTGTGCCTTCATCATCGTGGGAAGAGGATGGAGACGTATGCCATCCTGGATGACGGGTCTGAGCGCACTATCCTGCTCCACAGTGCTGCTCAGAAGTTGGGTCTCCAGGGGCAGAAGGAGGAGTTGGCCCTGAGGACTGTTCACCAGGATCACAGGACTGTGACAGGGAGATCTGTCTCCTTCTCTGTGTCACCTGTTGATCAGCCTCGGAAGCAGTTCCAGATCCAGCAGGCGTTCACCTCCCCCGAGCTTCGCCTGTCCCCTCACTCCTATCCGGTAGAGGCCCTTCAAAAGACCTACCCTCACCTCAGAGGTCTGCCTCTGCATCACTTCACTCAAGCTCAACCCCTGCTGCTCATTGGCTCTGACTACCCTCATCTCCTCACTCCAGTCAAGCCAGTGCATCTGGGCCCTTCAGGTGGGCCAGCAGCACTCAAGACCCGCCTTGGTTGGACACTGCAAGGCCCAGCCAAGCTCCCGCGGTCATCATCCCCATCCGCTCACTGTCTGTTCACGGGGACACAGACACCTGCTAGTCCTCAGCAGTCTGCCAAGCGCCAGCAACGCACTCCACGCAGGTTGGCCCAGGCGGCGGCTAGCAGTCATCAGCATCATTGCCGGAAGCAAGCAGGGAGTGACGGTCGTCAGGTAGTCAGCCTAGCTGATGACAATCCGAACTGGCGCCTCCCTCTGCCTCAGCTTCCTCCTTCATCTGTGGCCCATGCTGCAGGTGGTAGCAGCATCACCAGTGGCAGGAAGGAGCCGCAGCATCCATCTGTCAGAGCCCGTCATGGGGCGGCTACATCCAGAGTCGCCGCAGTCAAGACAGCGGGTCATCCATCCAGCTCAGCAGTGCTAGACAGCCGTGTGGAGGACCAGCTCCACAACTGTGACTCCATGCCATTGTCGGAGCCTCATCGGTCCAGTCATCGCCGTGGGCAGATGGGGCGGCTGGGACATCCGACGTTGGTTCCGGTCATCCCTGGAGCTGGTGGCAGCTGACAGGGCAGCCTAGATCTAGGTCTCGGACCAGACGACACGCTGCCTGTCATCTGACCCATCAGCATCCCAGCACTCACCCGGATCATCATGGACTCAACTTTGTTCCACAAAGTTGGGGGCGGCTGTTCAAACTGGTCAAACCACCCCAGTGATGGGCCATCACCCTCCTCCATTCAGTAGCCCATAACCCCTCCTCCATTCAGTGATGGGCCATCACCTATTCCATTGTGTGGGCTATCAGCTATTCACCCGCTGACCCCCCGCTGATCAGGCTCCAATAAGTCTGGTAGAGCCCTCCAATCACTCCTTTTCACACTTGGTCGAGAGGCCTAGCCACCAATCGGCTGCTCCCAGCAGCCTCTGCTGGGCTAGCGATCGTTATCAGCTGGACCCCCGCTGTGGTCAGCTGTTAAAGGTAGCTGCTCAACTCAAGGTTTCAGAGCAGTCACACATCCGAGCAGGAGAGACTTCAGCTGGATCCACTTCATTCTTGGACTTCCTTTCATTCACGGACGTTTCAGGATCCCGACGTCCATCTCTCTCTCCTCATTTCTTCTTCTCTTCAATTATTCATTCTTCCGTGCGTCCATGAGAGAGTGAGTTTGCTATTATTATGTTGTTACTATGTCATGTATGCTCGCTGTTCTTGTGTTGTTGTTGTAGCCTCATAGCATCAATGCCTGCAGCGCGAGTATTTGTCTATTGTTTACTTATCTGTTAGATGTTCGTATCGTCCTGTATGTGCATAATAGTAGTTGTTACTTATTCTCCATGTCGCTGTATTCTTTGGAGGGCACAGCAGATACTTGGCTGCTTGTTACAGTGTACAGTTCAAGGGCTCGCGCCATTGCTAATCTCTGTGTACGCAGACACGCTGTCGCGGGGCTTAAAGACACAGTACTTCTGTTACAGCAGTCAGTCATTCAGTCATTCAATTTCAGTCATGGTACATAGCTACTGTAGGCAGTTATGTTCCTTCCTTCATTCTGGTCTAGATAATTGCTGTAGGCAATTATTCATCACTCCTTGTATATATTGTATATATTGTGTTTATTACTCTTGTATTATCCCTTGTATACTTGTATTGCTTATCTTTTGTATTTCTTGTTCTATATTTCCAGTAAACCACGGTACACGGTTTCATGGTTTCAAAGCCAATCAGTCTCCTCATCATTCACGGTTTTCGTGACTACACGGTTTCACTGTTCATGAGTGGTGTGTGTGTCTTCACTGAGGGACATATAACTTTGTTCTGACCGGACAATCTGTGGCGATTATCGTATACCTCAATCAGCCCCTCTTCATACAGCCCTTTTTGGTTTAGTGTTGGTTCCCACCAGCCCCCCTTTTTACATGGTCCTTCGCCCCGGATACGATAGTTTCCACAGCCACGATGTCCTTCCCTGATGGCAGCGTTCGTCCTCGCCGTGAGCCCCACCAGCTTCGCCGACTCGACGACTTCCTGGTGACACAGCCACAGCGACGCTTGCCACAGGAACAGACACACACACATAGGGACCACTCCGACGTGGGAGACAGCAGGCCCCGGGATGCCTTACAAGCACCCCCTGCTGCACAGACGAGTGTCGACGCCTCAGCAACGATTCTCTCCGCCCTTAGGGAGCTTACTGAGGACAACCGGCGGATCAAGGAAGACAACCTGCAGCTGAGGAGAGACATGCAGCTGATGTACCAGGCCATCACTGCACGCCCGTCAGCCAGTCTCCAGGTTCCTGTCATCACGCCTGGCCCTACTTCAGGTGAACCACGTGGAGCAGAAGGAGGCGTAGCCGTTGAGGGACTTCACTCCCCCCCGTACACCTCTATGCCGCTGCATCCCGACAGGCCATCCAGTCCTGCTGGGTCAGCGCATTCACTTCAGCTGACTTCGCCTCACTCATCGGTGCACCAGAGGGCAGAGGGTCAGGATGAGCAGCCACCGCCTCCACGTCGCCTAGGACGACTCCCATCACCGCCCCGTCAGGAGTCAACCTACCGTGGACCCAAGCCGCGGATCCCGCTGTTCACGGACGACGACCCCCGCCAGTTCGCTCGGTTGAAGTTGGCCCTGGACAACCTCCTGCCAGCCGACGCCACCGAGCGCTTCAAATATCAGATCCTGGTGGACCACCTCAAGCTGGAGGATGCCCTGCTGGTAGCAGACTCCTACTGCAACAGCAGGTATGCCTACACCAGGACTCTGGCGGCTCTCACAGAGCTCTATGGTCAGCCTCACAAGCTGGCCTTACAGCGCATCACGGAGGTCTTGGCAGAGCCCTCTGTCAGGAGCGGTGACAGCAGAGGCTTCCGCCTGTTCGCGCTGAAGGTGAGAGCCCTGGTAGGGATGTTGGACCACCTGGGGAGAGAGGGGAGAACAGAGCTGGAGTGTGGGTCTCACGTGTCACAGCTGCTCTCCAAGCTGCCACACGACCTGCGCGCCCAGTTCAGGAGAATCATCAACCCTCTCCATGTTCCGATCCCCACACTTTTGGACTTTGCCGAGTGGCTGGAATATGAAGTCCGTGTCCAGGAGGACGACTACGCAGCCAGCCACCCCAGGGCAGCAGGGAGTCAAGCGGACAGACAGCGGAGCACCAGAGTGGAGCAATCGACAGCCACCCGCTCCACTACAGTCTTGCTCGTCGACTCCCCAGCCAAGCAGGCAAAGCAAACACAGGCAGCTCCACCTCAGAGAGCTAATCCACCTCAGAGAGCCAACCCACCTCAGAGTGCAGACCAGCTGCAGAAGTACTGCCCCTTCTGCAACAGAGCGGAGCACTATTTCAATCAGTGCTCTCTCTTCAAGGCGTTACCCACGGAACTGCAGATGAAGTGGATCAAGGATGGGAAGCGGTGCTGGAGGTGCGGTCGCGACCATCAGACTGCGCAGTGTTACCTCAAGGCTCGCTGTCAGCAGTGCAACCGCACCCACCTGGAAGTGCTGCACGAGGTGAACAGCACCAACTCGCCTCCCTCGTCAGAGAAGTCAGCCACCACCCGTGAGCCTGTGACCTACTACGTGGATCCCGCACGTGGTAGCACAGTGCTACTCAAGATGGCGAAGGTGTGCCTTCATCATCGTGGGAAGAGGATGGAGACGTATGCCATCCTGGATGACGGGTCTGAGCGCACTATCCTGCTCCACAGTGCTGCTCAGAAGTTGGGTCTCCAGGGGCAGAAGGAGGAGTTGGCCCTGAGGACTGTTCACCAGGATCACAGGACTGTGACAGGGAGATCTGTCTCCTTCTCTGTGTCACCTGTTGATCAGCCTCGGAAGCAGTTCCAGATCCAGCAGGCGTTCACCTCCCCCGAGCTTCGCCTGTCCCCTCACTCCTATCCGGTAGAGGCCCTTCAAAAGACCTACCCTCACCTCAGAGGTCTGCCTCTGCATCACTTCACTCAAGCTCAACCCCTGCTGCTCATTGGCTCTGACTACCCTCATCTCCTCACTCCAGTCAAGCCAGTGCATCTGGGCCCTTCAGGTGGGCCAGCAGCACTCAAGACCCGCCTTGGTTGGACACTGCAAGGCCCAGCCAAGCTCCCGCGGTCATCATCCCCATCCGCTCACTGTCTGTTCACGGGGACACAGACACCTGCTAGTCCTCAGCAGTCTGCCAAGCGCCAGCAACGCACTCCACGCAGGTTGGCCCAGGCGGCGGCTAGCAGTCATCAGCATCATTGCCGGAAGCAAGCAGGGAGTGACGGTCGTCAGGTAGTCAGCCTAGCTGATGACAATCCGAACTGGCGCCTCCCTCTGCCTCAGCTTCCTCCTTCATCTGTGGCCCATGCTGCAGGTGGTAGCAGCATCACCAGTGGCAGGAAGGAGCCGCAGCATCCATCTGTCAGAGCCCGTCATGGGGCGGCTACATCCAGAGTCGCCGCAGTCAAGACAGCGGGTCATCCATCCAGCTCAGCAGTGCTAGACAGCCGTGTGGAGGACCAGCTCCACAACTGTGACTCCATGCCATTGTCGGAGCCTCATCGGTCCAGTCATCGCCGTGGGCAGATGGGGCGGCTGGGACATCCGACGTTGGTTCCGGTCATCCCTGGAGCTGGTGGCAGCTGACAGGGCAGCCTAGATCTAGGTCTCGGACCAGACGACACGCTGCCTGTCATCTGACCCATCAGCATCCCAGCACTCACCCGGATCATCATGGACTCAACTTTGTTCCACAAAGTTGGGGGCGGCTGTTCAAACTGGTCAAACCACCCCAGTGATGGGCCATCACCCTCCTCCATTCAGTAGCCCATAACCCCTCCTCCATTCAGTGATGGGCCATCACCTATTCCATTGTGTGGGCTATCAGCTATTCACCCGCTGACCCCCCGCTGATCAGGCTCCAATAAGTCTGGTAGAGCCCTCCAATCACTCCTTTTCACACTTGGTCGAGAGGCCTAGCCACCAATCGGCTGCTCCCAGCAGCCTCTGCTGGGCTAGCGATCGTTATCAGCTGGACCCCCGCTGTGGTCAGCTGTTAAAGGTAGCTGCTCAACTCAAGGTTTCAGAGCAGTCACACATCCGAGCAGGAGAGACTTCAGCTGGATCCACTTCATTCTTGGACTTCCTTTCATTCACGGACGTTTCAGGATCCCGACGTCCATCTCTCTCTCCTCATTTCTTCTTCTCTTCAATTATTCATTCTTCCGTGCGTCCATGAGAGAGTGAGTTTGCTATTATTATGTTGTTACTATGTCATGTATGCTCGCTGTTCTTGTGTTGTTGTTGTAGCCTCATAGCATCAATGCCTGCAGCGCGAGTATTTGTCTATTGTTTACTTATCTGTTAGATGTTCGTATCGTCCTGTATGTGCATAATAGTAGTTGTTACTTATTCTCCATGTCGCTGTATTCTTTGGAGGGCACAGCAGATACTTGGCTGCTTGTTACAGTGTACAGTTCAAGGGCTCGCGCCATTGCTAATCTCTGTGTACGCAGACACGCTGTCGCGGGGCTTAAAGACACAGTACTTCTGTTACAGCAGTCAGTCATTCAGTCATTCAATTTCAGTCATGGTACATAGCTACTGTAGGCAGTTATGTTCCTTCCTTCATTCTGGTCTAGATAATTGCTGTAGGCAATTATTCATCACTCCTTGTATATATTGTATATATTGTGTTTATTACTCTTGTATTATCCCTTGTATACTTGTATTGCTTATCTTTTGTATTTCTTGTTCTATATTTCCAGTAAACCACGGTACACGGTTTCATGGTTTCAAAGCCAATCAGTCTCCTCATCATTCACGGTTTCCGTGACTACACGGTTTCACTGTTCATGAGTGGTGTGTGTGTCTTCACTGAGGGACATATAACTTTGTTCTGACCGGACAATCTGTGGCGATTATCGTATACCTCAATCAGCCCCTCTTCATACAGCCCTTTTTGGTTTAGTGTTGGTTCCCACCAGCCCCCCTTTTTACACCAAACTGAGTACATATTCTGTCTAACAGATTAAAGAGGGATAACAGTTTTGTGCAGTCACAGAAAACATGAAAAACATTGTCAGGCACATTGCATTGTATGCATAGGCTAGATGTATCAGGCTTTAGTCTACCAACAAAGACCTTTGTGGCCATGGCACAGTGCAGCACACGCCACTGAAGGTCCCCATAACGTTTTGGAATAGGCCTTTTGTACAGCATCCTCCATGAAGGAGATACTGACTGGTTGTTGGAAAAATAGGCCCTCCACTTGGTGTCAGGTCTGTCTTTGAGGGCATTAAAATGCATACACTTTAACACAAAGTTATACAGTGTTTTCTTGACTGCTGTTGTAAAACTAAAAACATGCATCCCTTGAGGGGACAGGAGCATTCCAGGTCTATTGTCAGGTACAACTTGGTTGGCTGAGATAAACAGCTCAGGATAAGGGGCCCCTGCTGAACCTCCACCAAGGACTTTATCAACAAACCCTAAAGAGCAAGCAGGCAGCCTAGCCTTCCAGTCCCTAAGTAAAATTTTTGCTCTGGCAAAGAGCTGTACTACGTTGGTAGAGACCCCAGAATGCACGGCCCAGAAAGTGTTAAAAAAGAGAGGTTCCTCCAGCCCAAAGTGTTCTGTTCTTGATGACTTCACAAGTCTCCAAGCCTCCAACACTGAACCATAAAAGCTATGGGGTGGCACTTTCACAAGTTCATTTTTTCCCATCAGAAACACCTGCCGGTCAAAGAGACCACCAGTTGCTGCCCTGAGCACTGCCAGCCCAAGGTCCACCCATGACAGCTCTGTGCTATAGAGAAGCTTCTGAGCAGACTGCAGTCTCATTGTATATAGCTTGGCTGATAAGTCCACAAGTCCTTGCCCCCCCTCCACCACTGGTAGATAGAGGAGGCCAGGAGGTAACCAGTGGTTGCTGTCCCAGAAAAAATTAACTAAGGCCTTCTGTAGTGCTACCACAAGCCCGGCAGGAGGATTCAGCACTGTCATCTTATGCCACAACATTGAGGCAGCTAGATTGTTGATGACCAAGACACGGCCTCTATATGACAACTGTGGCTTAATCCACTCCCACCTTTGCAGCTTCCCAGTCACCAAATCCAGCAGACCGTCCCAGTTCTTCTCCGTGTACTGTTCTGTACCAAAGTACACACCCAGGATCTTGAGACCACACCTTCCCCATTGGTGCTGTGTAGGCAAAAGCGGAGGGCCGTTGTTGCGCCACCCCCCCAGTAAAAGGGACACGCTTTTCCCCCAGTTCACCTTTGAGAGGAAGGGAGAGAGAGAGACAGAGAGAGAGAAAGAGAGAGGGGGAGAGAGGCAGAGAGACAAGGAGAGAGAGGCAGAGAGAAAGAGGGAGAGAGAGAGGGAGAGAGAGAGGGAGAGAGAGCGGGAGAGAGGAAGGGAGAGAGAGAGACAGAGAGAGAGAAAGAGAAGGGGAGAGAGAGAGGTGGAGAGAGAAAAAGAGATTAGCATGAGATTAGTATGAGGCCAGTGAGACATAAGATGACATCACTCTTGTAAAGTGTAAAGATGCATCTCACTCCTCCAGCTGGAGATCACAGAGGCACCCGTGTGTGTGTGTGTGTGTGTGTGTGTGTGTGTCTGTGTCTGTGTGTGTCAGGGATGGAAATTCACACCAGCCAAATGCTGGTAAAATATGAAAGTGGCTTGTAGATGTCGGACACAGACTAATTTAGTGTTGAGTTGCTGGTGAATTTAAAAATTGTTTGTCAGTGACTGGGAAAGGTTCAGTTTGCAAAGTTAATTTCCACCCCTGGTGTGTGTGTGTGTGTGTGTGCGGGTGTGTGTGTGGGTACGTGTGTGTGTGTGGGTACGTGTGTGCATGATAAATGGGCCAATCAGACGCAAGTCCCTGATTAGTCTTTATCGTTGCGTGTGTGTGTGCGCATGATGAATCTTTATTGCTGCGTGTGTGTAGGAGCGACTCAGCCGCCATCTTTGTTCTCCCTCACACAGTCTGTCAACTTCCCTTATTGTGGCCTTACATCATACACACACACACACACACACACTTACTCCCTCACACACACACATACATACTTCATCACACACACACACATACACACACACACACACACTTTTCTAGGAGTTAGCTGAAGTTTAGTTGCTGAGCGAGTATCTGTGGCAAGAGACTGAGAGAGTGGGAGTGTGGTATTATTCATATCTGCTACAGAGCGCCTAGGAGCAGGAAGTGATGTAATTAGAGGGTGTTGTGTTGTATAACGCACAGATTAGGATATATTACACTATATAGATGCAGAGAGGAATGAATGCAGTCATAGGCAAACCCCATATATAAAAACTATAAGAAGCATCATAAATCATTATAGTGTGTGTGAGAAATGACTTTGAAAAAAGGTATTTGTTTAGTGAAGAGGCCAAAAATGGGCATTTTACAGTTTTTCTCAACTGCTTACACTCAATTCACGAAACCTTGCATCATTTTCTCAAAACTGTAAACACAAACTCCAATTGTCCACATGCATTTCCCAAAACCCCTGACTCTTGCTGCAAAAGTGAACTACTGCCTCAAAACAGTTTTATGTGTGCTCAAAACCAAACTCTATCCTCAAAACAGAAACAACGCAGTCAAACTGCAAGCACAACAAAGCAGTCAGTAAGCACTACACCAAATAATGGAAAGCACAATGTTCAGATACACACAACAGCACAATTTATATTTTACAGCACTGAAATGCATTTTCAACAAAAAAACAAAAAACAAAACCCAGTACAGTACACAAAATCCGATAGTATTACTGCACATTTCTTGTCATTATAAAGTACTTCAAACAAAACAAAACATAAGTATGCGGTGGTACAGTACACTGTAGTACAAATGAAAACTACATGTGCTGTTTCCAATGTTGCAAACACATTATTGGGCTTCATCATGCCTTTGGGCTGTGTCAGGCCACAGCACCTCATCCACTTTGCAGGCAATCATGTCCCTAGCCAGGCAACAGAGAAAGAAGCCCCTAGCATGTCGGATCCACCCCTGACACTGTTCAGGTCAGTTCCACTGCCTCTAAAAGACTGGCCCTTGTGTAGGTAGTCAAAGGAGCTAAGCTGTGAGCAACTGGACTTTGTTTTGGAGCTTGAAGATGTTTGACCTTTCATCCATCCAGGCTTCTTTAGTTCTATCCTGATGATGCTTACAACTTAGTTCCTTTGACTACCATGACCTGGATAAATGAGAATCTACAGACAGTCTTTTGAATACCTTCAATGTTGAATGCTGAAACAATTGTACCTGTTCTCCTCTCAGAATCTTCGTACAATAGTAGACACAGTGAATCTACATGTACTCAGATTGGGTCGAACCCTTAATCCTGCCTTTCTCAATGTCAGGCCATGGACAAGGACATGGCTCACAATGATGGCTCTAATTTCATCAGAAATTGGTGTTCGTCCTCTTCCTCCTCCGCCTCCTCTTCGCCCTCGCATTCTGACTCCCTGTCCTCCTGGTCTACGATCCATTTTGAAGCTGCAATCTCCAGCAACCTGTTTCTGTTCCCAAATGACTTCCAGTTTTTCTGAAATGCTAAAACACAATTTCCTAAACCATGCATGATTTTCTCAAATCTGTGAACACAAACTCCAATTGTCCAAAAGCATTTCCCAAAACTGTGGACTCTTGTTGCAAAAGCAAACTATTGCCTCAAAACAGTTTTATGTGTGCTCAAAACCAAACTCTAACCAAAGCCATTTCTTACAGCACTAAACATGCATTTTCAACTGAAAAAAGCTAAACTACTTATGTATATGTACTGTACATGGACTAAAATACATAAAGTGAAAGAATTACATGTTACAGTTTTTCTCAGTCGTTTACACACAAATCATTGTGCTTGGGACACTATGACCACAACATCTAACTCATGCACCAACCCCCTGAACCAATTCTGCTAAACTACAAGCACAACTTGCTGTTTTACACTCAAATAGCAGTTCAAAACACTACTCACAACACACTACTCACAATTCTTTGCATTTGGCACAATTTTCATGAAGAAAATCTCTTACAGTATAAATGTCTAGTCATATGATTGTGATTGTGTGTAATTTGACAACAAACGCATTTTGAGAATAAATGTTTTGAATTGTTTTGAATGTAAAGTTTCATTTTGCAGGAGAATTACAGTTTTTCTCAATTGTTTACACACAATTCCTTGTACTTCAGACACAATCACCACAACATGTAACTCATGCACCAACCTCATTAACCTATTCTGCTAAACTACGAACACAATTCCTACTTTGCACTGAAATTGCAGTTCTAAAACACACTTTTTTCAAAACACTATAGACAATTCTCTGCGTTTGGCACAATTTTCATGACAGAAATCTCTTGTTTTCACAAGGAACACACAGTAATTCAAAATTCTAAAGTCAATTGCCCTATTATGTACACTGACTCATCACATCGGCAAACACCTGTCACACAGTTTTACAATTAGCTATCAGAGCTTTGGAAGAGGCAGAGCCACAGCTAGAGGAGTGAGAGTAAGAGGAGGAGGACACGGACGAGGACGAGAAAGGACCGTAATCTCTGATGAGATCAGAGCCATTTTGGTTGACCATTTGGTGAACGAAATTATTTTACAGTAGTTGTTTAGTTGCTTACGTATCTCTCTCCATATTCTACAATCCTCAACACAATTGAGGATTTTTTTTTTGACTGGAGATGAAAGTGTATGACCAAAATCCACAAATGCGTGTACCCTTTCTCTAAGCTATGGAAGACGCATGTGGAAATATAGCAATTAATGCTTTTCATGGATGGATTCGCTGCTAGGCCAGGAAAAACATTGCATGTGATGTGGATGAGGTGCTGTGGCCACACAAAAACAGAAGAAAGGATGCAGCGTAATTGTTTTGTAACTGTATAGGCTACAGTAAATTCTTCTGTTCTATTGTATGTAGACCACTGTAGGTGCAGCTTTGTGTTGATTGGGATGCACAGTGTGTACACTGTTTTTGTGGGAAAAATAAAATATATTTGTAACAATGTATATGTGCGTTCTGTGCGAGTACAAAAACAATATTCTAAAATATAGCACACTTATGTATGTACTGTCTGTAGCAAGTGTAGCACTGAACAAAAAAAGGCCTAAATCATTATGATGAATTGAGAAGAAGTGTTTTCCATTTATCATAGTGTTTTACATTAAGCACATCAGGGTTCAACTGGTTGTTATAAATGTCTATTCATATGATGGTTTGTGTGCAACCAATTCTGACTCGTTGTGCTTAACTTGTGGCATGTGTGCTTTATTTGTGATTAAATGTTGAAAAGAAGGTTTACCTTTTTGAATCACGCGTGTTAAATAATGCAAAATGTGTTTTAATGAGAATGTGTTTACAGTCAGGGAGCTTTGCAAATTGTGTTCCACTACGTGAAAATTGTTCAAGGTATTGACAAAAGAGTGAAGAATTCTGAGAAATTGCTGAAGCAGTTTAGAAAGTTGCTCAACCAATAAATATTTGTGCTTTAACAACACACACACACACACACACAAAAAAACACAAATACACAGATGCATGTATGTCCTTTCATTTACATACACACACAAACATACACACCATTAGCCACACAGAATAGACCCAACAAACAGGCCAGTAGACGTCAACAAACACACATGCGCGCGCACACACACAAGCACGCGCACTGTGACGGCCCCTGGGCCTACTGTGTTGGGGTTTCTCAGGGCTCATTTCCACCACCTTGTTCAGCGCGTAGCCGTGTTCAGCGCGTGGGCGTATACAATAGGTTTGTATAGGGACAGAATACGCTCAGAACAGTAGCGGTTCTAGGGGGGGTCGGGCTGGGCCTTCGCCCAGGGCGCAATTTCGTGAAAGGGCGCCGTGCTATTGGCCTCACGAGAGCTTGAAAAAAAAATATATATCATCTTAAAAAGTTTTTAATATCAATCACATCACTGTGTAGGAAATTGGCAAATTGGCGCCCCCTTTGGCTGCCCGCGCCCCTGCTGAAAAGTTCCAGTGCACAGAAGCTGCGAGAGAAGGGCAAAGGGGAGGGGGCGCGGGGGACAGTTCACCTCTGCGTCTCTCAAATGCAATGCACAAGTGGGCAATACTCTGCAATTAGTGAGCGAAGTCAGTCACACAAAAGCTTTCTTCCCAATAACGCACATTTTATTCCTACCATTATATTTACAGGTTTATAATTCCTGCACATCTTTTAATTGTGTGAAAGGGCTAATAAAACAGGGCAATACAAAACGAGAAGGCGGTCACCAAGGTCAATAAGTCTTGACTCCTAGTCGGCAGTGACAGTGTTCGGGGATGGGAAATACAGTATGTTGACTGTCGAGTGACAAACAGGAGATGGACAGAAAAAACGTCAAAGCCATTAGAAGTGTAGAAACGAGCAAAAGATGAAGGTATGCAACTGTTCTCTCTGCATGATCACATTATCCATACCATGAATGAAGGGCTAATGTTAATCATGGTATAACTCTTACATTTGTTAGCCTTCTAGCTATGATGCTACGATTGCTATACTCAACAATAATTCGGTCTTAGCTCAACAAACACAAGATCTAATTTCACCATAAGATTTGGCTTTGCAACAAAACGGTTACAAGTAAAGTTATTACTGATTTCCATAATTTGGATTAACGTTGAGCCCTGTCATTAGCCAACAAAATGTTATGGTAGTTTCAACATTTGCAATTTGCTGCAACTCATAGTTTGCACAGTTTAACTATAGGGTAGTTTAGCATAGTAAACCAGTCATACCTGAACGTGTAACAAGCATACTGTTGAATTCGAGGCAGTAACCAAGGAGCTAATTGTTCCTCCCTAAAGATAGCGTCTAATGACGGACATTTGGCATGTAAGGGCATGCTATCATAATGAAATTGTAATTTATGGATGTTTTGTATAAGAGTTTTTGTAGCCTACAGTGTTTTGATGTTAATTTCAAGTGCAATTCAATAATAAGAATCACTATGTGCTCATAACAAAACGTGCAAAATTATGTTTTTTTTTGTCATGGGGGGGGGGGCGCTCGGAGGGGGTCTCGCCCGGGGAGTAATTCAATGTAGAACCGCCACTGGCTCAGAACACGCTTGCGGTGGAAATGGTCTAATCTGTTAACGTGCATTCTAAACGAATACGGACAGAATACGGCCACGCGCTGAACACGCAGAGAGTGCGGTGGAAATGAGCCCTCATTCTCTTTGTGTGCTCCCTCTAAACTAGGCTCAGGTGTGCTCAGGGGCGGGGCCGCTCCTGATCAATGATGGGCTCCACCGGCGCGCAGGTGGCAGCCTGGCATATTAGGAGCGTTTTCCGTGACCTCGAGAGCTCTTTGGATTTTTGCACTCGACACACACGCAGCATATTTCCCGCACGCAACATCCCCACAAGACTGATATACCTGACTACTTACCCTGGTCTTTTTTGCCTTTTGATTTTTTGGGAGCCAACTTTACAAAAAATAAACATTTTGTGTGCACGCTTCACGCTTGTCTCGCCTCCCTCTATTGTACTGGTTACCCTAGGCCATTACAATATGGGGGCTCGTCTATTTTCCCTTTTTTTGTGTTTTTTTCGCCTTTTTTGGTCCCTTTTGCTCCGGTTTGGCTTCGCCGCGTGAGTACCTTGTTTTCTTACTCTCTGGCTTGCTGCTCGTTTGTGGTGCGGCCTGCGCCTCTTGTCTTTTTTTGTGGGGGGCGAGCGGCGTGCATTTGAATATTTTGTTTGGCGTGCTCTTGTCGATATTTGTGGTTAGGTATTTTTCCGTGTGGATTGTTTCGGATATCTAATTAGTGTTTTTCTGCTAGCCCTAACTCGTTTTTTGATTGGATGTATCCGAGTTTTGTTTTGCAATTAGGAACTTGTAATTACTGCCCGTAATTAGTGGCCTCGCTGTCTGTCTTCTCCGACAGGTTTAGGGTGGGTCCTTGGACGCACCATTTCTTATTTTAGTTTATTGTTTTTGGCGGTGAAGGTGGGTGGTAGCAGTTGTCTCGGGTGCACGTCCGTGGCTTCGGGTTCCTTCAGTTTGAAGTTTCTCGGGCTGCTGGTTTAAGGTGCTTAAAATCCCCCCATCGGTAACTGCCCGAAGAAACGCAGGGTCTACGTAGTATACTTAACGGTATAAATATTAGTTATTACAGATGGGGTTGCAGAAAAGAGAGCCTACTAATAAAGCAGGTTGAAATTGTATTGTGTGGGATTTGCAATTGTGTGTTTATTTGGTTGCGATTAATATAGTTTTTGTGGAAACCTAACGATGTCGGGAATTGATGATTTTGTTGACGCTCCCTCGGTGGAGGTCTTTAATTCATTTACTAAAGATCAGCTTTTTGTAGTTGCTGAGCGTTATAAGATTGCGCTAACCAGCTCTGAAACGCTCTAAAGAGCACTTGCAACAGCTCATTAAGGCTGCGCTGATTGCTGCACAGGTGCTGCCTGAGGAGGCGGCGGACCCGCCTCCTGTGCCAGTAAGTAACGTGTCATACGAGCAACAAAAGGAAAGCTCCAGCTAGAGAAAAGTAAAATGGAACAACAAACCGAACTGGAGAAGCGCCGCATTGAACTTGATATGGAACGTAAAAAGCATGATGTAGAACTTGCTAAAGTGGATCTTGAGCGCCAGCGCTTGTTGTTGGTGAAAGAGGGCAGGGTTTCTAACCCTTCTGACCCAGATAAATGTGACGTTGCCCGTAACATAAAACTTGTCCCTAAATTTGATGAGACTGAAGTGGGAACGTTCTTCTCCCTGTTTGAGCGTGTGGCCAACGCTTACCAGTGGTCTGACGTAGAGTGCACACTGCTATTGCAGTGTACACTACTGGGCGCGCACAAGAGGCCTACTCTGCTAGGTGCCGCTGAGAGCAAAACGCAAGTGTTTAAAGTGCTGTTCTTAAAGTTTATGAACTTGTGCCGGAGGCTTATCGCCAAAATTTCCGTAGTGTGCGTAAACACTCTAATCAAACGTACACTGATTTTGCGCATGTAGGCCTACTCGCCGTTCAGTTCAATCGCTGGTGTTCCGCTTCTGGGGTTGAGACGCTAGAAGATCTGACGAATCTCATCTTGGTTGAGCAGTTAAAAAATACTCTTCCCGAATCAATTGCCATGCACATCAGTGAGCGTGAGGCCCTCACTATTACTGCAGCAGCGGTTTTAGCTGATGATTATGCCTTGATTCATAAAAGTAAATTCTTTGGTTCGCTGTCCCGTGACACTCGTCGGCTAGGAAACACTCAGGCGCTCCGCTATGTAAAAACTGATGTGCCTTCAAGCAGGAGTGAGCCCCGTGCTCGTGGCCAATCAGATCCTAACAGTGTTTGCAATTACTGTTTAGGCAGAGGCCACTGGAAATTCGAGTGCCCGGTATTACGGGGTAAAGAGAAGTTTAAAGTTGCCGTTAAGCACAACGCCTTGGCTGTTCCACTTCCACGCCTCGTCGGCATTGATGACACTTTTTCGCCATTTGTTTTCAATGGGTAATGTGTCATTACAGGTTGGTGGCGAAAGGGTCCCGATTAAAATTCTCAGGGATACCGGTTCTGTCGAGTCCTTCATTTTGCAATCTGCTTTGCCCTTCTCTGCGGTCTCTGATACGGGCCAGTGTATTTTTGTTTGTGGCATCAATTTAAATGTCCTCACCGTGCCCCTACACAGGGTACACTTAGTCTGTCTTGGTCAGTGGGGAAGTTATGCTTGGGGTGCGCCTCCCAATCCGTGGGATTTCTTTGATTTTGGGGAATGGATTAGCCGGGTGTCGTGTGGGCATATAATGCTGTTCTTTGTGAAGAACGCCAAAACGCTGCTAATTTCTCCCTTGTAGACAGTCCTGCCGAAATAGTCCCCGTGTCTGTGGTTACTCGCTCCGCCAGTAAAATGCCATCTGTCAAAGTAAACCGTGATTCTAATTCTCTGCCATCTCTGACCGGTTTACCTGATTCGATCTCGCCAGACATTGATTGATGCGCAGATGTCTGATGCTTCCCTCCAAATCCTATTCGATAAGGCCCGGAAGGGTGATGGCGGGGACGTAGCCCAAGGTTACATAATCGCCAATGGTGTTCTGACCATAGACATACTGTACATATGTATGTACCATGGACATAAGACATTTCTTTAAAAAAACTACTGGTTGTCATCAGCAGCAGCCAGTAAGTTGTCACACGTTTCAGGTCAGTGATTAAAACGTTATTTTGGGTTAGCACGGCAGTCTTGACGTTTGGTAGGCTATAGCCACAGCTTGGCTGTTTTCATCGGCTAGCTAGGTTAGGCTGCTATAATAATTCTAGCCTGGTAAACCAGCCCCTCGTACTTCTTTTTATTTTGTACAGAATTCTGAAATGAAGTACGAGGAAAAAGTTAACGAGTTAATGAAATTGGGACGTGAAGAATAACTTTAAAGGTGTTATGATACATTAACAAGTAATTTTCTCCATTCCTGAGCTTTGATTGTCATCTAGTGGAAAGTATATGCAGCAGCATACTTGGCTACAAAATCATGGGCCTATTGTTCACTAAGCACAGTGAGGATATTTTAATGTCACATGCATAGGTCTATAGTGACAGTGTGTAGAAAATGCAGTGAAATTGTCTGTTAGTCTATTTATACCACTTCTAACATACAAAAAAAGCAAACAAGTAATCCATCTCTGCAGTCCCAGTTTGAATCTACTGAAAGTTATTATAACATGAGTCTCAATTTTGCTATTGTTTACATAAGAATCTGTAGAAGTCAGTAATGAAGTGGTTATTGTTTCTTTCCATATTGTCTTGTGCAGGCCATGCAACTGAGAATATAGGCTGTGAATTAGAAGGGATTTAGGATTTGACATGTCTAACAGATCCCTCTAAAATGGACTAGAATGCAGGAAATTGCATCTAAGAAATCCAGAATTTTCTGGGGGAGGACCCCCAGAACACCCCCCTCCCCCCAGGCTAAGCCCCGGATGTTCAGGGCCATGTATAAATATACTTTGAATTCCAGGCAAAATCAGCAGGGGATGTTGGAGTTGTGGTCCCTAGAGGTTTATTTCATTGTGAATGGCTATAACCAATCACTTCCCTAGAAATACAAAGGGAAAGAAACTACACTTGACAAATGGGAGGGTTTAGTAGAAAAACAAACATCTTTATTTGGTGGTCAGAAGGGTGATGATCTCCTCTTGGCCTGCCACCAGCTGCCGCAAGCTGGTGGAGATGTCGGTGAGTGTGCCCAGCAGCCTCCTCTCGAAGGCCCTTCTCCTCCTCCTCTCCTTTACCCTCCTCCACCTCTCCAGATTCGGGCGCACCATGGATTCCAGCGCAGCCGTGCGCCTTTCGGCATGGTGCTGGAAGGACTCCAGGAACCCAGAGGCCTGGCTGGCTGGTCTCCTGGTGGCCCGGACTGTGGAGAGTCGGGCTGGAGGAGCAGAGGGCCTTCTGGCTGCTGGTGCAGGTGCTGGTGCAGGTGCCGGTGCGAGTGCAAACAGTGGTGTGGCCACTACTGTCCCCGCGGGTGCGGTCCCAACCCCAGAGCCAGCAAAGATCTCGTCCATTTTCTGTTAACACACATGCAGGATGTCAGTCATGATACAGTACATTGTAGACACTCTAGTGAGTGTTCACACATTCACTGTAGGTTAAAATACCCAGGTGGTGGCTTAGGTTCACAAGAGAAGGGTCCACATCACTTGTACTTACAGTGTAGTACTCCCAGCTAACACGCTCTTCCCCAGTACTCTTTGCGCGGTCCTTTGTTCTTTTGTAGGTGACCAGCATGTTATTGAGTATTTTGCGCACCTCTTCAGGGGTCATCGCATAACCCTGCCTCTCCATGTCCTTACTGACCTTCTGGTAAAATATGGCCTTCTTCGTTGTGTGGAATATTTGGTGGGTTTCGAATAAGGACAGGAGAAGCAGGGTTATGCGGTGCCTCCTTTCTGTAAAGACATATGGAATAGGTGTCAGCATGGCACTGCTAATTCATTTCCCCACAGCAATTGCATTTACTTTCCTACGTTTGTCTACATTATACCTGGTTCAGACTCCGCGGACACAACAGTACTGGGGTCAATGCTGGATTTGGCTGGTGGTGTCTGGACGCACGACTGGTGGTGGTGGATGCTGGACGCGTGGAGGTGGTGGTGGTGGATGCTGGACGCGTGGAGGTGGTGGTGGTGGATGCTGGACGCGTGGAGGTGGTGGTGGTGGATGCTGGACGCGTGGAGGTGGTGGTGGTGGATGCTGGACGCGTGGAGGTGGAGGTGGAGGTGGTGGTGGTGGATGTGGAGGCACTCGTACATGCTGGTGGTGGTGCTGCATGTAATGACGTAGGTGGAGGGCCCAGGATAAAGGAATTAACATGGGAGAGGAGCACTGATAAGGTGAACACCTACAGCATGGGTCCAATGGTCATGACATTGCACATTTGTAATAAAATCCTTTCACAGATCACTGACCTTGTGTGCCTATGTTGTGTCTTATTTGCCCCATAAATTCAGTCAGGTATTGTTGATCTGTTACACATAATGCAAACATGTCAATGTCTCATCACTTTGTCCAAATCTGGCAGACGTTTTATGTTTGTTAGTGTGCATTGCATCAATAAAATAAACCTGGACCTCGCAAATACTGTTGGTTTGTGCATCATGGTTGTCTACTGTAAGGATCTGGATTCAAGGATGACTACTCTGAATGAGCTCAGCAGAGGAATTTGGGTTATCACAATAAAGGGTGCTTCAGAGGAGCTCCCCCGCTGCATGCTCTTGTGTTTAGTTAGGTGCCACACCCCACTGTGATCTTATCTGTGCTCTGCCAACATTTGGTGTGGAGACCTACCCAGGTCATCCTTAGGGCAAGGACAGGATAATTAAGGGCATATTGTATTGTAGAAATGCTATGAGATGTACATGTCATGTTTGGTTTCATTCTGATGGTGTCATTGTGAGTGATATACTGGTCTCAATTCTGAAACAGACTCGGGTTATTCTAATAAAGATCTCAGATCTAAAGGTTACTGAGTAGTGTGAGGCAGTGGGCTGTCTCCAACACCCCTGCCCCCAAGATAACACCTCATGGTGTGCTGAACAACTGGCATCAGGTTGGCTACTTAAGGCAATGCTAGTGGAAAACTCATTGAGCTGTCTTTCACCTACGACGCTCCCACACGCTGTGTCTCTCTCTCTTTCTCTCTATCTTTTATTTGGAGTTTAGTTTGATTTCTTTATATCTCTGGTTGAGTTGGTCATTACAGTGAATCTCTGTGTTAATTGTAAAGGTTAACTTGTATTTGGTTAATAAACTGTTCATTCATTTACCGTTCATATACATCTCTTCGTGTGCCATGCCATTACTGTGCTATAGCTCTTAAGCTGTATGGTGATATTGGAGGTAACTTTATTATTTCATGGAGTCAGATAAACGGGTCATATAAGTGTTACTCTAATGTTTGCCATGCACATGTTTATAATTATTTCCATTCCATAAGTCCAGAACATGCGATAACCTTCGTCCACACTCAGCTCCGTCGTTGGTCTGAGAAAGTGGATCCTTACACTACTCACCAGTTCTGACTCTCAGTGTGCCCTGGTCATCACTCAGCAGCAGTATGACTGTTGGTTGTTGCTCCATTGTTCTTTGTGTCATGCTGCATTTTGGACCTCTATATATGTGGCTGTTAAGTGGTTGGGTGATGACAAGGCACAGAACACCAGCCTCATTGGCAAACCTACCAATAAATCTAACCTCTTACATATCAGGATCAATCAGACGTCTTCACCTCACACTGTCCATGTGTTCCAGCTGTTCTGAAATGGTTTCAGCTGCTCTGTGATTGCTGGTGATTAGTTGGTGTTGCCAAATGCAAAGCCTTTGTGACAACATGCAACAAATTGTATGACCAACGTTTTGGAGGACCAATCATGTTCAGGTTACTGGTCCAAACAGAGCTCCCAAGACAGTTGGTCCACTGAGTACTGACATAGTATGTTGGTGACTACATGTTGGTGGCTACTGAATGTGGCCTAGCCTATGCTAAGTACCCAGTTCATGTCCAATTTGAACAGACACACATGAATACTCCTGATTGACTTCACAAGAAAGCAGACACAGCTGAGGCATATTGGCATGGCAGACCATTGTTTATTCCCACAAAGCATGTGGCGATTGCTCCAGGATCAGGGGGGACAAACAGGAAGGGGAGTCACCTGTATATGCTTTACATATCATATCAACTGGACATAAGGAAGCCCATGATAGGATCATCAGACATGACAGCGAATACAGTTCACAGTGTGGGCACCAACCATTTCACAAGTCCAATGCTGAGGAGAATGGAACAACTGAATGTCATGATCACAGATATTGCATTGTAAATTTACAGGTTTTGCTTGTGATGCAAGGGGTCATTATTGTTACTTTCATTCTTCATAATAATGAGGATAACGATAGTAGTATATAGGCGGCACTTTGTGTCAAAATGATTGATTGCCTGGAATGTTTGGAATGTTGGGTATTTCCGGTATGTGTAGTATGTTAAAAAATTTTGTTATGCGTAGTATGTCAAAAAAATTCTGTTCGGTGTTCCACGTGTGTTTTGTTTACATTCGCCCTTGTGACGTGTACGGTCCACGTGCAAATGTTTACATATGTCAGCAGTGGTGTGTGCCGCGTCACACCCCGCCTTGGGTGTGTGTGTATGTGTGTGTGTGTGTTTATCGCAAACGCTGTGGGAATGTGCCTATGTCTGGTATGTAGGTCCAGTCTGCAACCCCCTCAACATATACATATGTACCCCACGTCCGTTGTTTGTGTAAATGGAGCCATTTGTGTGATACTGTAACCAAACGCATCCCCATATGGTTCCGGATGACCGGGGGTCTGTTTTCGTAGACTGCTGCAGGCGCCGGGGTTTACAACACTGTGGGTATGTGTTATGCTGACCTGTGATTAACCCCCTGTTCATTCCACGATGCAGAATATGTGTTGGTATGCATAGAGCGGTTGCTTGTGTGTGTGTGTGTGTGTGTGCGTGTCTCCCCCTATGCCCCACCGTGTGTTTCAAGACTGTGAGTTTGTAAAAATAAAAAAGGCATTCGTAAAAAACAGCCTATATGTCTACAAAGCACAATACAATATAAATAAATTATAACGTCGTGCGGGGAGAAGTCAATCGTCGGAGGGAATACGTAGGTTATGATGTAGGCTCCATACTGTAGGGGTGCTGATCTTTGATAAAATATAGATGTGCGCGTTATATTTAGGAATGTCAAGATTATGTATGACGTGTCAGATTTCTCTAGCATGCATGCCTAGTATGCCAAACTTCTCTAGCATGTAGGGTATGTCAAGATTGTCATGTGTGTATGGTATGTCAACTTTCTCTAGCATGCATGGTATGTCAAATTTCTCTAGCATGCATGGCATGTTAAATTTCTCTGGTATGTAAAATGTGTCAAAATCTCTAGGGAATTCGTAGGGGTGTGAAAATATGGACCAATTGTATCGTGTCTAAATGTTTAGTGCATACCCCCATCATAGTATAAAAGCTTGGTACTTAGTACAACATAGTTATAGCAGTAGTGTTTTTTTTCGACACTAAAAACAATCATGGATAGCGACGCTGCACCTCGATCTGTGAGAAGAAGGGTTGAACTTACACCGGTTGACGAAACCATGGATGCAAGCCATGAGATTGTCATGGCACCCAAAAAAAGACGACCTGCGAGTTTTGTACACTTTCTCCGAACCCCTACAGAACCAGAGGAATACGAATGGCTCATGTCTGACGGTCGTATAGGGGGATATGTTTTTGTGAAAGAAATTCAATGCGTGTTATTGTATACATTGGATTCCGAGGGTATGATTTTTACGGACCAACAGCCATACATATCATTCTGTCTTCACGATTGGCGTATGTTCAGAAACAAAGTGTGGAGAGACTTGAATTACCCTGGACTATGCGCCAACTATTCAACTGTTTTCGACAGTGTGATACATCAAAAAAGTTATTACATATTTGCGACACAGCTGGACAAGGACCCCACAGACTACATATATTTTTGTAGTCCTTCATACAGAGTTGTAAATGGTATTCATGACCACAAACCTGAACAACTTGTGGAGGATTTGAAAGTGGTCTACCCACGAGCTGATGTACCTGTTTTAAACAATATTTTCAAGAAGATAGATCGTTTGTTCAAATGGGGTGAACATCTCTTCAAATATACGCTTCTTAAAAAACGACTTTTTCAATCATGGCCTGATAAGGAGCGAGTTGTTTCTGGGCTGGACGCCCCAGTAATCTATAGAGGTCCTGGGGTCGTAGCCCCTAGAGGTGAGCAGAGTGAAACGGCTATGTTTAAAACGTGTCAAAACCCTATGTGGAGTGCTCCATTAAGCGAATCAGAAAACACCAATGATGATATGGACTGTGTGACCAAGCTGTTTGGACAGATGTCTTTGGCTAGTGATGACGATGATGATTCGGCACGTACAGCTGGTGACAAACCATTTTATATGAATTCTGATGACCAAGGGCCTACTAAATTCTTAGGCGTGGCCTGTGACACATGGTATCCGCAGACGCCCCCATAAGGAACACGCCTTGCTGACTAACACTTTAAAAGGTAACACGCTAGTGGTGCTTACATAGTTCCGTCTCAACAAACCATCATATTTTGTTAACTACAGCTAACAAACAGTCTGTGTCGAGATGTCTGAATCCGGTACGCAGTGTGTTGACATGTCTGACGCTTCTTTTACAATGTCTTCCACAGAGAGTGGGCCCGTCGCTGCAATCACGCTGGATGCATCAGACCCTACAGCTGTTCCGGTGGATCGTGTGAAGGCCTGTGTGGTTATCATGCTACAACATATTATTGAATATGAACTGCAAAAAAATTGTTATGGCTGCCAGACTGGACATCCCTCTCAACGCCGCCACAGCTGCCTGTATGAAGCGGCTCCATATTTTTTCCAGGATCATTTTGAAGAAATGACACAAGGTATTGACGACCCTGCATTGATGCAGACCATTTTCACTCTGTTGGGTCACTATGGGTTTAACCCCCACCCCCAAAAAATATGGGACGTTGTAAAATGTGTTATGCATGAATTGAGGAGCGAGCCATACATCTGCGGCTATCTGGAGGATTTCAGTCAAAATTGCATAGACACTGGTGATAGAAACATCATTTTTGATGCTTTAACAACTTGGCGCGCGGCGCATCCATGGGATCCTGCGGGAGTATCTTTTGGCGAGCAGAGCATGTGAAACAACGTGTGAGATACGAACTAACTGGCTTACTGTGCGATACCATTTGTCAAAACGCGTCCTGTAAGCCTACGAACTTTAAAACATCACCCCACCGTATGTATGCAATCAAAAAAGAAATGTCACTGGTTCGATCATCGGCTGAAGATTGGGCACGCCTATTATACCTGGGTGGTTTAACAAGCAAACCGTATCATGTAGTAGTGTGTGATATTGCTAAATGTATAGGTGTTTTCAAATTAGGTCACATTCTAACATTCTGTACTTATATAAACGATATGTGTGTAATCAAACTGCGTAAAAACGAACATATAGATGTGTTTACTGTTGTAGATTGCGCAGTTAAAATCCTGGTTAACAAACATCTTGATGTATGTGTTGATTTTTTAAAACATCTTGATTCGGTACCATTGATGGATTTGTAAACAGTGTGTTAATAAACCTTATATGCACGTAGAGATTTTGCTTCGTGTCATTATTGTACTGCAATAGATCATGGAAAGTCTTTTAAAAACTGTCTACTACACCCCGTCCAGTGAGGGATGTTTCGGTGGTAAAAACAGATTGAAGCAAGCTGTTTTTAAAAAAACAGGGAAGTGTGTATCAGACAAAACTGTAACGGACTGGCTGTCTGGCGAGGATGCATACACACTGCATAAACCGATCCGTATTAACTACTTTAGAAACAGAGTATATGTTAACGGCATTGATAAACAGTTTCAAGCTGATTTGGTTGATATGACTATGTTTTCAAAGGAAAACGACCATATTAAATACATGTTAACATGCATAGATGTTTTCAGCAAATACGCATGGACGCGTGTTTTGAAAAACAAATCCGGCCGGGAAGTGGCAGCAGCGTTCCAAAGCATATTGGCAGAGGGCAGAGTCCCGAAAAAGCTACAGACAGACCGCGGTAAAGAATTCTTTAACAAACAATTTCAAGATGTGTTGACTAGACACAACATCCATCATTTCGCTACTGGGAGCGAGTTAAAAGCTAGTGTTGTGGAGCGTTTTAACAGAACTATTAAAGCAAGAATGTGGAGATATTTAACGGCTATTAATTCTAAACGATATTGTGATATACTGGATGATCTGGTACCATCTTACAACAAAAGCTACCACAGGAGTATAAAAATGAGACCGATTGATGTAACAAAGGAGAATGAAAACACTGTTTATAAAAATCTGTATGGTTTGAAGACCCGTGACGGTAAAAAAGTATCTTTCAAATACCATGTTGGAGACCTTGTTTGTGTGTCGAAAGTCAGAGGGTCCTTCGCAAAAGGATATGAACAGAATTACACACATGAATACTTCACGATAGCGGAGTGTATACAGTGAAACCCTGTTGTTTACAGATTGAAAGACTATGACGGGGAGGTGCTGGATGGGACCTTTTATGAAGAAGAATTGCAAAAAATTCGTATCGGTGTTGATAAAGCATTCAAAATTGAAAAGATTCTGGAGCAAAAACGAAAAGGCAAAAAACTTATGTTTTATGTCCAGTGGGTTGGTTGGCCGCAAAAATTCAACACGTGGATTCCAGCAGAAGATGTTATAGATATTTAAATAGCGACCATCCGCACATATACTTTTATTCATACATACGGCGCCATGGAAGAGGGAAGTTTTTATATAACACTGCCCAGCAATGCAAGTAATGAAATATACAGTGACAACAAAATATCAAACTACAGAGTTAAACTAGCAAGACCGTTGTCCCTGAGAGGGGCCTGGGAAGTAGCATTGATCGAGATTCAATATCCCAAAACATGGGCTACATTCCTGCAAGAAGATGGCACGTTCAGCATGGCTGATGTACGCACAAAGGAAATTACACCATGCGACCTCCGTGAAGGGTTTTACACAAATATACCAAGCATTATTGATGAAATTAATATGCTTGTGGAGGGGCTTTCTGAAGATATAGAATTCGGATATGATGAATTAATTCACAAGGTCTATGCGAAAGCCGACCGGGAACTATCATTCATATTTCAAGGGAAGTTGGCTCGCATTTTAGGTCTGGATGCTGATAAACCGTTTATAGTGCCTCCCCAGAAAAAAATTCGATATGCGCCTCATGCGGCTGACTTTTTTGGTGGAGAATATTCTTTGTTCGTATACACGGATATAATTGAACACCAAATTGTGGGGGACCATTACGTACCACTCCTAAGATGCGTACAAATAACCGGTGAACACACAAAAGTAGTTAGTATAAATTACGACAAGCCGCATTATACATGTCTGCGCAAGACAGACATCAGTGACATTGAGATAGCTATTAAAAACGATCAGAATTATAACATACCATTTCAGTACGGGAAGATTGTGGTTAAACTTCATTTCAGACCTGCGAAACAGACACATCGATTTTGAAGTAGTAAGAAAATGAAAGAGTTTAATCCCTACCAGGATCCTCAACGTTATGTTGCCTATTATCAAAATCAGGCTGGAGGCGGTATCGATGGTTTTTACGGCACACCGGTTATGTACGGGGGATATGGCCTTGGTTCACTTCTAAAAGGCCTGTACAGGATGGCGATGCCTTTGCTGAGGAGAACTGTCGGAATTGCTAAACCGCATTTAAAAACAGCAGCGAAACATATTGTTAACGATGTGGTAGGGAGTGTCATGTCCTGTGTTAACAACCAAGATGGCTCGGGTCTGCACGTCATGCAGCGTAGGGCCATAAAGTGACCACCAGGGCAGTGTGCACCCTGCAGATTGAAGAAATATCGTGCTAAAACCAAGAATAGATCAGTATTGAAAAAGGCTTCCAGGAGTAAACGTCGTGAGAAAACGCCTGCAAAAAAGAGACGTGTTTGCATATTTTAACCATGGCTCTCATACATGGGTTGTCAGAGGAATGTGTCAAATCTGAATTGGATTTGTTCAATCTACCCATGACACAGACAGCTATTGAAAAATGCAGCTACATAGAAATACCCCCGGTATCTGCCCTAACACCAGATGCCCCATGTGAATTCTTTATAGCCGGCAGCGGGGATGATTACATTGATTTGAATAATACGCTACTTTTCACACGTCTTAAAATAACACTGCCTACTGGCGCTGATATTCCTGCCGGAGCACCCGTCGGTCTTATCAACTATCCAGGGGCTACTATTTTCTCACAAGTTGTTTCACTAGGCGACAGGCTGATTTCGCAAAGTTCGAGCACATATCCGTATCGATGCATGATAGAATGTCTGATGAATTATGACAAAAATACACTGGAATCAGTATTCTCAGCTGGTTTGTTCTACAAAGACACAGCCGGACACATGGACGAAACGGACCCTACCGGTGATAATAAGGGTTTAACTAAAAGAGCAACATTTACAGAAGGGAGCACCGTTGTTGAGATGCTAGCGCCTATTCACAGCGATATATTTTTTCAAGAAAAATTGATACTGAACGGTGTCGATGTCAAAATACGCCTCAGCAGAGCTAAGGATGAATTCTGTCTAATGCGCGGTGACGCAGTAGCATACAAATTGCAACTTCTAGCAGCCAGTCTGTTTGTCAAGAAGGTATCTGTTTCGGCCGCTGTAAGGCTGGGTCATGCACACGCCTTACAAGCAGCAACAGCAAAGTACCCTATTGATCGTGTGTGCGTTAAAAATTATTCTGTACCGACGGGGACTCGTGTTGCCAACCAAGAAAATCTATTTCTGGGTCAGCTGCCCAAGTCTGTTGTGATATGTATGGTGAATAACGAAGCCTTTACAGGGGCTTATAATAGAAACCCCTTTGCATTTAAACATTTTGATTTGGAGTTTCTCGCTGTGTATGTGGATGGACAACAAATCCCTTCCAAACCGTTGCAGCCCAGATATAACGAAGGTAGTGCCACGCGTGAATTTTATCAGATGGTGGCGTCAACGGGTCGACATCTAAAAAACAAACCCCTGGTTATTGATCGTACTGATTACCTGTCAGGGTACACACTATATGCGTTTAATTTAACACCCGACGAGGAGTGTGGTCAGCATTTGTCTTTAATAAGATCAGGGAATATGAGACTGGAGGCCCGTTTCAGACAACCGCTGCCCAACACTATAAATATTATTGTGTATGCTGTGTTTGACAGCATAATAGAAATTTCCAATCGACGACAGATACTTATGGATTACTATTGAAGACCATGAACACTATTGAATTAACGGCTATTATGGAAAAAATATCCAGAAAGTCTATCTTTCTAGGCGTGTTGGCATGCGATCAGCTACCCGAAACACTGGCTCAAAACGACTTACCTGCGGTCGCCATAATAAACACGCATAATTCCAGACAGCCTGGTGAACATTGGGTAGCAACATACATAGCCGCCTGCGGCACGGTGTGTTTTTTTGACAGCTTTGGCAACAACCCTGACAGCGATATATTTCCCTCAACTATTTACACATTTTTAAAAAACAGCGGATCCCCTGTTTTGTTCTCAAAAATACAAGTACAGGACTTTCTATCTGTCACATGTGGCGAACACTGTGTTTTTGTTCTATATCATATGCTGAAAGGTTTAAGCTACATGATGATGTCATGCTTAAATATTCTGAAAATCTTATTAAAAACGATAATATGGTCTCATTATTTGTGAAAAAATTACGACCGCATAGCTGTATGTGCAATGTTTTTACTTGTGTGCAACATGCACGGACTAACAACTGTCTACACAAGTGTTGAAATGACGCTATAATAATGAAATAAATAAACAGAGAAATGTTATCACTGTGTTATGAGTTTTTATTGGTACAGTATAGTGTTTATACACACACACACACATATTAGGTATACGCCACGCTTTATGAAAAAGAATACAAATAAATCAATGTATAAAAGTAGAAAAATAACAAGACCGTATACAATTTTTCACAACATGAAAATCATTGTGTAAAAGTAGAAAAAACAACAAACATAGTAATATAAGTTTTTCACAACAACATCAACAAACAAATCTTTAAAAATCAAGCCAAGATGATGAGTTTATTTGTGGTGCCGAGTGTCTGTATGGTAATGACGAGTCGCTTAAACCCCTGGGGGCTGGAGGCGCTGACAATATTCGCCGCGGTAATGACGTACGTCCAACAGGGGGGTCACGGACTGGTGTGTGGTTGGAATTTTGACCGTATGTTGTATTTCTTTTCAAATCAGTGATATACTGTTTAAGACCATTGTTTGGTATGGTTGAAAGAGGTATGTTTAACACAGCAATGGCTGTCAGAAACTCATGCCATCCTTGAGGCTTTCTACGCTGGGTCACTGCATACGTACCAGTAACTGATTTTAACAGGTCGTACATGTGCGTGCCTGGAATGAGAGATCCATTAAAAACAAACGCCCCCGTGTTATCCCACGACGCAACACCTTGTGAATTACGCATTTTTTCCAATATATAACGGGCGTTACATCTACTTCGAGATGGTATGTTTTGTAAAACTTCAGAGGCGATAGGATCACTAGCTAGGTCTGTGTTCACAGGGTCTGCTGTTGGTGGGGGTTTATGAACAGAAGCAGGGTCAGCACCCTCCTGGGGTGTTGACACCCGCAGTGTCAAAGCAGCTGTTTCCAGATCACTTTGTTTAACCATGGCCAGATATCGTTGCAGCAATGCTGTATAATGCTTGACTTTTTCATGCGGGGCTATATCAGTCCTGTCCAAAATAGCTTTCATGGCGGCGCACAAATCATCTTCAACAGACTGTCGTAAGGGTATGTTGTTAGTAGGCCTATCATTTTTTAGTCTGTCCAATTGTTTTTGCGGTACTAGATACATTTTCTCTGCATACTCCATCACATCTAACTCTGTCTCGAAGTAAATAGACTAGTTATGAAAGGCAATGCTATACTCAACAGCGGTAAGAGGAAACCACCCTTCTGGTTAATAGCGTATCGTTTTTTGCGCATGCCAACTTTCTTGTCAGCTATCAACTTGATCAACGCCTTCTTTTTCCGAAGTTTTTTATACTGTACATCTGTTAATGGTATGGTACCCCTAAGAATATTAAGAGCCACCTCACAGAGAGCTAGGATTAACTCATCCGAAGCTGTGTGAAGTATGACCCTCCTCTGCCCCGGCTTAGCCTTAAGTAGGCGTTTCAAAATAGGTAGATTCCTGCAAAGCCTCTCAGACATGGTATTGTCTCAATTTCTTTTGCGCACATAGACAACCGGATACTCGGAAAGCAATGCTGATCTGATACGGTACATATCTGGGGTGGCTGGTTTATAATCCAACATTAAGTAACCATAAGGTATATCCGTTGCATTTTTAAATGATTCAAGGAAGAATCTAGTGTTGCCTGGATACATTTGACGAGCCAGAACTGCAATCTGGTTGTTATCACGAGGGTTTTTGAAAATAATTAAATAATTTGTGTTGAGACTAATGGTTCTACTGGATTTCCCTTGAAAAAACAAATTCTGAACCAAGTAGATAGCGCTTAGATTACGATGGTGTACATATTGAGTAAACACTTTCTCTATTTGCACATTATTACTAGCATCTTTCATGACATCGTGGATAATTAACAAATTATTTTTAGACACAGGTAACAATTCCTCATCGTCCAGCGCATCAGGTATTCCATTAACAAATTTGATTTGCCTCAGTTTTAACAATTCGTCGTAAAGCGGCTGCCAACAATCAAAAATGTACACAATATTTTCGATAGGTTTACTAACAAATCTGTCGATGTGTGTTATAAGCTCTTTTACAAAATATGTCTTCCCTGAATTTGACGGCCCGCTTATCACACAGGAAAAAGGGTGCTGGAACCTTGTGTCAAACGCCGGTGCTTCTTTTAATGCATCCATCCTCAAACATATCAATAACCGTACGGAATTGTGGTATAGTCCTTTAGCAGTACCCGTTTGTTGTAAACCACTTTGAATCTTTTCACAGCCGTTCTGTTTTTAAGACTGAGGCGTTTCTTGTCACGCACTATATTATCAGTATGAGCCAAAATATGCTTAGCTGCAGTCCTGTCAGTAATGTAATCAGAGACCAGATCAACCAAGGTTTCTAACCTGATTAATTTCGAATTAACAGTATTCAGTGTGACGCCTTTAGCTTTCATACACACGCATCCATTTGCCGTCCGGTAGCCATATGTCTTTAGCCTGGCTATCGCGACTTGTCAATTCTCTGCGAGCATTGGTCTGGCCAAGCTGTGTTGTAAACCCATTTTTTAGAAGGCGGGCTTAACCCGCCTCTTTCAAATGCCTCTGTTTGCTACTGGACGAAGCTTCAATCAATCACACCCCTCTGCCCTCTGACGTATACCCCAGCAGAAGAAACTGCTTGATCCAAACAAAAAGTAGTAGTAGCCTGTAGTCATATAGAAATGGCGTTAAATGATTTTTGTCGGACTTGTGAGGTGAACATGAGAGTGGCTGGTGTTGGCCATTTAATATTGATATTCGAAAAACGAATCGGTGCGATCAAAGGCGAAATGTCCACAACAACAGCGTCCTCGCAAAGCCCAATGGACTTGGCTACCAGCGGGGCTAACTGATAAATTAATCTTTTACTGAAGCCGGTCGGTAGCATTGCAAAAACGCCCTTTCCCGCAACAAATGCTTCAAGGGCTGCCCTTTGCTCTATTTTCATATAGAACTTCCCTTTGAATTCATCCTAAACAGCAGCTACAGATGCATTGAAATCTTGCGTTTGCTCCACGTTCGCCATGTACACAGTGACTGAGATAGACTTCCGGTCGCTGAACTACCGCGTTATTGCCTTTTGAAATGCTCGATTTTCATTGGCCCCCTATCTGAGGACTGAGCAGAAATGGTTTAGATAGGCAGCTTGGCCAGACTGACTTGCTCGCGAAATGAAAATGCAGCGTCACAGGCAGTATGGGCACACCCAGGCTAATATGTCTTTGGACCGCTTGAGCAAAACTCTGTGATATAGTCTCCAGAATCAAGTTCATCAGTGAGATCGCCTAAATATGGACCCAATTCTGGTTCCCAATCTCCATCTTTTGTGACAAAAATTACACTATCGGTGTCGCTATAAAGCAGTCTGTCCCCCAGACGATCCATGATATCATACAATTTTAGTCTAGCTCTCGCTGTGGTAAAAGCTCCGACGAATATATTTATGTTTGGCGTACTTACACACGCGTCTTCACTATGCCGCCATTGCAGAAGAGCCACATCATCAGACACAAATGAGAAATGTGTGACATCATATTCACACCCAAAAACGTAACGGGCAAATTCCCCCGGGTCTCTCAACATCACAGTATTTGGGAGATTTTCACGCATAGAAAAGCGCCCCCAGAGCGAGTTCAGCAATAACTTGTTAATACTGCGTTTAGCAGGATTAACACATATTTTGTCTGGGTTTAACCTAATGCCCTCCTTCTCGAAATAATCATGAATGTAAGCCTTTTTCTCATCATCTGTAACAGCGTGGGCAGGATAGCCGCTGGCCTCCTGTTTATATTGCAGGAATGTCTTAACATAGTTTGAAAACAGGGTGTCAGATCTTTGTGTGAAATGCCACACCTCATCCACTTTGGTGACGACATACCCCTTTTCCATAGCCCGTTGTAATTCAATACTGACCCAACAGCCTGAAAGACATCTTTCTGCATCACTGTGTGTACAGGGTGGTGTCTGATTTTCCTGTTCTGCACATGTTCTGCATAACGGAAACATGAGCTTGTTATTGCACCTATATGGGAGGACTGGGTGTAATAAGCCTCTGGGCGGTGCTACAGTAGCTTTAATTATGCCAAAATAATTTTCCAGGGGCGGAAAGAATGATCTGGGGGTTATTGATGGGATAATCATATTTACTCTGACACGCTGGATAAAGGGATGTAAAGTCAATATAGCGTATTTTCTCACCTTCCTTGGTCTTGTAGTAAAGTTTATAGGCGTTTGTCCTACCACCGAAAAGACTCTGTCATGGTTTTAATCTTTCAGGATGTGCATATGTCGACATAAAATGAATCACATCTGCATTATTTTTCTTGGCCTGTATCCACTGACACTCCCACATCACCTCAACATTAAAACCATGTTCGTTGGTAAGGTATGCCACTTTGTCTTCAAAATGCTGAATCAATACGCTGTAAGGGACTTTTGACAAGGGGTGTAAATTATTCGGATTGTGCCTACAATGATGGCCATGGAAGAGACAGCCGTTGAATTCGAGCGCATGTTTAACCCCATCCTTTTCATAAAACCCATCAATATGATAGCGACCCACTTGTACTTCGCCTCTGTTCAGAGCATGCTGTACATCAACATTTCTAGAGAACTTCACAAATTCCAACCACTGTATGGATATGTTGGAATAGGCCTTGTGCTGATTAACATAGGCATTGTTGTGTGTCAGAGGCGTTGTGAGCCAACCATGTGTAGCCTGTGTATTTGGCACGCCTGAAGTGTATTAGCATTCGGACAACACAGTCAGCCCCCTCAGCAACAAATGTTTCACCCGAGTAAGTCATGGCACATGCAAAGTTAGCACGGTGTTTGCCATTTTCATGTCTTGTTTCTAGATCGAAAAAAATGTATTTGGTTTCTAATTTCTTAGCTTTGATGGGTTGTATGAAGCAACAATGATCTGCTTCGGGCACTAATTCTGCATTACAATGAACGCATTGCATAGCCTGACATTTGTGTGGTTTCTTATTCGCCGCAATATAATAACGACGATTACATTTTTTGCAATATTTTGTCACGTCACAAGGTGCTGCCAGACGACCTGTAGGTCTGGTTTGTCGGACTTGCTTGTGCGTGTTATAGCAATATCGTGATTTGCAATATCTATTACAGTCTATACAGTATACGCTGGCCTCAGTCCTTTTCCGACAATCATTACCATAACAGACATTACAACATCCTTCACATTTGTGAGTGAGTTTATTGTTGTATGACTCATAACAGAACATGCAAAAGTATGCATCTCCTAGGAATGTATGCGGTTTTATTACACGATAGTAATGCTCATCATGGAGATACAGAAAAGCGGTTTTGTCGTGTAGTGTTTCGGTTGTCTGGTATTTTATCATCATGCCATTGTCTGATCTATAAAAGATGACAATTTTAACATCGTACAAGCGCTCAAATACGGCTACATCGCTAAAGCCTATCTTCTGCTGTGGCGTAAAACCTGCGCGTCTATGCATGTCATCACCCATAGTCGCTAACATTTCATCCCCAGCATTTGGATTTAAATAATGTGCTAGACATGTGGCGAAGCATGTGTTGCCTGTGGGGTTGTTAGGGCTGTACAAGCTCAGACGTTTCTTTTTAATAACCTCATCGTGAGCCAGTCGCGCTATCTTTCTGCGCACACCTCCCTGTCTGTCGTGAGCAATAGACAAAGTTATCTGTAGACTCTGGTCAGTCATGATGTTGGTATTACTCTGTAACATGTTTTCAATAGCCTCTATCACCCGATCCAGTGCATAACCATCAGATGAGGTCAGTACAACATTGACATCTGTGGTTAGACTTTCCCCCCGTAACACCATGCTGATGACCGCGTTTTCACCCCCCAGAGTCTTCCCAAATTCAATAATGTCATTAAATGTGTTGTACAAATGCTGGACGTATGAGGCCATGTCAGTCGTTGGTGCGTTCCTAAAATTTAAAGTCCTTGTGACTACTGTGCTGTTGAACCGCGGGCGAGGTGTTATAATGTAGTCTCCAACACGCCCGCCCTCTCGGACCAAACGTTGTATAGACACCTCATCTAAATGCGCTTGTTGGCCTACTGCGTTAGAAAAATTACCCGCACCAACACCACCCATTTGACATATTGACAAACCCGGCTCACAGGCCTGTGAGTGATTAACATTATCAGTGGTGTTATGTGTGACAACCGCCCCGTTGTTGGCAGTTCTCTGTAACAATAAGTCATAAAGTGTGTCAATACGGTTATTTAACGCTGAAACATGCTGCTGTAAAGTATCAACTCTAACCCTTTTATCGATGGGCTCCATTTTAAAATGTAGAATGTGTGAAATTTCTATATGGTAAATGTATATATATATATATATAAGCCTATAAAAACTACAAACGCATCCCACCATCAGCTAATGACACCGGTTTTGTAAAAGGGCAATCATAAATTCTAACTTGTCCAAATACACATCCATCACAGCTGTAAAATCATCGAGTGCTCTTGCCAGTTTGTCAACAATTTCTAACAAATCACCCACATCATTATTCAGGCGTACCACGACATCGGTACGCTGTACTGTTGAATCCCTACGTCTTTTGAACCGTTCTACCATATGCATAACATCGTGCAATACAGACCCTATTTCATAACAGCATTGTGACTTCAGACCAGCTGTGGTGTTAACGTCTGCCGCGTGTGCAGATGGTCCTTCGCCGCTTACCGATTGCAAATCCTCCGGATGGGCGGCGTGCTCCGCTGCTACAGGCGTAGCCCCCTCTTCATCACATGTCTCTGTCAAATCTATAATTAGTGGGTCAACGATGGTCTGACGGGGATGCTGTGCCGATGGGCCTTGGTCTGCACAAGCGCTCTGGGTTGCTCTCCTAACAGCTGTTTGGTTGTCTGTAATTAACACGCGCGCACACACACACACACACACACACACGCACATTTTATTACACAAGCACTTTCATGACCATAAAAGAGTCTATACAGTTATCGATACATCTTACACCCCCTACAACTGTTTGAGAATATTATACGTACCACAGATCTCAGTAACATCATGCGTTGACCTTTTAGAACACGCCGCACTCGCATCCCTCGCAAATAAACGCTTTCTAGAAGAAGAGGATTTGTCCGGAGTCCTAATTACACTCTGACGGGGTTGCACGCTTGCATCGTGATGCACAAGCTCTGTGAGTTGTATAACGCTGGGTATGCGCTCTGATACTGTGGGTCGCTCGTGTTCTGGTGTTTCCTGTACACATGTGACGATGGCCCCCGCTGTTGACATGAGTTAAGCAACAAGGTATGTGTTAACAGTTGTTTATAAAAAAAACATATATGCATGCTTGTGTGTGTATGTTCACCCACATTGAGGAGTGCCTGGTACAAAGTCTGATGATTCGCTGTCATCATCGACACAATTCACAAGATTGTCGTTGGCGACAGATTCCCCCGTTGTATTTAACTCATCATTCACTGATAAAAACACACAAACACATCTGAATGTAATTTCATTAATTAAAAAAAACACATACACAATGTTATTATTCAAACACAACAACACTCACAAAGTTGTGTAAGGTTAAAAGACCAATCCTCTTCATAGTTTGCCTCTTCACATGTCAACATATCCAGATCGGTGACCACATCATAATCCGATAATTCAGTCACAGGCCCATACGCTATAAAAACAGAGCAATATAAATATAGGGCTATATAAACACATACATGGTTATTCAGACATTTGCAACACTTAGGCCTTTCATAAGACATACTTACAATGTTGAGATAGGCCTGTATTTTCATCCACAGCCCCGGTGTGCCTGTTAAAACCTATAATTGTGTATACCTGTTTTTAAATAAATGCGAAACAAACATTTTAAACCAATACAACAGTCCGGTGGGTTTTAGATTCAAAACCAAGTATGGGTAGCTCACTTGTGTGGATGTCCATAACGATGCTGCTTTGGCCCTGGTCCAGAGAAATGCTTTCAGGTGTTATGTTCTGTACAGGAACCCCCAAAGCCTTTTTTTGGTGTATTTATGGGTGTTAACGAATGAATTAGCATACGTCAAACATATCACGATCGGTCATTCAAACATAGATACACACCCCCAGACCCCCGGAGACTCAGACACCCATAGCTACCACGAGTTTTAAGATTTAAGTAAAATGCTAAATGTTTCTTGTCTAAAAGATTCTTTTTTCTTAAGGCTGATGGAAAATATAACGCGCACATCTATATTTTATCAAAGATCTGCACCCCTACAGTATGGAGCCTACATCATAACCTACGTATTCCCTCCGACCATTGGCTTCTCCCCGCACAACGTTATAATTTATTTATATTGTATTGTGCTTTGTAGACATATAGGCTGTTTTTTACGAATGCCTTTTTTATTTTTTATTTTTACAAACTCACAGTCTTGAAACACACGGTGGGGCATAGGGGGAGACACGCACACACACACACACACACACACGCAACCGCTCTATGCATACCAACACATATTCTGCATCGTGGAATGAACAGGGGGTTAATCACAGGTCAGCATAACACATACCCACAGTGTTGTAAACCCCGGCGCCTGCAGCAGTCTACGAAAACAGACCCCCGGTCATCCGGAACCATATGGGGATGCGTTTGGTTACAGTATCACACAAATGGCTCCATTTACACAAACAACGGACGTGGGGTACATATGTATATGTTGAGGGGGTTGCAGACTGGACCTACATACCAGACATAGGCACATTCCCACAGCGTTTGCGATAAACACACACACACACACACACACCCAAGGCGGGGTGTGACGCGGCACACACCACTGCTGACACATGTAAACATTTGCATGTGGACCGTACACGTCACAGGGGCGAATGTAAACAAAACACACGTGGAACACCGAACAGAATTTTTTTGACATACTACGCATAACAAAATTTTTTAACATACTACACATACCGGAAATACCCAACATTCCAAACATTCCAGGCAATCAATCATTTTGACACAAAGTGCCGCCTATATACTACTAACAATCATTCATATTGTATAAATTGCAATGATGCAATATTATTTATTATGATGACAATTATATTTGGTGTTTCACTACATTCTGACATTTCAACATGGATGACATTTCATGGTGCTCCGGCTCTATAAGTCGGCTTATGAACCTGGTCAGATGACGACGGCCTTTTCTGCTGCAGGGTGGGGGCGTCCAACAACGCACGTGCACAGACGTCAGTGAACTTTAAACCAACCACGGCAAAGCAGCGTCACCAAGGAGGCGTTAGCTAGCCGCTTGCAGTTGTGTGGAGGCAACTGCAAAGGTCTGTACGATTTGTCTGTAAGCGTCATGCTCCCGCGAGTTTTCGGGTCATGTGTCATGGTCACATTGTTGTGACACCCTCACACATTTCGGGCATGTCGGACACAATTTCTAACCACAATGCAACATTTTCAGCGTCAGACTGCAAACGGATGCAAACGTCTAGACCAAGTAAAACGCGCCTTTTGTTAAAAAACAGGCTTGCAGAACAATCTTTTTCCAGCTGGGCTTCGCCTTGCATTTTGGTGAATAAACCGGATGGCACTTATCGCTTTTGCACAGACTATAGGAAACTTAACAACGTTACCAAACCTGACTCGTTTCCCTTACCGCGTATAGAAGACTGCGTAGACCAAGTGGGTTCTGCCAAATTCGTTAGTAAATTCGATTTGCTTAAAGGATATTGGCAGGTCCCCTTGACCGATCGGGCGCGCGAGGTCTCCGCCTTTATAACACCTAGCGGTCTGTATGCCTACAAGGTCATGAGTTTTGGTTTAAGGAACGCGCCTGCCACCTTCCAGCGCCCAAGCAAACCTCACCGTTAACCTTGCGAGATGTGAATTCGCTAAGGCGACGGTGACGTACCTTGGTAAGGTGGTGGGTCAAGGGTTTGTGCGTCCTGTTCGCGCCAAAGTCTTAGCCATTGATGCGTTCCCGCCACCAAGCACCAAAAAGGAACTTATGAGATTCTTGGGGATGATTGGGTACTACAGGGGTTTCTGTAAGAATTTTTCCTCCGTGGTTGTGCCTCTTACGAACCTGTTGAAAAAGAAATCTCCCTTTGTGTGGACTCCCGTTTGTCAAAGCGCGTTTGTGCAAGCCAAACAGTTGCTCACCTCTGCGCCTCTCCTCGCTGCACCCCACTTGAACCAACCGTTTAAATTGCAGGTAGACGCCAGCAGGGTGGGGGCTGGAGCTGTCCTGCTCCAGGACGATAAAGATGGATTGGAGCGACCCGTTTGTTACTTTTCGCGAAAATTCAACACATACCAGTTAAACTATTCTACCATCGAAAAGGAAGCGCTCGCTTTGATTTGGGCGTTACAAAATTTTGAGGTTTATGTTGGTGGGAGTATAGCCCCAATTGTTGTATACTGTGACCATAACTCTTTAACCTTCCTTCACTCTTTCCAGAACCCCAACCAGAGATTGATGCGCTGGTGTATTTTTCTGCAGCCTTACCATTTGGAGATTAAGCACATCAAGGGCAAAGAGAACGTGGTAGCGGATGCGCTATCGCGCGCTCCTGGTCCCTAGGTCTACCTAATGGTTACTGTGATCTTGCCTTCTAATTCCAGGGCCCGGAATGTGGAGGGCAGGTTGTTGTGTTTTTTTTCACCCAGCCATGAGA
>CM050216.1:10893438-10930938 GCA_027475355.1 Coilia nasus | reverse complement strand
TTGGGTCCGGTTGAGCTCGGGCAAAGATCTTCAGCTCTAGTTGTCTCATGTCTCATTTCTGTGGCTGAGTAGTAAGCCTGTAATGACGCATGTGTTGAAACCGATGTGTTGACACTTTTACGCACAAAACTTGTTGTGGTTGGAAAAGGGAGTATAGCAGCACTCCCCTTCAAACGGTGCATGCCCACTGCCCACATCAGATGCCACACAATAAAAAAAAGTGACACCCTCTTCACTTCTTCACTCTCACTCACACTCACAAACACATAAACACACACACACACTCACACGCACACACTTCTTCTTCACTCTTACTCATTCTCTCCATCCCTCCATTTCACATTCTCTTCCCATCACCCCCATATCACTCTCTCTTTCTCTCTCTCCCCCCATATCTCTCTGTCCCTCCCTCTCTTTCTCCCAGTATCACTCACTCTCTCCCTGTAATATTAAGTGGGAAGAAGCAGCCATTGATTTGCTGTCTGTTTCTCCGTGTGCCAGGCATATTAAAACAGACAACACTGCGCCTCTCCGCCCATCTCAGCTCATAGGCAAGGGTCAGGGCTGCTGGTGTGTGTGTGTGTAGGGGGGTGTGCTGCTGGTGTGTGTGTGTGTGTGTGTTGGGGGGGTGTGCTGCTGGTGTGTGTGTGTGTGTGTGTGTGTGTGTAGGGGGGGTGTGCTGCTGGTGTGTGTGTGTGTGTGTGTGTGTGTAGGGGGGGTGTGCTGCTGGTGTGTTTGTGTGTGTGTGTGTGTGTGTGTGTGTGTGTGTGTGTGTGAGTAGGTAGGTGGGTGGGGGTGCTGGTGTGTGTGTGTGTGTGTGAGTGAGTAGGTAGGTGGGTGGGGGTGGTGGTGTGTGTGGGTGTGTGTGAGTGGGTAGGTGGGTGGGGGTGCTGTTGTGTGTGTGGGTGAGGGCTGCTGGTGTGTGTGTGTGTGTGTGTGTGTGGGTGAGGGCTGCTGTTGTGTGTGTGTGTGTGTGTGTGGGTGAGGGCTGCTGGTGTGTGTGTGTGTGTGTGTGTGAGTGGGTAGGTGGGTGGGGGTGCTGTTGTGTGTGTGTGTGTGTGTGTGTGTGTGGGTGAGGGCTGCTGTGTGTGTGTGTGTGTGTGTGTGTGTGTGGGTGAGGGCTGCTGGTGTGTGTGTGTGTGGGGGGGGGTGTGCTGCTGGTGTGTGTGTGTGTGTATGTGTGTGTGTGTGAGTGGGTAGGTGGGTGGGGGTGCTGTTGTGTGTGTGTGTGTGTGTGTGTGGGTGAGGGCTGCTGGTGTGTGTGTGTGTGTGTGTGTGTGGGTGAGGGCTGCTGGTGTGTGTGTGTGTGTGTGTGTGTGTGTGTGTGTGGGTGAGGGCTGCTGGTGTGTGTGTGTGTGTGTGTGTGGGTGGGGCATAGGTGCAGGAGCCCTACATGAGCTGTTTGGCAAATAACTGCTAACGCCTGTATGTGTGTGTGTGTGTGTGTACGTGTGTGTGTGTGTACGTGTGTGTGTGTGTGTGTGTGTATGTGTGTGTGTGTGTGTGTGTGTGTGTGTGTGTGTGTGTGTGTGTGTGTGTGTGTGTGATTCACAGTATGTGCTTCTCAAGGAACACAGTACATCATCCTTAAGCATTGTAGAGCTTCCAACGGAAGTCAGCAAGATCTGGGTTTCATTTAAAAACCAAATATTTAATAAACAGATAATACATAGCAAATCCACACATACCATACATCTCATCCTCAGTAGGGAAGAAACACATTCAGCACACAACATACTGCCATATCCAGCATATCCTATATATCCTACATACAGTCATATCGAAAACATCACAACATACAACATACACAACATACAGTCACATCCACTTAAGAAGTGTGCTGCTGAGTCCATATAGGCTTTGTGAGGTTACATATGTACTTCATTAAGAACATTTAGACCTTGTACAGATGCGTACATATGTCCAACACAGATGATATTCAGTCTTTGTAAAGTTGCATATGTCCTTCATAGAGGATTTTCAGTCCTTGTAAAGCTACATATGTCCTTCATAGAGGATATTCAGTCTTTGAGGTTACATACATATGTCCTTCAAAGAGGATAGCCAGTCCTTGTAAAGTTACGTATGACCTTCAGAGAGGATAGCCAGTCCTTGTAAAGTTACGTGTGACCTTCATAGAGGATATTCAGTATTTGTAAAGTTACATATGACCTTCATAGAGGATAGTGACTCCTTGTAAAGCTACATATGTCCTTCATAGAGGATATTCAGTCTTTGAGGTTACATACATATGTCCTTCAGAGAGTATAGCCAGTCCTTGTAAAGTTACGTATGACCTTCATAGAGCATATTCAGTATTTGTAAAGTTACATATGACCTTCATACAGGATATCCAGTCTTTTTTGATGTTACATTCTTTTCATGGATGGTGTTTAGGTTTGTTACTTTGAGAACACAGCTGTGCTCCTTATCATGGAGCTCTTATCAGAAGAGAATTCCCTGAACCTGAGGGCATTACAGAGCAGCTGTGTGTGTGTGTGTGTGTGTGTGTGTGTGTGTGTGTGTGTGTCAATCTCTGGTCTACTTCAAAATTGAGATAAAGGCTTTATTGAGAATTAGGAGTAATCAGTCTAAAACCAGTGTCAAGACTGCATTAGAACTGTGTGAGTGTGTGTGTATGCATGTGTGTATGCGTGTGTGTGTGTGTGTGTGTGTGTGTGTGTGTGTGTGTGTGTGTGTGTGTGTGTGTTAACATGCTAGGCTGATCGCTGTGGCGCTGAAGACTAAATCAGTCTCACACATGTCCCTGCTTGGGCATCTGTGTGTATCGATCCCTTCTCCTGTCTTATCCCTGTGTCCCTGTGTGTGTGTGTGTGTGTGTGTGTGTGTGTGTGCATATGAGCATCTTTGTGTATCGATCTTGCCTTTCCTCTGATCCATGTGTGTGTTTGTGTGTGTGTGTGTGTGTGTGTGTGTGTTGTGTGTGTGTGTGTGTGTTGTGTTTGTGTGTGTGTGTGTGTATCGATCTTGTCTCTCCTCTGATCCCTGCCCCATCCCCTGAGGACAGCTGACGACAGCACAGAGAGGAAGATGGAGAGATAGATGAGGAGAGGAGAGAGAAAGAGGGAGAGAGAAAAGAGAAAAGAGGGAGAGAGAGAGATTAGGAGAGGAGAGAGGAAGGATGGATAGAGAGAAAAATGAAGAGACAGATGAGAGGATGGAGAGAAAGATGGGGAGAGGAGAGAAAGACATTAGGGGAGGAGAGAGAGAGGTGAAGGAAGTAGAAAAGGAGAGGAGAGAGAAAGCTGGAGAGAGGAGAGAGAGAAAGATGAAGAGAGGAGAGAGACAGAAAGATGGTTGAAAATGGTTGAAATGAGTAGTCAAAGAAAAACGCAAAGAATACGCAGCCTCGCTTGAAGTTAGAATAGGGCTCATGACAGAACAATATAATACCCTAGGGGTACAGTCATGAGCATGTATAAATGAACACTTGAAATATACTATGAATGCATTATAAGCCTTTATGAGTGTGTTTATAGAGGATTCAACAGATTGTTGTTAGGATAAAAAAGGAATTGTATCGTAATCAACATACGATGACAGACGTTTAGGGCATTAGATGTCAATGTGTGGGGTTGTATTGAAAACAGTGGAACCGAAAGTCATAGAATGTTGCAAGCGAAGTACACTGCAGTGTGTCGAGGCCTGTATGCTCCCACATACACACACACACACACACACACACACACTTCACCACAGTAGCATCAGATTCAGAGAAACACAAAACTACACACAGCGAGTTTAAGAGAGTTTTCTTTCACTCTTTCGGTCTATCTGTCTATCTATTCCTCTCTCCCTATGAAAGACTTCTGCTACTCTCAAGGTGAACACAACCAGTAAGAAAGAAAATATATGCTACACACACACACACACACACACACACACACACACACACACACACTAATGATTTCAGATGATTCTTGCCCTGGCCTCACCCTCTGTCTCTCTCTCTCTCTCTCTCTCTGTGTCAGTCTCTCTCTCTCCATCTCTCTCTCTATCTCTCCCTCTCTCTCTCTGTCTCTCTATCCAGCAAAATCCTGCGGATCGCTGTTCTCCATTCTCCTTTTGTGCGTCTGCGTTCTTTGGAGGTTTAAATTGTTTTCTGGAGACTTCTGCTTCTCCTTGAGCCTGTCATTGCATTTTTCATCTCACGGACCAACTTATGGGTGTGTGTGTGTGTGTGTGTGTGTGTAGAGGGGCGTGTTGTCGGGAGTCGGAACGTTGGTGCTCAGAGTGCAATTTATGGCAAAAGTTGGAAAGCATTTCACTCCACCTGCACACACGCACACACACACACAGACACACACACACATCCACACACACACACACACACACACACACACACACACAGGCATTTCACTCCACCTGGAGTTTGCTGTGTTTGATCTGAACCCAGCACAGCCAAGGTTAGTACTGGGCCACACTTCAGACACGCCACTGTCCTCTCCTACGGAAGGGAGGAGAGGAGAGGAGAGGAGGCGGAGAGGAGTGGAGAGGAGAGGAGAGGAGAAAACAGGAGAGGGGAGGGGAAAAGAGGAGAGGAGAGGAGAGGAGAGGGGAGGGGAAAAGAGGAGAGGAAAAGAGGAGAGGGGAAAAGAGGAGAGGGGAGGAGAAAAGAGGAGAGGGGAGGGGAAAAGAGGAGAGGAGAGAAGAGGAGAGGAGAAAACAGGAGAGGGAGAGAGGAGTGGGGAGGAGAGGAGAGGAGAATAGAAACAAAGAGGAGAGGAGGAGAGGAGAGGAGAAAAGAGGAGAGGGGAGGGGAAAAGAGGAGAGGAGAAGAGAAGAGAGGAGAAAACAGGATAGGGGGAGAGGAGAGGAGTGGGGAGGAGAGGAGATGAGAATAGAAAAGAACAGGAGAGGGGAGAGGAGGGGAAAAGAGGAGAGGAGAGGAGAAAAGAGGAGAGGAGATGCGAATAGCGAAGGAGAGGAGAGGAGAGGAGAAAAGAGGACTTGAGAGGACAAGAGAGGAATGGAGGAGGACAGGAGAAAAGGGGGGAGGAGAGGAGATAAGAGGAAGAGAGGAGAAGATAGGTGTGTGTGTGTGTGTGTGTGTGTGTGTGTGTGTGTGTGTGTGTGTGTGTGTGTGTGTGTGAGGGTAGTGAAGTGGAAGACGGGGGTGGTCAGATCCATGATGCATCATGCCTAAAGTGCTGTTCAGGGGCCTGACTGGCCCTGAGCCCTCGGTGTGTGTGTGTGTGTGTGTGTGTGTGTGTGTGTGTGTGTGTGTGTGTGTGTGCGTGTGTGTTTGTGTGTGTGTTGGGGGGGTGAGAGTAAGCTGTGTGTGTCTATAAGTTTAAGACGTTTGTGTATGAGAGAGAGGGTGTGTGTGTGTCTGAGAAGGATGTGTGTGTGTGTGTGTGTGTGACAGATAAGGTGTGTGTGTATGTGTCTGAGAAGGGTGTGTAGGGTTACCAGGGGGCCCTTCAGTGTGACACACACTCTAATCAGATCACAAAGGTCACCGCCTCCACACACACACACACACACACACACCCCTCCACTTACCCTTCCACACACACACTCACACCCCTCCATACACACACAAACACACACTCACACACACACACACACACCCCGCGGGGCACGTCCGTAATGGCTGCCCAGGGCATCGTTGGGCTGAAGTGTGTCGCCGTGGAGATGGACGCCAATTTGGAGCTCGCCGGCTGTCTCAGACGGGGGCCCTGCGGCCACACACACACACACACACACACACACAGATGGATGCTGGTGTTCCCTCCTCTGACCTTGCAAGGTCGCTGGCCTCGATGAGGGAATGGAGATGAATTTGCAGTAGTTGGACACACACACACACACACACATGCATACACACACACCACGGCCTGCCACAGTGACAGAGAGGCAAACACTCATCAGTATTAGATCACACAATATCAACAAGTCTTGTGCAGAGAGAAAACTACAGCAAGAAGAACAGAACATCAAAGGATGGACAGGTAACTTCAGCAATACAGCAACAGGCCCTGCAAGAGGAGAGTCTGAGAGAGAGAGAGAGAGAGAGAGAGAGAGAGAAAGAGAGAACAAGAGACCTGTTCTGCATTGGCAATGTTTGTCATGCCAGTAAAGCTAACTTGAATTGAATTCCATTGAGACAGAAGGACAGAAGAGAGAAGAAGAAAGAAGAGGAATTTGAGATGGAGAGAGACAGAGAGAGAGAGAGAAAAGAGGTGTTTTGAGATGGAAAGAGAGAGTGAGGGGTCTTGCTGCGTGTCACTGACTACTGATGAACCCACATTATTACCTACAGTACATAATCCATTGCAGACATACCATACACGACATACCATACGACATATGATGCAGATCCAACCAGAGGTCCATTGGCCAGCCAGTGGACTTTGACTCCACAACCAGTCAGTCCCCTACATGCTGGCCATCCAGTCTCACAGTGATGATGTCATAATTAATGGCATTCACCTTCTGCTCAGTGTCATGCTGTTTTTCCCCACATATTATTTGGACATTGTGAGAGGGCGAGCGGTCACCCCGGGTACAGGTGAGGCCAAACTGGACAGTTGAGGGATGAAGGAAGGCAGGCAGGCAGCAAAATGTCCCACAAAGCTGGTATTTTATTAACACCCAGCAACAATTGCAAAAGGCAATAAAACCAACAGGGCAAAATGGATGTCCAGCAAAACAAAGTAAAGCTATTGGCAATGGCAATGGCAATGGCAATGGCAATGGCAATGGCAAACAGCAAATAGCAAATAGCAACAACACATTAGCAACTTAAGTCTCACAGCAAACTCTGTGCAATACCCTGACGCTCCCAGAAAGCGGAATGAGGGCCCTCTTTATAGGGCTACCTTCCCTCCAATTGGACCCTACCATTTCCCAAAAGAGGTAAACTCTAAACAAAGTATTTACAACACCAATAGCCCACCAAAAATATTGCAAACATAATCATTATAACCCACCACCAACATAATGTCATACAACCACCACCAAAATGAAATAAACACTCATATTAAAAAATACCACACACGTTACCCCCCACCATGCACAATGCCCGCTACCACAGCTCCGAAGCAAGGTGTAAAATCACTGCTCCCACAGCGGGTGCTCCTCCGCGAAGGGCAGTGAAACTACAGCAGACCGGTGAGTATGGATATTTGTATCTTGAACTTGTGTTTGCGTTTGAGGCTAGGCAGGGATTTAACGGAGGAAAAGGGTATAAATGTTAGACACAGTAGTTGGTACCTCACTACATGTCCGGGTTGGTGTAAATGGAGTTTATGGCAGGAGGGAGAAGTGTGTAATGAGTGTGTTTGTGACTGTCGGGAGAACGCTGAAGCGCGTTGTCAATGGCGTCGGCCAAACACCAAACATTTCCCCAGAAATCACCCACACAGTTAATAAAGCAGTCCCCCACTCCCAATGCTTCGCCACCGTTCACACAAACATACAGACAAACCCCAACTTACCCCAATGTCAAAAAATAAACCCCGGTGCAATTGTGCATGTGTGAGTGTGTGAGTAAGCTGCGAGTCTCTCTCTCTCGCTCGCTCTCCAACTCGCGCAGGCAACAATGGCGCCTGCCACGAGCAAACGCTACTCAAAAAGAGTTCACCAGCGTAGCGGTGAGAAGGGGGGAGAATCACCTTCTCACAGACGTTGTTGAGGACTCATTGTTTGTACGGCTCATTGTTTTGACACACATTATTTGTACTTTTTGTTTTTGACACATTTGTATTTATAGAGCGATAAATCATCTGTTCTTAGGGAGCAAATATCTGTTGGTCGATGGAGACACTACATCAAAATTATGTTTAATTAAACAGCAAATTGCCGCCTTTAATTTCCATGCATCTCATTCCATAATGCATGCGTGTTTGTCAGAATACAGAGAGGGAACACATATTGAGATTAACCACATATATAATTCATTAACTGACTGCGGTTGTATATAAATGCATTTAGAAGCAGTAGGTCATTACTGGCAAGTTATAAATGACCTACCATCAGGTGTGTCTGTGCGCGCGTGTGTGTGTGAGTGTGTGTGTATGTGGGTGTGTGAGAAAGAGAGTGTGTGTGTGCACTGATGATGAGTAGTTGATTTTATGATTGTGTGTATGTGTGAGGGAGACAAAGTGTGTGTGTGTGTTAACTGACTGCACTGATGATGAGTTGTTGATATTATGATTGTGTGTGTGAGTGTGTTAACTGCCTGCACTGATGATAAGTTGTTGATATTATGATTGTGTGGGTGAGTGTGTGTTAACTGACTGCACTTATGATTGTGTGTGTGTGTGTGTGTGTGTGTGTGTGTGTGTGAGAGAGAGATGATCTCAGAGCTGATGTGCATGATGGCTCCAGTTGTATGTTGTCTTGGTGATGTCACTATAATAATAATAATAATAATAATAATAATAATAATAATAAAACTTTACTTGTATAGCACAGTTCATACATGCAATATGCAACTCAAAGTGCTTTACAGTTTGGCAGGGTTGTTGCAAGACAACATTTCTTGCGGTTCAGTGATGTCAGAGCAGATAAATACAGAAGCAGACTGACTCTTGCATGAACACAGGTAGGCAGTCCTTGTAGGCCCTAGTCAGCAATCTTTGTAGTCCAGTGGCGCTAGAGCTATGCAACGCCCTGTTAATGTGGGCTCTTATGTGAACATAGGTCGGCAGTCTTTGCAGGCCAGTGGCACTAGACGAGGAAAGTTCATTTAGGCGCAGTCGGTTGTTAGTGTCCCCAGGGAGCAACAGGGGTGAGGAAAAACTCCCTGTTTGTTTGATTTGCGTGAATTCAGGAAGAAACCTCAGGAATCAGTGAGTAAAACTCCCTGTTTTTCTAGGAAGAAACCTCAGGCAGAACCACGTCTCCCAGGGTAGCCCATCTGCCGGGGCTGGTAACGGGAAGTCTGTGACTGAGTAGTTAGGTGTAGGCTTGGTTGAATAGGTAGGTCTTTAGTTGTCGCTTGAAGATGTCGATGGATTCTGCTTCTCTGATGTGCTGTGGTAGGGCATTCCATCTCTTTGGGACGTAGTATGAAAAGGCCGATTCCCCGATACTTTTGGATGGTGCGTCTGGAATCCTCAGGAGACCGGCATCAGCGGATCTAAGGGCTCGTGCAGGGGTATAAGAGGATAATGCGTCAGCAATATAGCATGGGGCAAGGCCATTTACAGCTTTAAATACCAGTAGTAGTACTTTGAAGTCAATTCTATAGGATACAGGTAGCCAGTAGTTCAGCCAGTACAGGAGTAATATGTTCCATCTTTCTTGTTTTTGTTAGTAATCTTGCAGCCGAGTTTTGAATAAGCTGTAGTTTTTCAATTGATTTTTTTGGAGGCCTTTAAACAAGGCATTGCAGTAGTCTAATCTACTTGTAATAAATGCGTGAACAAGTTTTTCAGCGTCTGGCTTGGTCAAGAAGGTGGCGAACTTTTGCTATATTTCTTAGATGGAAGTATGCTGTTTTAGTCACTTTGTTGATGTGTGGTTTAAGGCTTAGGTCAGAGTCAAGGATGACACCTAGGCTAGTTACCTGTTCTCTGACATATTGGTCACTAAGGAGAAGGGGACGCTGTGGCTGTACAGCAGCAGCAGATCTTCACACACTCACACACACACACACACACACACACACGCACACTGGTGAGCCAGTGATGTGGCATGACACACACACAAACACACACACGCACACTGTGAGCCAGTGATGTGGCATGACACACACACACGCACACACACACACACACACACACACACTGTGAGCCAATGATGTGGCATGTGTGATTGATTCCCTGCTGTGTGGCAGTGAAGCCAGCTGATGACAAAACAGATCCAATACAGCCCTGTGTGTGTGTGTGGGTGTGTGTGTGTGTGGGGGGGGGGGGGGGGGGGGGGTAGCAAAAGAGATCCAGTACAGACCTGTGTGTGTGTGTGTGTATGTGTGTGTGTGTGTGTGTGTGTGTATGTATGTGTGTGTGTGTGTGTGTGTATGTATGTGTGTGTGTGTGTGTGTGGGTAGCAAAAGAGATCCAATACAGCCCTGTGTGTGTGTGTGTGTGTGTGTGTGGGCATGTGTGTGAGTAGTGAAACAGGTCCAATGTAGCCCTAGTCTAAAATGGATAAGAGTGTTTGGGATTCATACAGAAACGTCCATCTATGTCCTCTTTCACTGGACACACGTGCGCTTATTTGCTGTGTGTGTGTGTGTGTATGTGTGTGTGTGTGTATGTGTGTGTGTGTATGAGAGAGAGAGCGGGAGAAAGACAGACAGACAAATTGGCAAGAGAGAGAAAGAAAGTGTCGTGTGTATGTAGGACAGAGTGAGAAAGTGGAGAAAGAATGGAGATTGTGTGTGTGAGAGAGAGAGACAAAGAGAGACAGAGAGAGAAAGGAAGTGTGTGTGCGTGTGTGTGTGTGTGTGTGTGTGTGTGTAGTAGGAGAGAGTGAGAAAGCGTGAGAAAAGATGGATGTGTGTGTGTATGTGACCTAAATGGTGTCAGCTTTAAAGCCAAACCCCAAGAGTTTCAGGAGTGTCTTTCTGCTTCTCAAACAACAGAGTGAAGGACAGAATCCCTCTTGTGTGTGTTTGTGTGTGTGATGTGTGAGTGTGGTGTGTGATGTGTCTGTGTTTGAGAGTGTGTGTGTATGTGTGTATGTCAGATGTGCCTATAGTTTTGCTTGAAAGCTGAATTTGCTGTGGGTGCATTATTAGAAAGGGTGTGTGTGTGTGTGTCTGTGTGTGTGTTTGTGAGTGTGTGTCTGTGAGTGTGTGTGTGGGTGTGTGTCTGTGTGTGCATGTGTCTGTGTGTGTGTGTGTCTGTGTGATTGTGTGTCTGTGTGAGTGTGAGTGTGGTGTGTGTCTGTGTGTGTGAGTGAGTGAGTGTGTGGTGGTGTGTGTGTGTGTGTGTATGTGACATATATATGAACTGGCCCTCAGCCTCTGCGGATGTGCCTTGAAAGTTTATTCAAAGCTTGGAGTGGATTAGAGCCAGCAAGCCCTCTCTGTCTCTAGCCCCCCCCCGCCCCCTCCTCTCTCCTACTCCCTCTCTCCCTCTCTATCCCTCTCTCCCTCTATCCCTCCCTCCTTCCCCCCCTCTCTATCCCTCCCTCTGTCTATCCATCTCTCTCTCTATCGCTCCCTCCCCCCCCCGTCCCTCTCTCCTTCTCTCCCTCTCTTTCTGTTTCTCTCTCTCTGTCTCTCTCCCCTGTGTGTCAGTACTGAGCAGTGTGTGTGTGTGTGTGTGTGTGTGTGTCCTGGGTGCCGTGGCCAGAGTTATGATCTGCTGTAATGACTCCTAACGAGGTGTCACCCTGAAGAGATTATTATCGGCAGACTGGTCTGGCACCAACACACACACACACACACACTGATCCCTGTTTTATCAGCTCTCTCTCACACACACACACACACACACACAGACACACACGGATCCCTGTTTTATCAGCTCACTCACAACACACACACACACACCGATCCCTGTTTTATCAGCTCACACACACACACACACACACACACCCCTATTTTATCAGCTCACACACACACACACACACACACACACACACACCCCTATTTTATCAGCTCCATCGACACCAGAGCTGGACACCAGACACACATCATTTACTCAGCTGCGTCAACTCCAGTGCTGGACACCACACACACGCACACACACACGCACACACACACACACACACACACACACACACACACACACACACACACAAAGAGTTCTTGGTTTATCAGCTTTGTATCAGCTTTTTGGAGACTGCTGGGCTTGTTTGCACACGCAGATTAGTAAGCTGTGTGTGTGCGTGTGCGTGTGCGTGTGTGTGTGTGTGCGTGTGCGTGTGTGTGTGCATGCGTGCGTGTGTAAAAACAGCTGTTATGGATGAGGGTTATTGAGCTCGGGCAAGTGTTATTGGTAAGCAGAAGGAGTTATTAATTATAGATGAGTGCTAAGGCTGAGTAATATTGCTAAGAATTTTGATCACAATTATTGATCACTGTTATTAATCACAGTTCAGTATTATTCATAACAGGCGAGTGTTATTGACAACTGAGTAATATTGATAACATGTCACTGGTACTGATCACAGTTATTGATTACAGTTATTGAGCAAAGGTGAGTGTTATTTACAGCAGGTGAGTGTTACTGATCACTGAGTGTTATTGAGCACTTATTGAGTGTCATTGATCTGAGGTGAGTGTTATTGATCAGGTGTGGGTGTGATTGATAAGTGGGGTGAATTATTGATAAGTTGGATGAATTATTGATACTGTAAGTGGGGATTGATAAGTGGGGTGAATTATTGATACTGTAAGTGGGGTGTGTTTTTCATAAGTCTTGTTGATCTTATTGATTGTGGGTCAGTGCTGTTGATTGTGGCTAAGTTATTGATTAGGGCTAAATGTTACTGATTGTGGCTGAGTTATTGATTAGGGATAAGTCTTATTGATTGCGGCTGAGTTTTGGGCATTTTCGCCTTTAATCAGACATGACAGTAGATATACTACAGGAGGAGAGAGAGAGAGAGAGAGAGAGAGAGAGAGAGAGAGAGAGAGAGAGAGAGAGAGAGAGAGAAGAGAGAGAGAGAGAGAGAGAGAGAGAGAGAGAGAGAGAGAGAGAGAGAGAGAGAGAGAGAGAGAGAGAGAGAGAGAGAGAGAGAGAGAGAGAGAGAGAGAGAGAGTTTGGGGGGCAGTGCTGTGTGTGTGTTTGTGTTTGTGTGTGAGGGGGGTGGCTGTGTGTTGTGTGTGTGTTTATGTGTTTGTGTGTGTGGGGCGGTGCTGTGTTGAGGTGGGGATGGGGCAAATGTGTGTAAGGACAGATGTGTGAGTGCAATGAGGTGGGGTGGTTAAAAGGGAGGAATGGGACTGGTGTGTTTGTGTGTGTGTGTTTGTGTGTGTGTGTGTGTATGTGTGTGTGTATGTGTGTGTGTGTGAGATAAGGTGACCATGGCAAGTAGCCAAGCAAGTGTTCCTATCTAACTGCTTGTCAAAGCTGAGCTATTAGTTAATGGAAAGCATGACATCATCACTCCCAGTCACCAACAACATACAGTACGCGCGTGTGTGTGTGTGTGTGTGTGTGTGTGCGCACGTGCGTCCATGTTTCTCTGTTTGTGATGAGTGTGTGTCTCTGTTTGCTGCTCCTGTGTGTTTATAATTTATATATTGGTGTGTGTGTTTTAAGTCTGTCCATGTGTGTAGACACTCAGACACACACAGACACCAGAGTGTTTCCCCATCACCAGTGCTCCATAGCCCCGCATAGCAGCAATGCCCTCCATCCAAACACTGATAGTTAGCACCCTCTCAGAGCTGCTAATGTATACCTTTCTCTCCTCCTCTCTTCTCCCTCCTCTCCTCTCCTCCCCCTTATCTCCTCTCTTCTCTCTACTTCCTGGCCCACATCTGCCTCCTCTCTCTGCTATCCATCTCTCCTTTCGTTTGCTCTCCTCTCTCCTTTCGTTTGCTCTCCTCCTCCTTTCATTTGCTCTCCTCCTCCTTCATCATCTCTCCTCCTCTCCACCACATGCTCCCATCCTTCTCCTCCTCTCCCTGTCATACACACAGACACCCTCACACCCTCACACACAGACACACACACACACACAGACACACACACACACAGACACACACACACACACACACACACACACTGGAGTTCAGTAGAGGGCTAAGTGATTCTCCATATTTACATGAGTGTGAGCAAGTGAAGCTATGTAGGTCAGGGACTTTTCTGACATGTTAAGACACTGCCAATGCCTCCCCTTACCCTCTGCACCACACACACACACACACACACTCACACACACACACACACACACACGGAGTAGACCACTCCCCCTCAACACAACCATCCCCAGCCTTTCCATCCCACACACACACACATGCACACACTCACACAAGACCTTTCCCCCTTAACACAACTATCCCCACCCTTCCCACCACACACACACACACACACACACACACACACACACACACACACACACACACTCTCTCACTCACTCACACCTTACACACACATGGAGTAAGAGTCATGAAGGACTTTGGAATACTAATCTCCATAGTATGAATAGCAATGAGTGGGATTATGGCTGGTGTGCTTAGGAGAGCGGGGGTGGTGTGTGTGTGTGTGTGTTGGGAGGGGTAATCTAATGGGTTTTTCCTTCATACCAATGTGTGTGTGTGTGTGTGTGTGTGTGTGGCGGGGGGCAGAGGGTTGGTGGGGGAGAGAAATAAATGAACTGCTCACCGACACACACACACACACACACACACACCCTCTCCAAGGCCACAGTTTGAGTGTGAGAGGGGTGTTGTGTTTAAGGTAGAAAAGTCCCTTGTGTAGTAATTAATACTGATGTATGCTTTCATTCTGAACTCGTCCTTTCTCAAACTCAGAAACTAGAAACTATACAACCCCTCAGATCTAATTATACAACACACCACGGGAGCTAAACACTCATCACAACACTGTGGCCTTCCGTTTGTGTGTGTGTGTGTGTGTGTGTGTCTGCGTGCGTGAGAGAGAGACAGAGACAGAGAGAGAGTTCTTGTTTGTTTTGTTGTATGCTAATGTCTAATTCTTTTCATACTGCTCAGAGAAATTCAAAACTTTTATTTAATTCTGTCAGATTAAAACTAATCAGGAGTCACTGTGGGTGAAGCGTTAGCTGCATTGTCATGGGTTGTTTTGGGTAATGTGTGTGTGTGTGCGTGTGTCAGATTAAAACTAATCAGGAGTCACTGTGGGTGAAGCGTTAGCTGCATTGTCATGGTTGTTTTGGGAAATGTGTGTGCATGTGTGTGTGTGTGTGTGGGTGCGTGTGTGTGTGAGCACGGGTGCGCGTGTGTGCGTTTTCATGGGTTGTTTTGGGTAATGTGTGTGTGCGCGCGTGTGTGTGTGCGCGCATGTGTGTTTTCATGGGTTGTTTTATGTAATGTGTGTGTGTGTGTGTGTGTGCGTGTGTGTGTGCGCGCATGTGTGTTTTCATGGGTTGTTTTATGTAATGTGGGTGTGCGCGGGTGTGTGTGTTTTAATGGGTTATTTTATGTAATGTGTGTGTGTGGGTGGGTGTGCGCGGGTGTGTGTGTTTTCATGGGTTGTTTGGGTAATTTGTGCAGATGCGAGATAATTCATTTGGATCTGAGGCAGTATTGATATTGCTTCTCCATGCCCGAGAGATTCTCAGATAGGGCTTTTGTTACTCCTCCCAGACTGCACATTCTGCTAATCACCCTTTTACTCGATGATCCGTCTCCCCCAGAGAGACATCAATCTCCCCTCTGCCGCCGTGACAGCTCCACACTCACTTCAGTGCCTGTGCACGACGTACCAATTCAAACAAATAAAACATGAATTAGTGCCCTTATGAAGTAGTTATAATACATGCATAGTGGCTACAGATGGGCAGTGGTGGCCTAGCGGCTAAGGTGTCAAACCTGTGACCGCAGGATTGCAGGTTCGAATCCTGGTTCGCCAGTAGTGCCACTGAGGTACCCTGAGCATGGTACCGTCCCCACACACTGCTCTCCAGGCGCTGTTGTCATGGATGCCCCCCTGCTCACGTGTGTGATGGGTTAAATGTAGAGGGTGAATGTCGTTGTGTGCCGTGTGATCACAATGACCAATGGGACTGACTTTCACTTTGAGATGTTTTCAGGCCGAAAACGTTTTTTTTTTTTTTTTTTTTAATTCAGGAGACACTCCGAGGCCTGTGCAAAAGAACTTATAGAATGTGAATGAGTGCCTTTATTACATGGTTATAACAACTGAACAGTTGCTACATTTTTGGGCCAAAACAGTTTTGCAGTTCAGTAAGGACACAGGGGCTTATAAACGTGAGTCATAAGTGGTAGGTTGTGCTAGTCATAAGTAGTTGTGTCAAAGTCAAAGTCAAAGTGTACTGTATTGTCAATTCAGTATGTAACAGGCATTACACAGAGGACTGACATTGCTTTTCACCAGACACCAAATATGCAATTTGAACTAGAAACACGCACACGCACACACCGCTAAACTCATGGACATGAAGTGTGCACAGACATCCACAATAAATAGACATAAGACATTCAGGCAAACATATACGCTTCCAACAAGAAGGAAAGTTTGAGGTAGCTGGTGGAGGTGAAAAAAAGAAAAAGTGAAATGTGCAATATGTAAGGTGCAATAAGTGAAGGTGCAGTTGGTAAAGTCATAAGTGGTAGGTTGTGCTAGTCATAAGTGGTAGGTTGTGCTAGTCATAAGTGGTTGTGCTAGTCATAAGTGGTAGTGCTAGTCATAAGAACATCACTATGTATAGAGTCATAAGTGGTAGGTTGTGCTAGTCATAAGTGGTTGTGCTAGTCATAAATAGTTGGTTGTGTGTGTGTGTATGTGCGTGTGTGTGTGTGTGTGGTAGGTTGTGTTTTGTTAAGTGTGTGTGTGTGTGTGTGTGTGTTTTTTTTTTGGGGGGGGGGGGGGGGGTGCTAGAAGGCATTGCTTCTTTTGTTGAAAACATTTGGTCAAACCTGCTGTCAGAACAATATGTGACAAAGCAGCTTTCAGCTCTTCTGCTGTTCAGCTCTGGAGCCAACTTCCAGAAGACATCAAAAATGCTCCTACTGTTGGCAGTAATCTAGACTTAAGACCAAACTGTTCTCAGATGCTGTCTGCTAATGAATTACCTTTAATTACTATGCTTTTTATATTATTATTATTTTTTTATTTACCTTATACGTTTTTTTTCCCTTTTTTCCTTTTAAGCATTTACACATATTTTTATCTTTTATGCTTTTTCATATCTTTTATTTTTGTTAAGCACATTGAAATGTCTCTGTGTATGAAATGTGCTACACGCATAACACCTTGCCTGACTTTTGTGTGTGTGTGTGTGTGTGTGTGTGTGTGTGTGTGACAAAGGCCAGTCAGGGTGAATGGCCCTTTTATGACAAAACATTAATAGTGGCTACAGACATTCTGGGCCAAACGGTTTTTTAGGAGGCAGGCTCTAGCAGGGTGAGAGCTTGTTTCCCTATGCAGGGGACCAGAGGCATGCAGGATGGGAGTGTTAATCCATTGTAATTTATGACATTGTGCACGGTGAAGAAAAATAGCTGCCCTTAATTTCATATTAATGTTTTATCTGTGCTGTAAAAATCCTTCAAGCTGTTTTACCAGGCCTCGTGAGAAGGTGAATTTTCCCTTCTTAAGGAGACACGTGTGTGTGTGTGTGTGTGTCTGTGTGTGTGTGTGCCCTGTAGAGGCTCTCAGATGAGGAGACAACAACATGAGCTTTCAGATTATTGACTATCAATGAGAAGCAATTTACAGTAATTATCCTCTTCTGAGTGCATGTGTGTGTGTGTGTGTAAAACAGGGAGTGTGAGTGAGGGTGGGGGGATTGGCTTCTCCATCCTAGAAGGTGGGTCTGGCCTACTTCCATTTGTAGATGTACTTAAGTTTTGCTTGTGTGTGTGTATTTGTGTGCGTTTGTTTGTTTCCAGAATGTGTACCTGAGCCTTGGTTGGATGTGTGTTTGTGTGTGTGTTTTTAGATGTGGGAGAGCCTGTGTATTATGCTTCAAGGGAAAATATGTGTATGTGAAATAGCGAGAGAGGAGAGAGAGAGAGGAGAGAGAGAGAAGAGAGAGAGAGAGAGAGAGAGAGAGAGAGAGAGTGTGTGTGTGTGGTGTCTATGTGGTTGTGCGTGCATGTGCGTATTGTGTGTGCGTGTGTGTTTGTGTGTGAGGGAGAGACAGACTGACAAATAGCCATGTGTGTGCATTGATGTGGAGCATACTGTCGACAGTGTTGTTGGTAATTACTTACAAAGTCCTAACAGCAGAGAGAGAGACAGAGAGAGAGGGAGATAGGTGAGAGAGGGGGAGAGGGAGAGAGAGAGAGAGATGAAAGAATGAACAGAATAGAGAAGAAGAAAGGGGAAAGAAATACTGACTGGTAAGACAGAGAGAGAGAGGTTGGCGATAGAAGAGAGGGGTAAAAAAGAGAGATGTGAGAGTAGACTGAAGGAAAAGTGTGTCTGTGTATGAGTGTGTGTGTGTGTGTGTGTGTGTCAGAGGGAGATTTCTTGGATCAGAGCAAACAAGACTAATAATCTAGGACTGACACATAAATGAGTAAAGAAGGTTAGAGTGAGCACTTGTTAGCAGTGTCCGTCTGTGTGTGTGTGTGTGTGTATGTGTGTGTGCGTGGGTGTGTGTTTGTGTGTGTGAGGAAGTGTAGTAGGAATGAATCCAGCCAAGTTGAGCGAGGCAGACATGAAGTTGTCTACCCCCAAAACGAGGCAGTTTCATTCCTGTGCGAGATTAATCTGAAAACTAGTCTGTGTGTGTGTGTGTGTGTGTGTGTGTGTGTGTGTCTGCCAGCAGCAGTCTTTTTTAGACTTATTTATTGCTTTGCAGCGTTGGAGGATTGGCCAAATGTGATGAAAATGTGCCGGCACTCAATCTTGTGCGCGTGTGTCGCACGGGCGCCATCACAGGAACATGAATTAGACAAATGTGCGGCGAAGGGCTCGTTTATAACCCAAAGAATAATCACACACCCCTCAGCCCCCCAGGGCCCTAAAACACAATCTCCCCCCCGCCTCCGATCCTTCATCGCCCCCTCTCCCAAACATCACTATGTATAGGCCCCCCTCCACCCCCCGGGGCTCCTCAGCGCACTAATTAGCGGCTAATCAATGCTTAATTAAAGTGTGTGGGGGGGTGTGGGGGTGAGCTAATGAAAATGACTAGCACTGGGGTTTGGGACGGACTCTAAACACCTTTGTGCTCAAGCACACACACACACACATACATGCACACACACACACACACACACACACACACACACGCCTTGTCTTGCTGGCTAAGTTGTACCAACAATGCACCTACTTTGGAGGTGTCACAGGAGAAAAAGAGAGAGAGAGAGAGAAAGAGAGAAATTGGTTTACTTTCAAAGTGCTCTTCATAACTTTAAGTCAGTCCTATCGCTGTCGTGTCCTAATATACAGCATGCTGGTGTGTGTCTTTAGTCCATATCTGTGTGTGTGTGTGTGTTTGGGTATCTCTGTCCCATCTTGGTGTACAGCATGCTGGTGAGTGTTTTTGGTGGTGCTGATTCCACACACAGACACAGACACACACACACAAACAACACATACACATACAGACTCATTGTCTGCTGAGTCCTGCTGAAGCTCTCTGGTTTGGACCAGCACCGCCTCTCTTCCTGATCATCCTAATTAGACTTGGGCTTTAACGAGGTAGGTTGTAATGAAACATCACACACACACACTGCTTTTCCTCAATGGGTAATGATTAGAGCTGACCTTTAAATAAGACAGGGAAGTGTGTGTGTGTGTGTGTGTGTGTGTGTGTGTGTGTGTGTGTGTGTGTGTGCGCGTGTATGTGTGTGTTTTGGAGAAATGTGTTGCAGTATATTGCAATAACAGTGATGATGCAGCATTAAAGTAATTAGTGCCTAAGCCTACTAAGACATCATGCAAATAAATACTTAATAAACACTTCCATAGGTCAATCACAGGTGTGGTATAGTGCTCACATCACACACACACACACACACACACACACACACACACACACACACACACACACACACACACAGGTGTGGCATAGTGCTCATACACGAACACACATACACTCTGTTCATTGTACACTCAATCCACATCAAAGCACTATACTGTATAATGTAATATTCTGTCTATCATAATGCAGATATATAATTCAGATGTGTATCTGTTATTTGTATTTTTTATTGTGTCAGTCTAAACATTAGCTATTAGGCAACTATACTTCCACATGCTAATAAAGCACCATTTGGATCTGAATTTGAGAGAGAGAGAGAGAGAGAGAGAGAGAGAAAGAAAGAGAGAGAGATGGGAGTGAGAGAGGCAGACAGACAGACATACAGAAAGAGACAGAGAGGGATGAGAGAGAGAGAGGGAGACTAACGGGAGAGGGAGGTGTTGGACAGAGACAGATGAGAGGGCAATCCACTCCTGCACAGAAGAGAGACAGAGACAGACAGAAGCCAGACAGAGAGAGGGACAGAGAGAGAGAGACAGACAGAAGCCAGACAGAGAGAGAAACGAGAGAGGGAGAGAGAGAGGGAGAGACAGATGGCAATCAAAAAGGACTGGAGTCGTAGCTGCTAAATAATTCATAGTGTAGTGATCACACTCAATTTAATTAGCAGCTTTCATCTACTGCTAGTGCTAGCCTGGCTACCACCACCACCTCTGAACACACACACACACACACACACGCACACACACTGTCTTTGGAGCTCCCAGGTCTTATCTCATCAGATAAACAATATAGCCTAGCTTGTAAACACACACACACTGTCTTTGGAGCGCCTACGTCTTATCTTGTCAGATAAACAATATAGATGCTGATACATTCTGTGCTTTATCTTTCCTGTAGTCTACACACACACACACACACACACACACACACACACACACACACACACACACACACACACACACACACACATTTCTCATCTTTTTCCTATCAATCTCTTGCTCTCACTCTATCCCCCTCTTCACCTCCTCTGTCTGTGAGCATTTTCTCTTTAACAGCTTTGCAGAGTTGGGAAGTGTTGAGTTGTGTGTGTATGTCTTGTGTTTGTGTAAATGTGTGTACTGTAAGTGTGTGTTTGTAGGTGTGTGTAAGTGTGTGTGTTATGTGTTTGGACTGGCTCCTTTAGACTTTGAAGATGACTGTCAGCATCAAATAGATCCTCCACGCCTGTGTGGGAAACAAATCAATCTTTGCCAGGTATGCACAAACACACACACACACACACACACACACATACAGTGTAGACACACAGGTACAGTATGTTGGTATAGAGAGTATGTTGGTATAAACAGCATGGTACAGTATGTTAGTATAGAGAGTATGTTGGTATAGACAGCATGTTGGAGTACTGATATAGAGAGTATTGTTTAGCATACTGGTGTGGGCATTGTGGTGGAGTATATTGGTATAATAAATAGATTTGTGCCTTAAAGTTGTAAAGGCTTATAGCATTACAATGCTGTACAAGAGCAGTTATGAGTATGTATAAATAGTTGTGAATACGTGTGTCAAGCATTTTTAAGGTTTACAAAGGTGTTATAACCCTTTATGAATGTGTTTATAAGGTCTTTGAATATTTGTTCACCGAAAGTGTTACTGGTGGTTTTAAGCAGTGCTTGGTCACATGACCAGGAGCCCCTAATTAAGCCAGTCACATGACCACCTCAGCGGGTAGATAGAAGGGGAAAAACACACGTGTTCTGTATATAACCCCAGTTCTCTGAAGGAGAACACCAGGTGTTAACCAGTGGGTATATGTATAAGTGAGCAAAAAAAAAACCCTGATTTAACCTGCACACAACAATGAAAAATCCATTAGATACTTTGTGCATCCCAATACCCTTACTAGCCGCCTGCATAGTAGCCAAAAATGAGCCACAATCTAGAACGTCCGAATACCTTAGTAGGCTTTCAGTAGTAGGCTAGGCTGGGCCAAAAGTACCAGGATGGCTTGCTATTTGCGGTAGTATTTCGCAGTGTTCAAACAAACTACACTACGCTATCCCAGAAGTCACTAACCCTAGAAGAACCCAAAACTTCCCGCTCGCTAAAAGTAACCAAGATGGCAGAGACATCGGTCGCTGGCTCGATGGTTTACAAATGTGAGTATCAAGTCTGTTTGTTGTATTGCTTGTTTGAATTTAACAAAATTAGATGCTGTGTACATATCACTAAGATGTGTAATTTATTCAAGTTATGGACAAAAATCATATAAAACTGTTTACCAGCTGTCTCTGTTATGAAGTTGCATTTCACAGCGTGAAATGATGTTTGCGATATTCAGCTTTCAACTAAGTAACTGTCCTTTCTTTGTGAATGTCATGGGCATCGGTAGACCTGGGCATTCGAGGCTATAGCCCCGGATCTCCTGGGAATAGCCCCGGATCTCTGTGCCGTCAAAAAAAGTAAATAAGTAATGATGGTAATGATGAAAATAGGCCCGTAGAAGAGAATTTTGTGTGGTTGCATTACCAGTAGTCCCAAATGAAACATTGTAGCCAATGAAAACCAAAGATTCTAGAGCACTCCTGGAAAATCTTGCGGGACCATATATGGGCAGCTTTAGAATCATTTGTTACAATATGTTACAAGTTCAAGACGTCGGTATTCTTTCTATGCGTAGGGCTATTTCGTGGTTCTAGCTAGAGTGAGATCGTCGGAGTTGACTGTAGTTTGCACAGTCCCGCAGTGAAATAAACCTGGTCCACTTGACATTCTGTAGGTACGTGTCGCGATAGTGTTTATTCTATATAAGCTACTTTAATGTAACATTTTGTCTGCTGGTGTATGTATCCTGTAATACCTATTCGACGTAAGTCATGACTCATGACGATTGTCCTTTCTTTTCATTCTTAAACAACGCTAAAATTGCATTTTCATCAGTTCGATTTTTTTAATTTTCTCGGGGGAGAAACCCCCGAACCCCCACTCAAACAACACTCTAAGTTCTGGGCAAAAGCCCCGAATGTTTCCACAACCTACCGACGCCCCTGGTGAATGTCATAGAAATGATTTCAATTGAATTAGGGTGAAGGTAGTTTAGTAACAGGGGTCATTCCCGGTAAGACGGAAACTGTTTTGATCCCTGTCAACTGTGATGAAATGTAACTGTTTTTAACGTATTGTAACATAATGTAACGTCAGCAGATAGGCAATACACTTAACTGTAACTGAACGTACTGTTTATTCACACAAGGGTTGTTAAACACGCTAGACAATGAAAAAGGCTACAGTCTCTTATATCCAGCAAAAACTATGCGAAAGAAACAGGGAAGAACAACAATGTAGCTTTTTAACTCTCCGGCCGCAGCTACCCCACCAACCCCAGCAGTGCAAGGCAGACAGTAATACATGCACAGCAGCTACTGACAGGGAGCAAGGCACAGGCAGAAGAACCACACACACAAACACATGAAAATGCACACTTCCAACAATATAGGTCGTTACAGAAAATTCAGAAATCACGAAAGGGTATAATATAAAATACTTTCCTCCTCACGATTAAAGGAGTATCTAGCTTACCTAGTGTTTCCATTGTTAAGATGTGATGTGCAATTCTCTGCAGTGTTCAGTCTTGTAAAAATGGCCTGAAACATGTACCACAGAGTTTTTGCTTGACTCAATACAAGTTAATAGTTCAGCCTTTATGTTTCAGGGACTGATGAGGACACCAGAAGGCTTATTGCCTTATCCCACAATGACTCCCTGTTTACAGGGGAGTAGAACGCCTCCATTAAGGGTTTTGAGTATGTAGCATATTGATAATTACTTTGAGGTTAAATAAATGACTGAGCATGGTGTAAAGTTTGTATACCAGATAGAATTTTATAGTTGTGTTTTTCTCACTACTTGTGGCAGAGAGTGGGCTGCCAATGACAGCAGCCTACGTGAAAAAAAGGGAGAATCTTAAACAGAAGTACAAGGTAAGAGATGTGTATATGTAGTGAGGGCATACATGACTAGCATATTATACTTATCACCATTATACCTACATATTATAATTCTGTAGGAGTTGCACAGTCCCCCAAACAGGAGTCTCAACGGAAGGTGGTGAGACAACAGCAGAAACCCTCCTACCCTCATTGCCTCATCCAGCCAGGGTGCTGCTGTTGCCTCACCCCCCTCCAAGCCAGCAGCAGGACAGTTATAAGGAGGTCTGACCGGGACTTCTCCCAGCTTCTCAGGGAGATGAAAGCTAGGGAGATGTAGGCTAGGGAGATGGAGTGAGAGAGACAGGCTGAGGAGAGAGATGAGAGACGATGGAGGGAGCTAACAGAGAGAGAAGAGCAAAGACAGAGGGAGAGAAGACAGGCTCAGGAAAGCAGAGAGAGGCAGGAACAGGAGAGGGAAGAGAGGAGAGACAGAGAGGCGAGAGAGAGAGGGAGGAGCGATTTCTGAAGCTCTTTAAGGAATTAGTTAACAGACCTTGAGTGTCATTTTTCTTGTTGTTGTTGTTTGTTATTAATAAACCCCCAGTTATGCGGTAACTGTGTGTGTTTAAGTACTACCCCCATTTATAGTCAAGTCAAGTAGGTTTTTATTGTTTCAGCCATATACACACTACATGGTGAGACAGAACAATGTTTCACCAGGAACAGTTGGTGATACACACAGACAAGACAGATACAGTGGAGTCTCTTAATTATAAATGATCTTAAAAGCATAAAATGACACTGGTTGCCAGAGCAAAATGAGTTACTTGGTTGAGCAAGTGTGGGTTTAGGGTAGTAGAAATTTTGGTTAACTATGATACACAAACTAAGTAAAGGGTAAACTGGAGCAGGACACTGCTGGGCAAATAGATCTGAAAGATGGTGCCTAATATCAGGCACGGGACAGTAGGCAACATTTAACATTTGCTGGTACATAGTCATAATAACACAAAACATTTTGATAATTTCAGGCATTGAAATACTTCTTGCTTTACTCCCTGAAAATTAGTCACTGAAATGATTATGGGGAATAAAATCTGAACGGAGTATGAGAACATCTTCAGATTTAATTTCTGAATATCAACAAGTTTACAGGAGTGAAGGGTAAAAGCTTCATCTAGTAAACAAGTGAAGGGTAAAATCTTCATCTAATAAACAAGTGAAAGGTAAAAACAACAAGTGAACAATATTTTGCAAAACATTAACAATTGAACAAGTAAAGCTCATTAACAATTGAACAAGTAACATGGAGCTGAAGCTGCTGCAGCAAGATGGTCCTGTGCAGCATCCCCTGCCTCGCTGACACTGTCTGCTGGACTGCTGTGGTCGTCCCGTGCAGCACCCCCTGCCTCTGGCCCCACAGCCTCTGGCTCCACGATGTCCCCGTCAGCCAGACAAAGGTTGTGGAGGACTGTGCAGCACGCCACAACCTTGGGAACAAATGTGGGGCTGACCGCACCGCCACCTTGCCTTCAGCATCCCGAATGCCCGCTCAACAATGTTCCTGGCCTGGGCATGTTTTGCATTGCACTGAACCATTTTGGGCAGAATGGCCACCACAGCTCCTGCAACACGATGTACGATGTCATGGACGGTGGACCTGGGGGATGTCAAACGCCTTAGACACCACTGGGTAAGAGGCTGCATGTGCCAGCCAATAGAGGAACACAAGTACCTTGACGACTCCAGCCTCAGTGCTGCAGTCAGCGCAGTGATGGTGTGTCATGGCATCCGCAGATGGGGCTTCATGTCGGCAGCACTGTACAAGAGGCTGAGGATGGGCACACCTTTATTGAGGTGGCAATATGTAGATGGACTAGGAAAATTGTAAATATTGTCAATTTTAAATAAAGTTTTGTTCTGTTCATGTTTATACACCTCATATAAACATGTTCGTTTATTAATTGTACATACTTTCATTTTGTGTTGTACACAGAGGTGATTATTTAGTCATGTTTTCAAGTTATTTCTTTATCAGTACTAAGACTTTCCAGTTCATCCCTCTGCGTTGCTGTATTCTTCTAGATGTGTTTAAATCAGTATAGGCTACGCTTGGTGAACACACGAACTTCACCATGTCAACGCTTAGTTACCCCCTCGATTTATCTTCGGTTGACAGGTGTTATTGAAAGAAATAAAACCGAGTAATAATAATAAATAAATAAAACAAAATCAGTTTAAAACTTATCGCTACATGATATGTTGGTAAGGTAGAAATCAATGACCTTTTTTCTTTTCCTACAAGGTGTCATTAGGACTGCTTATTTCCCAACAGTCATCCAGACGTTATATGTTCTCTGAATTGTAAGTTAAAAAAAAAGCATCTTACCATATTGACGTGTAAGTCCAACAAGCTTCTCCTGTAGGAGGCCCTTCGTGAAGCATGAAGTCGTCTTTGAACCGCACTTTGAAATAATTGATGATGAGACATTTTGATCGTGAAGATGATCAGGTCTACTGTCTATGGTTGTTACTGAGGTAATTAATCTTGTATGAGATGGCTGACACTTGTAAACATTGATGACGCAGGTATGTGTAAGCGGGAATATCTGCATTGGCTCCCCGTGGCTGCCAGAATTTAACACAAAGCTTTGACTCTAACCTACAAAGTTACTTCCGCGTCTGCCCCTACCTATCTCAATGTCATACTAAATACTTACATCCCGTACAGAGCGCTGCGATCCTCTAATACAAACCGCCTGGCCATACCCTCTCCTAAGACAAAGCGAGGTCACTCCAAACTTTTCTCGGTTGTTGTCTCAGTGGTGGAACAACCTACATGTACCAGTCACTACAAGAGCAGCAATATCCTTCTCGACCTTCAAAAAGCTTGTGAAGAACCTTCTCTTCCGAGACTGCTTTCCTTCCTAACAAAACTAATTTCTACTAACCATCTCTTTACATAGGTGCCTTCGATGTTCTCTACACATTTGTTAGCTATTATGCCTTTTGTAAGTTGCTTTGGATCAAGGGTGTAGAATTGGCATGGATGGAGGTGACGCGTCCCCACCAACATCCAGCACTCATTAATTCATCCCCACCAATAATTTCAGCCCCTCAAAAAAAAAAAAAACCTAGCGGAGCAGAAATTGTTAAATTAAGTTCTCTACTGAAATCCTAACACATACATGGTCAATGTGATGGGCTGTGTCCTGCTTTTACGTTAATTACGTAAATAGTTCAGGCTGTTAGTCCCTACTCCCAGGTGTAACATGCACAACTGGCCGCTGACTACAGCTATTCACGCAACCTCATGTGAGCTGTACAGGACAGAGCAGCTGCGGGGATGGCCAACTGGAGCCGTACAGACAGATGCTCAACAAGGGTTAACCTGAACCAGCCGGCTACCGTTACAGTGACTGGGGCTGCTGGGGCCGTTTACATGATCCACTCAGCAGCACCTACCTATCGCTTTCCCCCATGGCTTTCACCATGCCAAAAACATGCATCTCATCCAGGACCACTGGCAAGCCTTTGCAGTTTCCTCCAACATTTCCTTAACAATTAAACTAAATAAGTAAATAAATAAAAATACAAGACACTTGCACATGTGGGGAGAGCACCCATTGTACCACACTTCAGGCTTTCCTAACTACAGCCATTACAATTATCCATACACTATGTGGGACACATTCTCAGCAGTGTACCTCAGGATCAACGGGTGTTTCGGGCCTTTAGTCACTGTACACCCTCCCCTGAGGCGGCCCCACTAAAGGTGATCAATCCTTTAGTGTGTGTCCACAGTTCAGCTACCTGCTACCCAAATTTCCAAAATGTACTTCCACAATTCACTTACAACCACAGTTTCCTTCCAAAATTTACTACCTACTGTTCATAACCACCTGTTTGCACGACTTCCAAAGTTTTACTTACAAAATTAACTACCACCACAATTTACTTCCAAAATGACCTGCTTACTTACTAATTACTTCCAAAGTTTTACTTACAAAATTAACTACCACCACAATTTACTTACAAAATGACCTGCTTACTTACTAATTAGGACTTATTATCGAATATCTGCACTTTACCACCATTTTACCACAAATACTATCACTTTGCAGTCACTAACGCATATGCCATTACACAAACGACCCTGCCAATGCTAGTTCTAAAGACGATTCTACCCACTGACTTAACATTAAATGTATACACCTCTTGAATCTAATGGTGACTAATGCTCAGTTATAGTAATACAGTAATAATCACATATTGATCCTTTTATGGGTGACTGTTATATAATAATAATAAACTGGCTGTTGCCACTTACCAGTAGGAGAGAACCTCAGAGAACTGACCCGTATCTCTGGCTTAAAGTGGCGAGAGCTCACGATTCTACCCACTGACTTAACATTAAATGTATACACCTCTTGAATCTAATGGTGTCTAATGCTCAGTTATCCCGTGTTCCATACACCGCAAAACCCCGGGAAACTTGGCCACTCTGTAGTGATTGCATTAAAATGCAAATGTTGATGTGTTCAATAAATAAAAGCCATGTAAATAGTCGTTAACGTCAGCAGTGCGAGTAAATGTTAAGATTATCTGGTAAAAGGAGACTGCAGCATAGTCAGTCATTACTGCATAGCTAACTAGCGGTGGTAGCTAACCCTTTGCTTCAAGCCGGCAAAATCATGACTTTGATGTAAACATCCGGGTCAGAGGAGGGGCAAGATTGCAGTATTCTAGTACGTCCGAATTGTACCTGCTACTGGCTAGTTTGCTACGTAGAAGCTACTACTATACAGTCGAGTGGTAAGTACTGAGTAAAACAAAGTGCCTACTAAGGTTTCGGACACAGGGACTGTTTATGTAAGACTTGTCCTTCTGTAAGAGGAATAAAAACTACACATTAATGGAGGCTATTAGTTACACCAGAATTTACCCACATGACAACTTTCACACTCTAACGTCCATACAGTACGAACTTATTTTCAACAAATAAAGTCAGCTAGTTAGCTGTGTTACACTGATATAGCCAATTAGCCTGTTAGCAAGCTAACTGGAGTTTATGCTAAATGTCAGGTTGCAACATCAAGATATTGCTTGTGAATGTGGCTGCTAATGTACATATTCATCAATAAGTTATGTGAAAGGAAGTCTTCAAAACCGTTATGATTATCAAATTGTTTAATTGTCTGTGAATTTAAAAGAAGGAGTTCAGTGTAACTGTTACCCCTCATTCATATTTAAATGAATGGTGTGATTCTACTTTCTGTACCTTGAAAGGTAAAAGTAAAGGTAATGGCAAAGTTCCCAGATGTTTTTGTGTGATGTGAGTTGAATGATGAAGTTATTTTTCAGTGTCAACAACAACATCATTTGGGTTTGTCATAAATGAAAAAAAAAAATGTTATCCACCTTCTGTCATTTACAATAACTACAATAACAATATACAGAAAAACTGAAATTTGGGAATGTTGATTGTGATTATTTATGATTAATCCACAGGTTAATCGTTTGACAGCCCTAATATGTATATGTTTATGCTTCTTTTCCATCTCTTTTTTCCTGTCTTTTCCTCTCCTGCTTTTTCTCTCTCCTCTCTTCCTCTCTATCCTCCTCTCCTCTCCTGTCCTCTCCTCTCTTCCTCTCCTTCTCTCACTCTCCCAGTGTCTAAAATCTGTCCATTAGACCCCTCATCCCTGGCTTTATTCATTCAGCTCTTTATTTTCCTTTTCTCTCTTCAGCTCTTTATTTCCTGTAGGACTGTAATGCGGATCTCAGTCTGTCTCTATCGGAGTTACAGAGCTGGTGACAAGCGTGTGTGTGTGTGCCTGAGTGAGTGTGTGTGAGAGAGAGAAGTGCTTTTCAAATAAAGCTGATTTGATTCGATGAGCTGTGCAGTGTCTTTCTCTCTCAGCCTTACACATGCGCGCGCACACACACGCACACACACAAATGCGCACACACACACACTCACACGCATACAGACATGATGATGGTCATGATGTTGGTGATGATGATGGTGGTGGTGATGATGGTGATGAAGTCAGCAGTTATTAGGACAAAAGTGATGAAGATGGCACTGAAGATGAAGATGATCATGGTGGTGATGATGATGATGATAATGGTGATGATGATTGGTGGTGATGATGGCTCTGACACACAAACATCACACACACACACACACATACACCATAGCAGCAGCTCTGAAACACACCTCAGCGGCCTTTCTCCTCTCTCTCTCACACACACACAAACACCTCAGCAGCAGCTCTGACACACACTCACACACACACACAACTCACCAGCAGCTCTCTCTCTCACAGACAGACATACACACACGCACACCATAGCAGCAGCTCTGGCACACCCTTCAGCAGCTGCTCTCTCTCTCACACACACACCTCAGCAGAAGCTCTGACATAAAAACACACACACACACACAGACGCAGGTTTCTGGAGACAGAAAGCTCTGACATTAGAAGAAAGAAAAGAATAAATGTCAGCCTTGTGTGTGTGTGTGTGAGTGAATCTTTTCACCCCTTCTTTCCTTCCACCCCCTTTGTCTCATTTTTTTTCATTTTGCTCTCTCTATCCTCTTTTCCCCTCTCTATCCTTTCTTCCCCTGTTCCCTCTCACAGATGTTTTATTCCAGATGTCTTTCTTTCCCTTTCTCTCTCTCCCTCCCTCTCTCTTTCTTTGCCTCTACCTTTCTCTCTCTCTCTCCCTCCCTCTTTCTTTGCCTCTCCCATTCTCTCTCTCCCTCCCTCTCTCTCTTTCTTTGCCTTCTCCCTCCCCCTCTTTCTTTGCCTCTCTCTCTCCCTTTCTCTCTCTCTCCCTGCCTTTCTCTTTCTTGGCCTCTCCCTCTCCCATTCTCTCTCTCCCTCCCTCTCTCTCTTTCTTTGCCTCTCCCTTTCTCTCTCTCCCTCCCTCTCTCTTTCTTTGCCTCTCCCTTTCTTTCTCTGTCTTCCTCTCCCTTTCTCTCTCTCCCTCCCTCTCTCTCTTTCTTTGCCTCCCCCTCTCCCTTTCTCTCTCTCTGTCTTCCTCTCTTTCTTCTGTCTCCCGCTCTCTCTCTGCCTTCTATTTTTTCTTCTTTAGGTACTACAGTGTATCTATGTGTGTGTGTGCATGTGTGTTTATGAGTGTGTGTGTGTCTATGAGGTGTGTGTGTTTGTGTGTGTGTTTATGAATGTGTGTATGTCTATGAGGTGTGTGTGTGTTTATGAGTGTGTGTGTGTGTGTCTATGAGGTGTGTGTGTGTTTGTGAGTGTGTGTGTGTGTGTTTATGAGTGTGTGTGTGTCTATGAGGTGTGTGTGTGTTTGTGAGTGTGTGTGTTTATGAGTGTGTGTGTGTCTATGAGGTGTGTGTGTTTCTGTGTGTGTGTGTGTGTTTATGAGTGTGTGTATGTGTGAGAGAGAGGGAGACAGAAAGACCACTCTGGATTGCAGCTATGGGTGCAGATACACACGGCAAAGATGAACAAGCGGCAGCAGCTGAAACAGCAGTGTTTGTGTGTGTATGTGTGTGTATATGCATGTGTGTGTGTGTATGTGTATGCATGTACTGTATGTGTGTGTGTATATGCATGTGTGTGTGTGTTTATACGTGTGTGTCTGTATTTGTGTATTTGTGTGTAGATGCGTGTGTGTTAGTCTGGGTGTGGGTGCGAATGTGTGTGTGTGTAGCAGCAGAAACAGCAGCAGTAGTCATTCAATCCTCCAACGCACACTCACTCTTTCCTTCTCTCACTCTTTCCTTCTCTCGCTCTCTTTCTCTCCCTCTTGCTCCATCTGTCTCTTTCTACCTCCCTGTCTTTCTCTCTCTCCCCCCTCCCTCGATCTCTCTCTTTCTCTCTCTCCTTCCCCCTTTCTACCTACACCTCCCCTCTCCCTTACTCTCCCTCTCCATCCATCCATCCCTCCCTCTCTCTCCTTCTCTCTTTCTCCCTTTCTCTCTTTCTCTCACTCTCTTTCTGGAAGGATTGTCAGCAGAGCTCAGTGTAACCCAGCCAAGTCGCGAAACCTGCTTTACCTCCCTCTTTCTTTCTTCATCTCTCCCTCTCTCTCTCCCTCTTTCTCTCTCTCTCTCACTTACTTTTTTCTGCTGCCTCCCTCCCTTCTTGTCTCTCAGTCTCCCTCCTCTGCTCTCCTCTTCTCTCCCTCCCTCCCTCTCTCTCTCTCCCTCTCTCCCCTCTTTCTCTTTTCTCTCTCCTGCCTGCTCTCTCCCTCTCAATTTCTTCTCCCTATCTCTCCCTCTCTCTCTCTCTTCCCCACTCCCTCTCTCTCTTGCTCTCTTTTCTACCTGCTCCCTCTCTCCCTCTCCCTCCGTCTCTTTGCCTCTTGCTCTCCCTTTTTCCTGCTCACTCCCTCTCTCTTTCTGTCTCTCCTCCCTCTCTCTTCTCCTTCCCACTCTCCTCTTATCAATCTCTCTCTCTCTCCCTCCCTCCCTCTCTCTCCTTCTCTTCTAGTAGTGCCGTGCTCTCCCACTGCTGAGCCAGTCTGCCGGAGTCAGAGCGCGAGTGTGTGTGTGTGTCTCTACAACGCTGGGATAGCAGTCAGAGCGCGAGTGTGTGTGTGTGTGGGTGTGTGTCTACAACGCTGGGATAGTAGTCACAGCGAGTGTGCGTGTGTGTTCCACCCCAACGCTGGGACAGCAGTCAGAGCGAGTGTGTGTGTGTGTGTGTGTGTGTGTGTGTGTCCCTCTCCAGTGCTGGGATAGCAGTCAGACCGTGAGTGTGTGAGTGTGTGTTCCTCTCCAGTGCTGGGATAGCAGTCAGCGGGAGTGTGTGGGAGAGTGTGTCCATCTAACAAGGGTGGGATAGCAGTCAGGGAGAGTGTGTGTGTGTGTGTGTGTGTTGCTCCATCGCTGGGAGGCTGTTTGTGGGATAGCAGTCAACAGCATGAAGCCCTGAATCACACTGGACTGAACAACAGCAACAGTAAGTCTTACTTCTGCTTTTACACACACACCTGTATACACACACACACACACACACACACAGACTTCCATACAAACACACATGCACGCACACACATGCATACACACACATACTGTACAAATGCACACACACACACACACACACACACACACACACACACACACTCACACACACACACACACACTCTCAAACACATATACAAAAAGGAATTCAAACACACTTATACACACACTAACACAGAAACGTGTTCAGCAAACACTTCCACACACACACAATTCACACACTCCCTCTGAGAATGACGGCCCTTTTTAATGCCTTTTCTTTATTAGAAGTGGAGTAGAGTGTGTTTCAATGCTGTCTGGGGCACTTCCAGTTATGTGTGTGTGTGTGTGTGTGTGTGTGTGTGTGTGTGTGTGTGTGTGTAAGAGAGATTTCTGAAAACTTTGCACTTAAGTGCAACTCCTCCTAAGCGATGCATTATCATTTTTGGAGAAAAAAACACAAATTTGACGCCATTCTCACAGGATGCCTTATTTCTGCCACTTTTGCAGAAATGTCTAGCTTGTGTGTGTGTGTGTGTGTGTGTGTGTGTGTGTAGCTCCTGTGGGTGTTGTTGGAGGTCTCTGCATCAGTGCCGCTCTGCTCCTGCATGTATCACATGTATCCTGCCAGAGTTGCCTTCGCTTGCCCCCACCTGCCCAGCCCACAGGTCAGACCAGTACAGTCAATCTGACTGCCTGTCAGTCTGTCTGTCTGTTTGTCTTTCTGTCTGTCTGTCTGTATCTCTCACGGCCTGTCAGTCTGTCTGTCTGTTTGTCTTTCTGTCTGTATCTCTACCGGCCTGTCAATCTGTCTGCCTGTCAGTCTGTCTGTCTCTCTCATGGCCTGTCAATCTGTCTGCCTGTCAGTCTGTCTGTCTGTCTTTCTGTCTGTATGTCTGTCTCTCTCATGGCCTGTCTGTTAGTCTATCTGTATGTCTGTCTGAGAGGGACTCGAGCCTCCAGAGGGCAGTGGTTGTGTGTGCATATGGTCACTTTTGCATATAGTAACACACACATACACACACACCCAGACACACCCACACACACACACACACACACACACACACACACACACACCAAAGACACAGACAGGAGGCGGTCTGGAGGTGTTAAAGTTATTTTGTGTGGGAGATCAGGGGCTTGATTGTGTGTGTGTATGTGTGCATACTCTTCATTCATCTCTGATTTGAAAGTGTATATGTGTGTGCATGTCTGTGTGTGAATGTTTGTCTGTGTGTGTGTGAATGTGCATATGTGCTCGCTTTTCATTCATCGCTGCAGATTTTAACGTATGTGTGTGTGTTTGTGTGTGTATGCTCTTCATCCATCGCTGCAGATTTGAATGTGTGTGTGTGTGTGTGTGTGTGTGTGTGTGTGTGTGTGTGTGTGCACGCTCTTCATCCATCGCTGCAGATTTGAAAGCATCATCCTCTCTGCTGTCTAAAGATTGTCATCGAGACATGCTCTCTATCACTCTATCTGTGTGTGTGTGTGTGTGTGTGTGTGTGTGTGTGTGTGTGTGTGTATGTTACATGCTTTATCCTCCCTCTCCCACTGTGTGTGTGTGGGTGTGTATGTATGTGTATGCGTGTGTGTTGCAAGCTTTATCCTCCCTGTGTGTGTGTGTGTGTGTGTGTGTGTGTGTGTGTGTGTGTGTGTGTGTGTGTGTAAATGTTTTAGCATCATATATTAATTCTGTCAAGGGGATGATGTGCACAACAATTAATCTGAGCTTTAAGAATGTGATTAGGTGTGTGTGTGTGTGTGTGTGTGTGTGTGTGTGTGTATGCATCCGTGTGTGTTAAACAGTATTATCATGTGATGCTTGAGAATCTATCATTTCAAATTTGAAAAATGAAAATGATTAATAGATTCAAACTCACTGGTTTTGTAAAGCTTTTCTGTCGTAACACACTGCACCTCCACCAACACTCACACACACACACACACACACACACACACACACACTGGTGAGGACATGTACAAACACACACCGCGAACAGGGGGTAGAAAGCATACACATAACCCACACACTGATGACAGAGCCAAATGCACACACACACACACACACACACACACACACACACACACACACACACACACACACACACACACGCTGAGCTGAGGGACAGACTTTAACATCACCCTGGACCTCTTCTGAGGGATTGATGGGTGTTCAGCAAAGGTCTTTATTAGGACTCTTCCACCACACACACACAGACACAGACACACACACACCAGACACACACACACTCTCTCTCACTCGCTTTTTCCTTTTGTCTGTCTTTGTGCATCTCTCTCCCTTTTCTTTTATTTCGTTTTATTTCTTTCTCTCTGTTCTCTCATCTCTCTTTCTCTCTCTCTATTTGCTGTCCTCTATTTGTTATCTTTCTCCCTCCTGCATCTTTCTCTCTCTCTTCTCTCCTCCATATTTCTCTCCCCCACCCCTGTCTCTCTCTCTCTCTCTCTCTCTCTCTCTCTCTCTCTCTCCCTCTCTCCCTCTCTCTCTCTTTCTCCTGCGCTCTACCTCGTTTCTTCTGTATTAGATGGATTTTGTGCTTTCTTTGTATGGAATGGAGGGATTTTGCTCTTCATCTTTCTCTGTCTCTTATTTCTCTATTCCTTCTTTTTATGTGCTTTGTGTCTCTCTTTCTCTCTTTTTATTGCTTTTTATTGTTTCACCCCATCTCTGTTCCTTTTCTCCCCTCTCTCCATTCATCCTTTTCTTCTTTTCATTTTCTGTCTCACACCTTCTTTTCTTCCTATACCCCCTGTCATATTTCTCTGTCTCTCTCTCTCTGTTGTTCTCTCTCTGTCTCTCTCCCTCTCTCTCTCTATCTCTCTCTCTTGTTCTCTCTGTCTCTCTCTTCCTTTCTCTCTTTCTCTCTCTCTCTCTCTCTTTCTCTCTCATTCTTCAATGGAGAGTTTATTTATGGTCCTCTCATCTACCATCAGCAGGTGAAAATAAATCTGTCCTCACATGCGCGCGCACACACACACACACACACAAATGAATATTCTCTCACTCACACAGACACATGCATACACACACAGATACTCACTCACTGAGACACTTGCTCCACACACACACACACACACACACACACTGCTTGCCAAAGCCTTTCTCTTCTAGTCGAGTCGAGCTGTTGATAATGGCACACACCTCTACTCCTACTACCTCACACACACCTCACACACCTGACACACACACCTTCCCTGCACACACCTCTACTGCTACTACCTCACACACACTCTTCCAACCTAACACAACTCTTCTAACCTCACACACACCTCACACACACCTTCCCTGCACACACCCCTACTGCTACTACCTTACACACACTCTTCCAACCTAACACAACTCTTCTAACCTCACACACACCTCACACACACCTTCCCTGCACACACCCCTACTGCTACTACCTTACACACACTCTTCCAACCTAACACAACTCTTCTAACCTCACACACACCTTCCCTGCACACACCCCTACTCCAGAGCCAGGGACAGAGCAGAATGCACTCAGCTCAGACACACTTTTCACCTCACACACACTCTTCAAACCTCACACACCCCCGCTCTAGAGCCAGGGACAGAGCAGAAGGCGCTCACCTCACACACACTTTTCTAACCTCACACACATTCCTACTACCTCACACACACTCTTCAAACCTCACACACCCCTGCTCCAGAGCCAGGGACAGAGCAGAAGGCACTCAACTCACACTAACCTCACACACAATGATACGCTTTACACACATGTAGCTGTACAACAACACACACAGGTCTGGTCCCAGCTTAAGACGAGATGATGACCAGACTGCAATAGTGTTGCAGAACCCCGACTAAGAGTAAATAATCTTACATTTTTATTGGCAGACAGAAACATTTTGAATGAAGCATAAACTGATATAAAATGTATCTTCGTTTTTGTGCTCAAGCTGATGCACTTTGAAAATGTTACTAAAAAGATTTACAGTCTGCAGCAGCTAAAGTTATTGTAAGTAGCCGTTTTGTACCATTTTGCACTAGAGCCATGACATGCTAGGAAGGAAAAAGGTTTGATACTGTATGTAGTCCCATTTGAAACGAGACTGACAAGAAAACCTAATGTCTATTTGTATCACACAAAAAAATGTGTGTGGATTTAAAATATCGAAGAACAACACCATAAACCTTCAACAGTATGACGGAGCTAACCACTAGCACACTGAGGTAAGTTAACGTTTTGGTTATATGCTAATGTTGATTTTAGGGATCTACACTGGAGCTTTAACCAGATAGTTACGGTCTTAAGGCAGACCCATTATACAGGCTGTTATTTGTAGCCACACTGGGCAAATATCATGTTGTGAATGAGATGAAAACGAGTGGCAAAGCTAATGTATGACATCTACTGTACTGTATGTGACACGGCTAGATGTAGATGGCTATCAAAAGAGGAACGTAAATACCAGTGTGAAACTATATTAACTACAGTTGAGGACTCTGTGGGAAAAACAGTCACAAAATACAGAAACTAAGAAAAAGCACTTTATAATTATGATTTTTATTTTATTTTATAAGTAAATACTATTTTTAAATGCTTTTAGCTCAAGACTATGCTTGTTTATTCACAGGATTAGTTTTGAAAAAGCTGTAGTTTCAATGCAACTACTGACAGGGGGAGTAACTTGAAAAATGTAATTTAGTGACTATGCCAATTTTTCCTGTGGACTCCTAAATTGTGATCAGAATTCATGTCAGAAACAAAACAATGTTTTTTATTATTTGAAAGACTAAAATGTTTTGACTAAAAGTAGACAAAAATACCTCAGGTTCTTATGACTGAAACTAACAAAAATGGTATGTGAATGACTAATGAATAATGACAAAAAGTAATAAGGGCATTTGACAGAAGTCTAGGACTAAGAGCAAGGTGAAATAAAAAAAAAGTCTTGATGAATTTAACATTAGGCATCAGGGACATGTCTCACACACACACACACACACATGAGAAAATGGGGCTCTGTCACACACACACACACACACACACACACACACAT
>CM050216.1:10853438-10890938 GCA_027475355.1 Coilia nasus | reverse complement strand
GGGAGAGAGAGAGAGATGAGAGAGAGAGAGGAGAAGAGATCTATATGAATTGCTGCTGGGATGGGGGAAAGAGGGAAATATTTCATTCTGAGAGAGAGGGAAAGAGAGCAAGAGAGAGAGGGAAAGAAAGAGGAACAGAGAGGAGAAAGAGAGAGGGAAAGAGAGGGAAAGACAGAGCGGTGGTGGACAGATGGACATACAGGAAGTGAGAACGAAGGTGAGAGAAAAGAGAGAAACTGCAGCCAACATGTTACACACACACACACACACACACAATATGTTACACAACTGCATATTACCTTTGCTATAAAACACAGAAACTGTCCATTACACATAGATTTGGTGGAGTTCTGTAAATTGTCAAGCATACAGACACACACACACACACACACACCCAGGCGAGGTCATATGCACATACACGTGTGTCTGCACCTGTGTGTGTGTGTCTGCCAGTGTGTCTATGTGTATGTCTGCAGAGTGGGGTATTTTGGGTAAAAGGAATATCAAATCCCCGTGATGACCCATACATCAGATCACCATGACGACCCTCTATGAGGTTACTGTGAGCGCCACACATCAGATCACCATCACAACTTTCTATGAGGTCACTGTGACATCAGATCACCATGACATCCCTGTATGACATCACTGTGTCACCCGATCCACATGACGACCCTCTATGACATCACTGTGAGCGCCATATATCAGATCACCATGACGACTGCATCCAAGGTCACCGTGACAACCAATCATCAGGTCACCACAGCCACTGACTAGCACTTTCCCTCCTGACATCGATCACACACCACTCCCCAGAAGATCAATGACACACACACACACACACACACACACACAAATAGGCTCTCAAAAAGACAAAAACAAACACATCCAGTTTAATATGTTAATAACACACACACGTCCATTTTAACATGTTAAGAACACACACACACATCCAGTTTAACATGTCAAAAACACACACACACACACATCCAGTTTAACATGTTAAGAACACACACCCAGACACACATATCCAGTTTAACATGTTAAGAACACACACACACGCATCCAGTTTAACATGTTAAGAACACACACACACAGACATCCATAGTATGATATGCACACTCACACACTTTTCACTATCTATTTCTACAGTGTGTGTAGACAATCCATTAGCATGGGACAGGCAAGAGCTGTGTGTGTGTGTGTGTGTGTGTGTGTGTGTGTGTGACAGGTATGGTAGGGCTTGTGGCATATTGTAGATATCTGACTGCATTGCTGTTGAGCAGGGGGCACCTGCCTTGCCCTAATCAATCACGCACACTCAGACACACACTCACACAAACATGTACACACACACACACTAACACACACACATACAAACAAGACACACACAGACACGCACAGATGCATGACTTTTTGACACAGACACCAGGCTTTTATTTAAAACACAACAGATTGAGCAGCTTTAGGAGATTCATAAATAACAGCTATGACTGAGGTCCTGTTTAGAAAACATGTCACAGAGTGACAAATACAAACAGACACACACCCCTACACACAGACACCCATACCCAGTATGTTGGGCTTCATACACCCGTACCCAGTACATTGGCCGTCATTCTCAGAAAATGGCTTCTGTCATCTTCCGACACATGGTAAACTTAAAGGTTATTGGTTATTTGATCTTCAGTTGTGTGTGTATGTGTGTGTGTGTGTGTGTGTGTGTATGGGGGGGGGGGGGGGGGTTGAGCTAATCAGATGTCATACATAATGAGAGGATTGTTTAAATGTTGACAGCCACAGGTGTCATTTGTCACTTGGGAAAACATAAGCAAACACACACACACCAGTCACATTTAAGTCATGCCAGGTGACAGACAGACACACACACACACACCTAATGCAAACACTTTCACTAGGCAATTAATAGAGACTAACACTGGGTTGTTTTAATCTGTCATCTGCTGTGTCTGAGACTGTATTTACACACACACACACACAGACACACTATCTCGCGCACATACATGGTGTGTGTGTGTGTGGGGGGGGGGGGTGTTATTCCTCTATACTGACAGGACACCCTCTCTACGAACATGCTGCACAAACACACACACACCCTTTCAAGCAGAGTAATGGAAATAGCGATCATGTCTGCGCCTTTACTCCCATTGGTCCTCATCTTGTGCATTGGCACATACAGACTTCCTGCCTATGTTCCTGCCTGCCAATCACCACCTCATATTAAAGATGAGTGGCAGCTCCACACTTTGCTGCTCTCCTCCACCGCCTGTCTAACTGTGTAGGTGTGGGTCGTCCTTCCACATGCCTGTCTGATTGTGAGGCACAGGGTACTATTGTATGTGTAGATTGTCCTTGCTCACGCCTGTAACATCTTTAAATTACATCAAAGATGGTAGATATGCAGAGCAAGATACTTCATGGTAGTTCATGTCTATGGGAGCAAAGATGGTAGATAGGCAGAGCAAGATGCACTGAACAAAATTATAAACGCAACATCTGAAAATTTGATATAACATCTTCCCCCGGTATTTCAGAAATTTAAGAAAGAAAGTCCATGTACAAAACAGTATTGTTTCTCAGAATTTGTTTTCAAATGTACCCAAATGTCATTTCACCAAGAGTAACTCAGAAAATGAGTAATCCCCACCATACAATGCTTATGGCATTTTCAGACACTACTTGCTCAACTTTGGCACTACACAGACACTCCCTATACTGGGGACAATAAAAGGCCACCCAAAAAAATCCAAATTTGTCAGACATCACAATGCCAGAAATGCCACAAAACATGACTGAGCGTGCCATTGGCATGCTTGACACAGGAATGTCTGTCAGAGCCGTTGCCAGGCAGTGTAATGTGCACTACTCGGCAATCAGTCGTCTGGGAGAACGCTTTAGGCAGTTTGGTAGCACAGCCAATAGACCACATGACCATAGACCACAAGTGACCACACAGGGTTGCATAACAGGAGGATTTCTGCACAAACTGTCCAAAATCATCTTCGAGAAATCAATCTCCATGCCCGCCGTCCACATAGGGGTCTCAATCTGACAGACGTCCGTCCACCATAGACAACATGGTGATGTCCATGCGCAGGAGATGCACAGCACTGCGTGATGCATTTGGTGGCCATACCCAGTACTGATTGGTGACTTTGGAATGACTACCCCCCTTGTGTTTGACTGTTTACCTACAGCTGGTCTCTGAATTTTATTTGTAACCATTTCAACACAATGTTTAATGATAATCCTTTTAAGTATTGTAATTATTGGTTTACTTTAAACAATTGACATCAAACAGTTAAGTGACAAAATGTTGCCTGTTGCGTTTATAATTTTGTTCAGTGTACTTCATGGTAGTTCATGTCTATGGGAGCAAAGATGGTAGATAGGCAGACTAAGACACTTCATGGTAGTTCATGTCTATGGGAGCAAAGTGGGGATCAGTTCTGGCCTGTATAAAGAGGTGTGTTATTGACGTGCTTGGATGTAGTAGCTAGTACCATGCACTAAAAACAAACTCTGTGCACACCTAAATTAAAGTTGAGTGCAGTCATACTATCACAGAATTTTCCTGAGATGGGTTGGGGGGATCATAATACCATGTGTAAAATGTACATCCATTGCTCAGAAAAAAATGATGCTTTTAAATATTTTAATACTTAAATATATGCGAAAGTTTGGAATGCTAGGGTTTTGCCATAGACCTCAGTGTTACAGAGCATGCTTCTGCACTGCATAAAGGAGGATTAGTGGCCCCCCCTTATGTGACTGTGGTTCCCGGAAGGGGGGGGGGGGGTGTGCTAGTTGTGCTTGCAGTTTTATGTTGTTTTGTAAGGCATACACAGAAAGCAGATATACACACACACTGAACAGGCATACACAGAAAGTTGCTTTGGAAAGTGTACTTTCTGTTCAGCATTCCAGTGCGTAGTCCAGGATGGCCTTGAAGGGTGTGTGTGCTGGGAATCTTCCTCAGATATGCTATGTTGTGAAAAAGACATAAATATACACACACACTGAGCAAGATGAGCTCTCTCTCTCTCTCTCTCTCTCTCTCTCTCTCTCTCTCTCTCTCTCTCTCTCTCTCTCTCTCACATTTAGGCATGGCGTACTCTCTCTCTCTCTCTCTCTCTCTCTCTCTCTCTCTCTCTCACATTTAGGCATGGCGTACTCTCTCTCTCTCTCTCTCTCTCTCTCTCTCTCTCTCACATTTAGGCATGGCGTACTCTCTCTCTCTCTCTCTCTCTCTCTCTCTCTCTCTCTCTCTCTCTCTCTCTCTCTCACACATTTAGGCATGGCGTACTCTCTCTCTCTCTCTCTCTCTCTCTCTCTCTCTCTCTCTCTCTCTCTCTCTCTCTCTCTCTCTCTCTCTCTCTCTCACATTTAGGCATGGCGTACTCTCTCTCTCTCTCTCTCTCTCTCTCTCTCTCTCTCTCTCTCTCACATTTAGGCATGGCGTACTTTATCCTGATGGATGCTTTACTCTTCTCAACTTTTACTGGAATCAACTTTTTATCTGCTTGAGTTTCTAACATAACAATAAAGTATCTGATACGCTCCAGCAGCTGGGATCATTTGGGATCATCTGGGATCACTTGGGAGCATTTGCTTCAGAGGCAAATTAAGGCTTTACAACGTGCCACTGAGTTGCAGTCAGTGTCATTTGCCTCATAATCGTTGTGTGAATATGCTAATGTTTGCCAGAAGCATGCTGGTGTGAACTTTGAGTGATGGTGTGTGTGTGTGTGTGTATGAGGTAAGAGTATGCTGATGTGAGCTATGATCATACCTGATTGAGTTTTTGCATTTTTAGCATAAAATCAACCATGTTTGTTCAGTAGTCCATGATATTTGTTCGTCTTTCTGCCGTTTGTCTCATAATTTGCATAAGGCTGCTACCTGGCTCTCACTTCACACACACACGCACACACACACATACACACACACACACACACAAACTGAGGTCTCGGGTGTGATGATGTGCAGATCCTGTTAATCTGATCTAATCTTTGGGAGGGGAATGTCACCCTGGTGTTTAGTGCAGCTTTGCTGAACTACAGTAGCTGCGTGCTGTGTGGGGGGACCTAAGTGGCACGCCTGGGAGAGGTGTGTGTGTGTGTGTGTGTGTGTGGGCGGGGGGTAGGTGGCAAGCCTGGGGTAGGTGTGTGTGTGTTGGGGCCTTAGGTGTCATCCCTGGGTGAGTGTGTGTGTATGGGGGGGGGGCACACCTGAGGGAGCTGTGTGTTTGTGTGTGTGTGTGTGTGGGGGGGGGGGGGGGGGGGGTAATAGTGGATGCCAATCGTTATTTAATGTTAAAGTTAGACAATAATGATGGTGGTACAACTGAAAGAATGTACAAAAGTGTTGTATAGATTGCAAAGGACAGTGATCTGCTTTATACTGGTAAAAGCCCCTACAGATCAGAAAAGGGGGCAGAAGATTCTAGTCCATAGGCTATTAAGTTTTAATACCGTCACCTGAATAATGATTATAAACTGTATTGTGGTGTGCCAAGTGATCACAATGACACTGGGTGCTTTATATAACAAATTTGGTGTGCCCACTCATAAATCTGAATCAACAAAGTTACCAATTTGCTGTGAAACACTAGCGTTACCCAAATTCAAAGTAATTTTAAAATTATTTTACAGCAAATACGTGACTAATTTTAATTACACAGTGAGCAACCAAACCAACATCCTTTGTCCAGGCCCAACGTTGTGCTGAACTGGCATTACATGCGAAACAATAAAAAATAAACACATTTAGGAGCTCCCTGCATCTACCGCACTCCCAATATGCCCTAACTAAACTACAGCCTGCGTCTTCTTGCCATCCCCAAGAGCTGAGATCTTTATTGCACCATACCGCTGGCGGCGAGCTATCCGGGCGAATGCCCCTCAAGCTGACAGCCACGGCTGTGCCCTCAGCCCAGGGCCTAGCACGCCTGCCTAACAAGATGCCTTAGACACAAAAACGCAGAGCGGTCTATAATCTAGCACAGGGATTACACATTGCTCCAACCAAACAAACATTTATCCCTCAATTAATGCCAAACAGCACTTACCAATAATGGTTGCTCCAAAGCTTAGAGTGTTTTTATGGTTTTAAATAGATAAATAAATGATTAATAGCCATATCTTCAGGCTTCTGTGCCCTCATCACTAGCACTGTGAGCCTTTTTAATAAAAACTGTAAAAATAGTACAGTTGAAAATGCAACAGGCTCGTGTGGTTTTGCTCCTCAGCTAACATACCAACTTATGTTTTAACATACCCAAAGAGACCCAAGTGGGGATGGGTCACACACACACACACACACAACTGGTTCGCTGTAGTAGCAGGTACGTGTCAGCAGAGATCCCAGGAGGGAAGTGAGGATGGTTCATACACACACACACACACACACACACACACACCCTGGCTAACACTGACTGTAATTCCTATTGTCAGGAGCGAAGACAAAAAGAGAGAGAGAGGTGGAGGGAGAGAGAGGTGGAGGCAGAGAGAGATGGAGGGAGAGAGAGATGGAGGGAGAACAAGACAGCGATGGCGCACAGTCACAGAGCACTTGTACGTCAGAGCTCCTTTAAGCTTGCACTCGTTTTACACCCAATACAATTCTCTCGTTCATTCATTCTTTTTCCTCTTTCCCCTTGTCTTTCTTTCTTTCTTTCTTTCTTTCTTTCTCTACCCCTCCCAATCTCAGCCATCAGTGTCATGTGTTTGTCACTGTCACTCTAGTAGTGGTGTGGCTGTGAGTGTGAGAGAGAGAGAGAGAGTTGTGGGTGTGTGTGTGTGTGTGTTTGAGCTTTTGTTTGTGTGTGTGTGTGAGAGAAAGTGTGTGCACGTGTGTGTGTGAGTAAGGGAAGTGTGTCCTGTGCTCCTGGTCGATGACACCTTGTGAAAGCGTCTCATTCATCACAGAAACGGCCAGGGCAGATTAGTGTGGAGGGGCTCCACATAGACACACACACACACACACACACATAACACACACATACACACACACGCAGACAGACCCTTGAAGAATGGAATGGTGAAAAGGGATTTGAATTCCCTGCTGCAGGTTTGACAGACAGCCACCGCACTGTGCACCTGGCACAGCTAGTAGAGCTGTCATCTTTCTCTCCCTCTCACACACACACACACACACACACACACACACACACACACACACACACATTTATATCCAGACATGTACGCATGCACACACAGATCCAAAGCTAAGCGTGCGTGCGCACTAAGACTTGCACATGCATCAAGATACCACAAGGCCTCACGTAGCATCACACACATGTAAATCCCATCGAACACACACACACACACACACACACACACACAAACACACAGTACATGCATGTGTTAAACATGTTTGGATGTTGTATTGTTTTTGCAGCACACTACTAAGTGTGGTACAACTCAGATAGCGATACTGATGGAGCGGGCAGGCAGCACACACACACACACACACACACACACACACACACACACACACACACACACTACTTAAGGACCGTGTACCGACACTGATGGATCAGGCAGGCAGTACGCGTGCACGTACACACACACACACACACACACACACACACACACAAGGACCGTAAACTGACACATACTACTGAGCAATGGGGCAGGCAGTTCGAACCGACTCACACATACACACACACACACACACACATGTGTCTCCTGATTTAGAGCCACTCTGAAGGTAGAGCCAAACACCGACAAGCCAAATGGATCAGCTCTCAGCCGGAACTGAGCCAGCTCTCAAACAGCACTGGGATGGGTGGGTCTCAGCCATAGCAGGGAAATGGTACTTGCAGTGTCTAAAAACTCAAAAGTTTTTGTTGCTCACATTAGATTCAAGTGACGCCCATATCACATGCAGGTGCATTATTTGATGGTGACATTACCTGTTCTGGAGCTGAAGGCCAGCTTGCTGCCACACCTGGGCCAGTGCTCAGCCAGAGGTAGGCCCACAGTCTCAGCCACAACAGTTATCAGCTGGGTTCCTCTTTCAGAAAGTTCCACCAGGGAATGTTTACATTCTCTTTCTCACTCACACACAAACACACACACACACACACACACACACACACACACACACACACACACACACATAAGGTCTTTGTGTTAAAAAGCCCCCTCTGAATAGAAGAGTAAGATGGTAATGTTTAATTCATCCCCAAACAGCTAGAGGGCACCCTGAGTACAAACACTGCATCAAGACAAAAGATACTGCAGAGAGAGCTGGAGGTTATTCCCGGTGCGTTTGTGTGTGTGTGTGTGTGTGTGATGGGGGAAACTAGGGAGTAGAGTGGTGGAGATAAGATAAAAGGCAGACAAAGAAAAAAGTTTAAGTGAAAGAGGAGAGATGAGAGTATGTGGAAAACAAGTGGAAAGCGGAGGAGAGAAGAGGAGTGGAAGTAGAAGAGGAGGCTGAGAGAACAACTTCACTGAAGTCTGGAAGAGAGAAGAAAATAGAGAAGTTGTCTCAAGCTTGACACGGCTTTCCAGTATGCTGCTTTGCTTGCTGCCCTGCTCAATGCAGCCAATTGTGGTTGTTGTGCTGCTGTCATAGTCAAAGATCAACAGTGCTTAAATGTTTAGGTAATGTTTGGCTGGCGTCTTCAAAGGTTCCCAGAGGACACATCATCATGGTCTTCACTGATCACTGACCTTAAAGATGCACCTGTGCTTCCTCGCTGATCAGGCCTTGTTCCTTTCTCCTCTGTCCTCATTCCTCTCCTCTTCACGCAGCATTTACACAATGCTTGATGATGTAAAGCTTCAAACCATTTCCAGAGCAGTTTTGAAGTTCATGAAAACCATGAGGATTTTCAACACCAGCTTTCAACAGTAATGGTAAAGCTATTACATTAAGCCGTTTCCAAATTAATTAAACTCTTCAAGAAGGCACAAGAGTTGATCCGTGTTACGGCCGGCTTGTTGGACTACGCCATAGACAGAGAATGGACACAACTTCATTTACAAACATAGTTTAAACTTCATTTGTGAAATTGTCTTCGGTATTATTGGGTGTGTCTGTGTGTAGGTGTCAGAACATGGATGTCAAGCATGCAGAGTGTAGGTGGTATGTGTTGGAGAGGGAGAGAGGGTGGAGAGATGCTCTCCCAACAAGAGCAAAGCTCTAAACACTGCACCGCTGGCAGGTGTGAGCTGCTCAATTGCCAATCAGCAAGAAAGCAAATAGGCCATGCTGTTAGTTAGCCAATGCTATTAGTTAGCCAATGCTATTAGTTAGCCAATGCTATTAGTTAGCCAATGCTATTAGTTAGCCAATGCTATTAGTTAGCCAATGCTATTAGTTAGCCAATGCTATTAGTCAAGCCACACTTAGTCAGTCCATGCGTGGCCACCACACAGACGTAAGGAGCCACAGTGATCCACCACTAACAGGCTGGTTAAGAAGATAGAATGACATTTTAAAAGGTAACCTACTTTCAATAATTCTCGACGGAGGTTCATGGAAACAAGATGTTTGTGTACTATCTGATGGAGTATCTATCCCTTCGGAGCATGACTTACTAACACTAAGTAAATTTACGTTTAATGTTATGTTTAATGTTGACCTTCAAATAACACATACTCATATGATGGCACCAAGGGTTCAGATGACCATCCAGAGCGGTTTAGTGGTCCAGCACATTGAAGTTTCACTTCTATCTCAGGAAGCTAATCTCATACCATTCCCTCTCACAAATCTTTTAACCTCAGCTGTTTCCAAATCCATTGAACTCTTTCAAAATACACAGAAAATCATGGCAGAGTTGGCCAGGGTGAGAAGACAGAAAGATGGGGTGCATCAAAGAAGTTGATCATGAGCCTTTTCAGGAGCAGTTAACCTCATCTGCGAGGGATGGCAAAGCCTTTAAATTAAGCCGTTTCCAAATCAATGGAACTCTTCCAGAAGACACAGGAAATGAGAGCAGAGATGGACCAACTGAGAAGACAAAATTACATTTTAAAAGACAACCTATTTGCAGATGATAATCCTTAGGAAAAAGGGTACTAGTCCGCTTGCTAGCCATCCCTAGCTAAACCGCCATACCTGTTTATAATGATCATCTGCACACAGAGGGAAGCACTGAACCCATTGCTAAAGTTCCCCCCAGGCAATGCAGCTAATTGATTTGAGTTAATTGAGAAATGGTCAAAGACTTTCGAGCAACCAAGTAGAAAGGCAAGTATCGAGTATCTAGTGTCGGGCAAGACCCACAGTTACTTCAGAAAGTAGTCTGACAGCCTGCAGAAGACACAGGAAATGAGGGCAGAGCTGGACCGACTCCGGAGGCAAAATGACATTTTAAAAGGGAACCTATTTTAAGATATTCCTCAGGTATCCTGTGATACCAGTCCACCTGGCAACTTACCAGGGTGCGTTGGAGAAGCACAGCCTTGTGAACCCAAACTCATCCCTAGCTGAACTGCCATACCTCTTTTGAACTGTCATCTGCACAGTGGGAAGCACTGAGACCATTGCTAAAGTTACCCCCAGGCACTGCAGATGACTAATTGAGTTAATTGAGAAATGGCCGAAGACTTTCGAGCAATCAAGTAGAAAGGCAAGTATCAGGTATCTAGTATCCCAATCTAGTACGGCAAGACCCACAGTTACTTTATAAGGTAGTCTGACACTAGTGATGGGCAAATTAAGTTTTGGTGAAGCACTGAACCACTTAGGCACATTGCTTCAAAAATAGGTTCATTACTTGAAGCTTCAGTAACAGTGACCTCTCCTGGTGAAAAGCCAAAGCTGCAACTAAATTGGCCCAGCTTCATAGTGGCAGGAGGCTTTGAACTAGTGTAGAGGAAACACGTCTATTCTAGTGTGAACGTACCAAAACACATACACCACACACACATGTATACGAAGTTTGTGATATTTTTACAAATAAAGATTAATTTATCTTTGCATTGTGTAATTGGGGGTGCTTAGGGAAAGGATGTGCTTGAACTTGGGTATTAGGGTGTGAAGGGAAACTATGGGACAAGTTGGGTGCTTGTGTAACCAGGGGAACACTCAAAGATTTTTATTCAAAAACATTATTTTTTCCACACTTTTTGGACTGAGCCTGTTTCTATTTTTTCCTCACAATTTCTCCACATTTGGAGAACACCGTTTCTGAAGGCACTGATGACAACCGGATTGGTTCGTGTGGCGCCGCGAAACACGCAGGTGATTCTTTCAGCGGATGAACCAGTAGCTGTTTCATGCGTAATATGTCACGTGTTTTTTCCCGTACCAAAGCAACCTTCGGAGCAGTGGTTTTATGGTTGGTGTAGTTAATGGTTTGAAGCACGTTCCGGCGCTTCTGTCTCAGACTGCCATCACTATCTGACACAGCCTTCATTGGCAACTATCTGCAAGCTTAACTCACCAAATGTGAATGACCCACTCTTGCAATGACGCACATTGATTAGCTGAACAAGCGTCAAGTGCCATCTCACTCATGTGTCCTAATTGTTGTAAATGAAAGGTTAATAAGATGTCATTCTTTAATGAGAGCCACCTGACAATGAAGCAGATATTACTGCTCGAGACATGACATGGCTCAAGTCCTCGTGCGGCACGAGAGTGATGTCGGAAGCGATCACACTGGTCGACTGGTGTAATCTGTATGGCAAAGCGTCACCGGCGTGGGACATCAAGAAAATTGTTTCTGTTGTAAACACATTCATCTTCACGTTCAGGAATGATTACATGTTCTAATGTAATAATGTAATGTTTTGCCATTTCCTGTCCACCATTACTGACACTTATCCATGGGGACTGACGGGCTGACTTAAGGCTGACTCATTTGGTTATTCTGTGTACCCATGTTGAGTTTATGTAGGTAATGATGTAAGCTGACACAGAGAATAAGATAGGCCTACATGTGCGGAACAAACTTTTTAGCTGTTTTAGTTTCAGATGGTAGCACTGAATCAAAAATGAAACAGAAAGAACAGAACTGATCATTCACATTCAACATCTTCACAAATCATGGCACTGCAAACCTAAAGTGCATTTCCAGTCCAAAATCCAACAGAGCCTTGGCAGGAGAAAGCAAGCATCTCACCAGTACTACCCAACAAAGCCAAAAGGCAATAACTATATATTTTGTCAAAACTGTTTAGACTCAAAATTGACTTAATAACACCCATCTTGTGACTAAATCTCATACTTGCTCCTATTCCTATTAAGAAAGTACATCCAATCATCACCACTACCTACAACATGTTTGACTGGGCAGTATGACAACTTTGAAGGCATTCTTCTCAGTTTCAGTGTCCATGTAGTTACTGCACTTCACCTTTGTAGGGTAGAGAGTAGACCTCCCAAAGCACTCTGGAATGCAGCGGTACTTGAGGAGGTCAGAGGGGCAGGTGCAGACAATCAGTATTTCGTTGAGTTGGGGTGCTGATTAGGTGGGTTGGCCACAGGTGAGTTGGGGTGCTGATTAGGTGGATTGGCCACAGGTGTTGTGGTTGCTGTGACAAATGTAGTGAATTTGCACCTCTAAACTGCAGGATAATAAAGGTAATTTAATGAATTGTGATTTACCGATCCCAAAATGAGACACTTAGAATTCAGAACACATCAGGCATCTGCAAGTTTTTTGTTACGGTAGCAGCAATGTTAGTTTGTCAGCTAATGAGTGTGCGGGCTGCAAACTATTTCACAAGTTAATACTGTGGCTAGTGGAGCTGAGGTGGGTAGAGAGAGCAGTGGAAGGCTAATTCACAAGCTAACACTGCAGGAGTTGGGCTGAGAGAGCAGTAGAAGGCTAATTCACAAGCTAATGCTGCAGCTAGCCTCCTGCAGAGCACTAATGACCCAGGCAGGCAGAAGATGGAAATGGTGTCAAGCAAAATTAATGTTCTATTAAAATCAATACAGTGGAGCTTGCCGCAGCTGGGTGCGGTGTGGTGTGGCGTCGATCAGTCCTCTGCGTTCGGCATTAGAACACTCCCATCACTTAGGCTTCCCACCCATCATCTCCCCCCCACCATTTCTTTTCCTCCTTAAAGGGGCAGTGCACTTTTTAAAAATTTTTACAGGCCCAGTCATCAGAAGATTAATGATGTATTTAGGCTGGTTGATGCTGGTCAGAATAGGATTTAATTTCCTACTTAAAGGTGCAGTGCACATTTTTTAAAACCTTGTAGACCCAGTGGTGCTAAGACTGGTTATGTATTTCTGATAGTTAATGTTACTCAGAGCAGTGTCCTCTCCGCATCCATGTTCTGTCTGTGTACTGTTTTATGTCATTACACATTGTGTGGCCAGATCTTACTGGCAGCATTCTGTGGACTGTGTTTTTGTTTTTTGACTCTGTTTACCTGTAGTCTCCTGGGTTGTGTCTCCCAAACACCGCTGTACAACGTAGGTTCAAACTACCCAGCACCCCACGTCCGACTGTTTCCCAAAAATCTCCAACCACCAAAGTACGATGGAAGTCTGAACTATTTTAGTTTGGACTTCTGTGGTTCAAACTGCAAAGTACCCAGATGTTTCGGAAGTGCTCCGAGAGTATTCGGATGCATTCGTTGCGTTGCATTCGTTTAAGCCAGTATGACAGCTGTAGAAACTCTGGGATGTCTCCGTCAACACAACTTTGTGCCTTACTCATTAAAAGCAACAACTGAATGTCAGTTTGTGTCATATGTCTGTGTATTTCATTTATACTACATGGAGCTACAGCTATGAATATAACTACTTCCACCATGTTAGTAAGTGGTGTGGTGGATGTGTGGTTAGCTTGTCAGTCTGTCAAAGGAAATGTGCTACCTTTTTCGGTGAGATATGGGTTCGAATCCTGCTGAATAGTAATTAATTTGTAACAGGTGGAAATGATCAATGGGACAATTGAATAACCGTGCTTGTGGGTCAGTAATCAGTACTCATACATCACAGTATTACAAAGCACTCATTAACATCAGTGAGGTAAATTTACTTTGATCCAACCACATTTTGCAACAGCTTTTTGTGTGTTATCGGGCATGTTTTCTACCTTGTTTTCACATGATCTGGCAATGCCACACCGAAAATTAAGTGAATTGGGAGTAACATCATTCATGCAGATGGTGGCAGTAATGCATCAATGGCTGCCTAATCCGCCCCAAAAAGGCCAAAGGTGACGAGCAAGACGTCACGTGAACAAACACGATGGTCTAACGACAGGTCCATGCTAATCGTTCCAACTTTACAAACCTTCGATGGATCGTCCAGACTTTGACTTCCGATGGATCGTCCAGACTTGCGTCGTTGAACGATCCATCAGATCTGCGTCCGAAACCTTAGTAGGCACTGCGTTCTATGCCGTGTTTACCACTCGACTGTTACAGTAGTAGCTTCTACGTAGCAAATTAGCCAGTATCAGGTACAATTCGGACGTGCTACAACACCGACATCTTGCGTCCTCTGACCTGGATGTTTACATCACCGTCATGATTTTACCAGCTTGTAGCAAAGGGTTGACTACCACCACTAGTTAGTCATGCAGTAATGGCTATCTATGCTGCAGTCTCATTTTATCAGATAACCTTAACGTTTATGTGCATTGGTGATGTGAACAACTATTTACATGGCCTTTATTTCCTGAAGTGCACATTTGTACACCGTCAGACAAGTGACCGGTGTCTCCGCCATCTTGGTTATTTTTATCGAGCGGGAAGTTGGGTTCTTCTTCTATGGTTTTCAAACTCCCGGTGACTTCTGGGATAGCATAGTGTAGTTTGTTTGCACACTGCAAAATACTACCGGAAATAGCAAGCCATCCGGGGACTTTTGGCCCGGCTTCGCCTATTACTGAAAGCCTACTAAGGTATTCAGACGTTCTAGGTCGTGACTTCCTCATTTTTGCCTCCTATGCAGGCAGTTAGTAAAGGTACTCGGATGGACGGTAGGTTACCCACTGTGTTCACCTGTTCCTCGTTTGGTGCTAATCATCTGCCTTAGTTATACCCGCCTCTTTCTGTACTTGTTCTTCCTCTACTACTGTTTGGTTATCTTCTCTTCTGTGCTCCTTGGCTCTGTGAACTTGTAAGTTTCTGTTGACCTTTTTGAACTCTGCTTAGTTTGCTCTGTGTACTGGTGAATTACCTGAAAAAACTCATTGCCAGCCGAAAGTTTTGGTCTTTTGCCTTTGCACAGCAGAACAGGTGTGCACTTCACATGCTTTCAGAGGTCTTGTATATCTTTAAATTTTGGTTTCTTTATTTTTGTAAGATCCAAAGTCAGTAAAATGCAGTACAGTATGCTACTGTAAAACACTTCTGCATTTGACATGATTTCAGAGCTGCATTTCCCAGTCATTTAAATGTAACTACGTCTTCAGATTTAAAGCTACTAACGGCACTGCTCACCACGTTGTTGTTGTTGTGTTTTGTTGTGGCAGGGCTGGTGTGTGTGTTTGTGTGTGTGTGTGGTAGTCATGCATCATAATTAAGCAGGCCTGTCAGGGGGTTGGAGCTCCTAACCCCGAGCAGTCACATGACTCAGGGTCTTAGAACAACCTCTGCCCCGCAGTTAACATCTGCACTATGCTGCAATCTCTCTCTCTTTCTCTCTCTCTCTCTCTCTCTCTCTCTCTCTGTCTCTCTCTCACACACACACGGGTTGTCACACACTCTTAATCACATGTGCATGATTCATTAGCTCTAAAATTGTCATGGGAGGAACATCAAGTCAAATAGCCATACCCATTGTTTTGCATCATTCTGGGATAGTCAGGAACAGTAAATAGAAATTAGGTGTGTGTGTGTGTGTGTTTTATGGAATGGTTGACTAAGGCCTCATTCACACCAACTTGAGCATGTACAGCACATAACCGTGTACAATATGTGTGCATTCGTCACAGAATACACTCAGATCACGCGTGCAATGTGAATAGTCTAATTTGTTAACGTGCATTCTAAACGAATACGGACAGAAAACGGGCACTTGCTGTCTATGCGCTGTATACGAAGAGTGTTTGGTGTGAATGAGCCCTAACACTGCACCGTGGGTTGGAATTATCAACCCAGAAATCGATAAAAGATACTGAGTTTACATTTATGCATTCTCACTGTGCTCAGAGATCAGTGTGTGTGTGTGTCAGGCACAGGGTAAAAGAGAATAATGTATATGTATGTGTGTTTTGCAGGAAAAATAGACAGTCTCGCTCTGCTGTACTGCTGTATTGTATGCGTCAGGTAGTCTTTCTCTGGTGCGTGTGTGTGTGTGTGTTAGTGTGTGTGTGTGTGTGTGTGTGTGTGTGTGTGTGCGCGTAGAGATTATACAGTCAGCAGTGTCAGCCTTGCCTCTGCTCTGGGCTCCCATTTCTCTTGTGCTTTTAACTCCACTATTTATACAGGTTTTCTGTGTGTGTGTGTGTGTGTGTGTGTGTGTGTTGCCGCTGAGGAGGGAGCATAATGAAATAGCATAAGTGCTCTGACACTCTGGATTCTAATTCATTTCCCTTGTTTACTATTGAGTGGCCCTCTCAGAGTTTCAGGAGAGGATGTGAGAGTATGCGCATGTGTGTGTGTGTGTGTGTGTGTGTGTGTGTATGTATGAGAGTGTATGTGTTTGTGAGTCCATAAGAGGTGGAGTTCTGTCTACCCTCTGAGAACTGCTCTGAGACATCTGCTGTGAGACCTGTGCTATGTGTGTGTGTGTGTGTGTGTGTGTGCATGCGCTGAGACCTGGTCTCTGCCCTCATTAGTCTGTGCACACTTGGAAGCATACACAGGAAGGAGGGGGCAGGACTACAGGAGAGGAGAGGAGAGGGGAGCAGGGCAGTGGGGAGGAGTAGAGGGGAGGAGGTGGAGAGGGAGGTAGTTTAAGGAGTAGAGCGGAGGAGAGGAACAGAGGTGGGGAAGAGTAGAGAAGCATGAGGAGAGGAGGGAAGGAGAGAGGGGAGAAGAAGAGTAGTGGAGGAGAGGAGAAGAGAGGGGGAGGAGAGGAACACAGGTGGGGAAGAAGAGAGGAGAAGAGAGAGGGAGGAGAGATGGGAAGAGAGGAGGAGAAGAGTAGAGGAGGGGGAGGAGAGGTGAGGTAAACGCAGAGGGAATGATGACGTGATTGACTGAGATGGATGAAACCGTCAGTGTTGATGCTTTAAGTGCCGTCTTCAGAACAATCAGGCGGAGGGAGAGAGGGAGGGAGAGGGAGGGAGGGAGGGAGGGAGAGAGAGTGACAGAGGGAGACAAAAGAGGACAAGGAGCAGGTGGAGAACATGGGAGAGGAGAGCAGGAGGGAAAGATGGGAGAAAGAGGAGAGATGGGAAGTGTATATGGACAGGAGGGAAGGGTGTGTGTGTGTGTGTCTGTCTGCTGTCCCAGTAATGCTGTCTAAAGGGTGTCCACTACTGTGTGTGTGTGTGTGTGTGTGTGCGTGTGTGTGTGTGCGTGTGTGTGCACGTGTGCGTATGACTACTGTCACAGTAATGCTGTCTAAAGAGTGTTCACTACTGTGTGTGTGTGTGTGTGTGTGTGTGTGCGTGTGCATGTGACTGCTGTCACAGTAATGCTGTCTAAAGGGTGTCCTCTACTGTGTGTGTGTGTGTGTGCGTGTGCGTGTGCATGTGACTGCTGTCACAGTAATGCTGTCTAAAGGGTGTCCACTACTGTGTGTGTGTGTGTGTGTGTGTGTGTGTGTGTGTGTGTGTGTGTGTGACTGCTGTGACAGTAATGCTGTCTAAAGGGGGCCACTACCACTTGTGACAGCTCATCAATCCAAACCTGGGAATGTCACGACAGGTGTGTGTGGGTGTGCGTGCCTGGGGATATCTGTGTTGAGTGTGTGTGTATGAGTGTGCACGTCTGTGGGTGGGTGTCTTTGTGTGTGTGTGTGTGTGTGTGTGTGTGTGTGTGTGTGTGTGTGTGTGTGTGTGTGTGTGTGTGTGTGTGTGTAAGAGATGAGAGGCCAGTATTAAAGGAGGAACCTCCATGTACAGCACTTTCACCCCTGACAGATCTCATTCATCAGCTCACACAGTGAATGTCAGGACATGTGTGTGTGCATGAGAGAGAGAGAGAGTGTGTGTGTGTGTGTGTGTGTGTATGGATTGTGTAGTTGTGCACCTTCGGCTGGGGTAAAGACACTTGGTCATGATAGTCATGCAGCATGATCTCTAGGTCTGTATAAATAAGCTTTGTGTGCGTGTGTGTGTGTGTGAGTTAAAAACAGTGCATTGTTGGCTTATGACAGCTTACTGCTCATGTGGTCAAAGAGTATGTACACTGTCATGTTGCAGCTTAAGGTTGTGTGTGTGTGTGTGTGTGTGTGTGTGTGTGTGTGTGTGTGTGTGTGTGTGTGTGTGTGTGTGTGTGTGTGTGTGTGTGTGAGAGAGAGAGCTTTTTGTCAGATTTGTGTGGTGATGGACAGGCTGTGTGGTGTGGGGATCAGCAGTGGCTTATCCATGGTGTTGTGTCAATATTCACTCTGCACACACACACACACACACACACGCACACACACACACACACACACACATACACAGTCAGTGATGGATAAAAACACATTAGAGACATGCCCATGGACAAGGGCATAGACTCACAACATATGCATTAGTGCACATTCACCAATGCATTCATACACAATTGGAACAGCTGCATAAATGTAGTCTCACACACATACACACACACACACACACACACACACACACACACACAGCTAAGACATGCATCTCCGAAATGTTTTATATTCTCACACACACAGCACCTAACATTAGATATAGCCTGTAGTGTGTGTGTAATGTAGGCAATGTGGCAGAAATGGTGTGTTAAACAATAAATCGCATATAATGTCAAACACTGAATCATTTACCTGCCTTATAAATGTGTAATGTATGACTGCAGCACACACACACACACACACACACACACACACACACACTTGAACATATACAGTATATGCAGTGAGGTCCAGGTGTGGGCACTACAGAAGTTAGACCCATGACTTCTACTATAGCTAGAAACTAGCTGTAAACATATTCTGCCTCTAGGTGGGGCCCTAACCACCTACATGACCTTAGATTTCTGGTATCACCCTAGCAAAGTACTTTATTGAGTTACTAACATTACATTCATAGTGAGGTCCGACATCGTTGCTATGGTGTATGACGTCATTAACGGACCGTTTATGGATTTCTTTGTGGGCGGGGGAAGGAATGCGGCATTGAGCTTAAAGCTAGCATATAGGCTATGCCTTTGTTACATGTTTTAATCAATACAAATATTTCGTTTTACTCCTTGAAGCATGTGTTTTTGTTTAAAGCAGTGACATGCTAGTAAGTTGTCATCTTCAGTTTGGATAAATGACAGATGAAATACAGTATTCATTTTCTAGTATTAAAGTGAAAGTAAAAATCACTGTTGACAGATATTTATAAGACTGTTTTACGAGGGAGGGAGGGGGAAGTTTTTATATTAGTTATACACAGCAGGTATAGAAATACTACTGAGCTACTACTGATGCTTATGTTAAATGTTATTTGTCTAGAGCAGTGCTTCTCAATTATTTTCTGTTACGCCCCCCCTAGGAAGAAGAAAACATTTCGCGCCCCCCCCAATCTCCACCGTAACTGTAATAGTATCATTTGTCTATGCACATCTGCAATATGCACATCTGCATAACACTGTATCCTTACTGACATTAAAGAAAACAAAAAAGAAATACAGATCAACTTAAGAACAAAGAATAACTTTATTAACATTGTAACCAAACAGCATAAGCAGTTTCCTTGTTTTGAATACATCCCGTCTTCACGTATTAATTGTAATCTCAGTGATAAGGGGGACAACGCTCTTCGAGATATCCAGACCAATACAATACCGTTACCCCTAACTTACGCCATGCTAAAATACAACAATCACCTTCATTTAATGTGTACTCAGTGTTTGGGCCATCCTAATGTGACCACATAATTCATAGTCCTGTTACTACTTCATAGTGCTCAATAACACATCCCATAGTCTAATCTTGTAATGCTTTTTAATCAATCTACATAGTTTTTTATTTCCAAATTTGCATTTGACTAGTCTCTGCAAAATTAGGTTGTCAGTCCCCTTACGTCACCAAGCATGGACTAGACTACATTACACTTCATTTAAATATGGACTTACCCATTATTACATGATTCTTGGATGATAATTGATTCCTAAACTCAAAATATACTGTGCAGGTGCTGCAAAGCATCAAGACTGACTGCAGGAATTGACCTCTTTATTCAGATTAATGCAAATATGCTGATTTGAAGCATGACCAATATGAATTTGAGAGCACACGTAGTTACAAGTTAACATATTTTTTATTAAAGTCTTCAGAAAAATGTCAGTAATGGAAATAAAGAAAAGTGTAGTGCAAGTGTGTAGTGTTGCGATGTCAAACCAAAAATCCCAAAACAAAGAAGAAGGAGAGAGCTCCCATACTCATGGCTAGAAAGCCTTTTGAAAGCCAGGCCATCAGGTAGAACCCCCACCACACCTGGCCACCAGTCCAGCGGCTAACTGGGGGGAGTAAAGGCAAATAGGAACAGGGGCGGAGCTGGGATCCTGCTAGGGACTGACTGGATTGTGACACATACATTGTAAGTAAACAGTTTTTTATGCCATTCCATTGCTGTGTTTTTAAGTTGGACTCTGCCTCTCTACACTTCTCGCAGTCTTCTTTGCCCGGGACTCTAAGAAGCGCAATAAATGTTCTTAGATGGCGTTGAACAGCAGCCCTCTCCTCAGGCGTCCATGGTTTTCTTTGCATTTTTTCCCCTGATGACAACAAATAGACAAAATGTGAAGAGAAAGAATCAAAATAAATGAATATTCACTCATCTGAGGGAACATAATGGTGGATCAGTCATGTGTAGTGGGTGGGTGGGTAGATCAAAACCATCTTGTTGACTTACTATGCTTTAGACGCACTACGGCCTCCTCTTCAGGATCATCAGATTGTGCAGCAGCCTCTCTTTTGGTCTGTTCTGTTGTGAAGGATTTCTTCCCTGGTGATTACAGACAGACAAACAACATGTTAGGGAAAAGCAGGGAACAACACAAACACAACAGGACATGCAACACAATTCCACATGTACAAAGACACAGAACATGCAGATAAATATGACACTTAAGCAAACACTGTAAGGGCTGATTCACACCAACATGACTGTGTACAGCACGTAACCATGTACAGCGTGTGAGCGTATTGTGAGAATATTTGCACTCACATCGGACATGTCTGCGTATACAGCGCATGAGCGGGAATTCAGCTGCCAGTCCCGTCTTTAAATGCACTTGGCAGGTGTCTTTCAGTCCACATAGCCATGTTTCACGTTGATCTCACTGTAATAAACACAATATGTGTTTCTCAGTTTTTATTTCCTTATTTTAAACGTTGTTTAGAAAGCATGACTGCACTTAGTAAAACTTGATCACTTTGGTAAGGCCAACAGATTGGTATTGGTTTGGTACTGGTATGACTGATAGCTTTTCAGCGTTTGTTTTATGCTGTTGTAAGCGATTGGTAATATTTTGCAGACAGTTTTTGACGTATCCCTGTGTCAATACATGCATTGATGGCCCAGTTGACATGAATTGTATTGTTATGCCATAGCTTTCTATAGGATTTTGGCTGAATACGCTCACATCACGCGCAGAAAAATAGACTCGGTTTCTATTTTCTAGCTGCAGCCCGTATTCTGAGTGTATCTCACGGGCAGAATACGCTCAGATCACGTGTGCGGTGTGAAGAGTCCCATTTGTTAACATGCATTCTAAACGAATACAGACAGAAAACGGCATGTGCTGTATATGCAGAGTGTTTGGTGTGAATCAGCCCTCAAGAGTCACAACCATCTTGTTGACTTACTATGCTTTGGACGCACTACGGCCTCCTCCTCAGCATCATCATCAGATTGTGCAGCAGCCTCTCTGTTGGTCTGGACTGTTGTGAAGGATTTCTTCCCTGGTGATTACAGACAAACAACATGTTAGGGAAAAGCAGGGAACATTCTTACCATTTGTGCTAGCTTTGACTGTTAGAGACCTGGCATCAGAGTGTGAATTTGATGATGGGGAAGGTGATGTTGAAATTGAGACCTAACCTTCATCCTCTGTAAAGCCTTCAAAACTTGATGAATCCTCTGAATGTTCTGGTTGGGAATCCGAATCAAACGTGTCATCGCCGTTATCATTTTCTTCATTAGAGCCCTCATAATGCTGTGAGACAAAAGTCTAAAAAAATAATAATAATAATGTTTCAGCAGTGGTAGGCAGATACAATGGCAATAAGTTATTAGACAGTTCACATAAATTGCATGTTCAAGAATAATTCTGCACAACACTTTCTTTTCATGATTTGTATTATGTGTTATGTATGGAGGGAGGTCATGACTAATAGGCCAAAGCAATGGTTAATAGGCTGCATCTTTATATGCTTATTGAAATCACTGTATTTAAATACAATGCAACAGACAAAACCATGTTTATGACACCTCCCTCTCATGACTTACCAATGATTGATTACTGTACTTCTCCACTCCAAAGGTTGTTGCATACTATGAAAAGAGGAAAAGGCAGTTAGTCTTTTAGTTAGTCCAGTTAGCCAACCAGTCTGTTTTTTTTTTTTTAATATCATTAGTAGTCAGCTATCATTATGCTTATTTAATAAAGGAACAATTGTTTCCAAATTCCTTAACTAACAACACACATTTCTAGAATCAGCATATATAACATGTTTAACATTGCACAGTTGCCTTAGCTTAGGGGTTCATTTGCAGCTCCCTCTCTTTTTACTGCCCTGTAGCCTGTGGCTTGTAGGTGTGTCAATTTATCACTTATGCTTATTTAATAAAAGAGCAACTGTCGCTGCTCTGGCCGCCATAAATAACACACATTGCTAAGATCAATATATAACATGTTTAAGGTGAATCATTGCACAGCTGATTTGTCTCAGTGCATCTCAAGCTGGTATGTGCAGACGTTACCGCGGTTGAATTGGTTTGATTTTAGATATTGGATATTCGACACATTCAAAGACACTCATATAACTCGTGATGTATATCACTGATTCTTTTCAAACAACTTGTGATGTCCTCATGATCATCCAGGGTATATATCACAAGACTGTAATTACTTAAAAAATATACTAGGAGCTGATTTAATGCATCTTTGTGAATTCAAAACTCATAACTTGTGATGTATGTGCAGAGACAACAACCTCCTGCTGAATGGCAGCAAGACTAAGGAGATTGTTGTCAACTTCCATAGAGGCCATGCCCAACACCTGCCACTGACCATGAATGGTGCTGCTGTAAAGAGAGTAAGCAGCAAAAAATTCCTGGGGGTGCACATCAGTGAGAACTGCTTCTGGACCACTAATACTGCATCACTGGTGAAGAAAGCCCAGCACCGCCTGTACTTCCTGTGAAAACTCAACCGGGCAAGTGCTTCACCTCCCATTATGACAGCATTCCATAGAGGAATCACTAATAACATCCTTTCCAGTTGCATCACTGTGTGGGGCGGGAGCTGCACTGACTACAACAGGAAAGCCCTGCAGCGCATAGTGAACACAGCTAGGATCATTGGTGCACCACTCCCCTCCCTGCAACACATATACACCACCCACCTCACCCGCAAAGCGATCACAATTGTGAGTGATGCAAGCCACCTCGCACACAATCTGTTCAGCCTCCAGCCCTCAGGTAGGAGGTACAGGAGACTCCACTCCCGCACCATCAGACTCACCAACAGCTTTATCCACCAGGCTGCTAGGATGCTGAACACCCTCCCCTCTCCACCCACAGCTCTATCCACCAGGCTGCCAGGAAGCTAGGAATCTCCCCAAGACACACATACATGAAGTCTGAGTGTCCCAGCCCAGGCAATTCAGGCACAAACTACACACACACAGTCTGGGTGTCCCAGCCCAGCCCAACTCATGTTACGTGCAACATTAATCCATTTGACAATAACTTGGAATATTAATGTGCAATAACAATTTACCACTTGCACTAGACCCACATAAGAACTGCCTTGTGCTCTGCAGTATGCATCTGCTGCTTTTATTACTGATACTATCTTAGAACCTTAATGCTGTCTTAGCACTGTGACTTGACTGTATTGTACTGTACACCAATGTTCAGCTTAATTGGCTACTGTAGTGGTTAGGTATGAGTGTTATTTGTTGTGCCTGTGCATATAATGTTGTCCTGTCTTGCACTTTAATGTCACAGTGAGACAGTGGACACAGGGACCCTGAGAAACATAATTTCAATTCCTTTGTATGTCTAGTACATGTGAAGAAATTGACAATACAGCTGACTTTGACTTTGACACTTGAAAATCAGCTACTGCTGAAATGACACAGATTGTGCCACAATTACTGTATTTGTATGATATACAAGTTTGTTACTTATTAGTATTCCAACTCTCATTGCCTTTTTAAACTCTATTTTCATGAACTACTATTGATGTTATGTTAATGTATGTTTATAATTACACTGTGGGCCTAGGGAGCACTGCAGTTTCAATCCTATGTATGACCTGTACATATGGCTTGACTATATGCACACTTCAATATATGCACACTGAATGTTTAAAATTCTCCCCAAATTTACTTGGATTAGTTTATCTCCATTTAGCCTGCATTATACAAGGAAAACATAAAAGCAAGGGTTAGGCTATTCCAAATCTAAAATACAAACACCATCTCATATAGGCCACTCAATCTACAAGCAGGCTGCAAGTCTCCCACCCTGCACTGTAACGACTTTCCTCCAAAAAGTTTCCTCCTTAATTTAAAGACCAACCCCATCCCCCCTCCCCCACCCCCACTGTAACAATTTCCCTCCAAAAAGTTTCCCTCCATAATTTAAAAATCCACCCTAGTTACGACCGTCCAATAGAAAAAATACAAATGAGTCTTTGCAGTACCTGCATAGGGGGCGCTTTGTGTGATAAGAGTGAAAAATGTGTGTGAAGGTGTGTGAAGAACACACACTTACTTTTCTGTATTTCCATTCACACTGAGGCCATTTTCAAAAAGTTGAGAAACTTTTAGTTTGCTTGTCTTATGGCTTTATAACACCATTACTACAAAGAAAAAGTGAGGTCCGACCAAAAAGACCTCACTTCCCCAAAAAGACCTCACTCAAAAGGTCTGTTACCCGTTCTGGGGCTCACTTTGAATGTAGTTCAAACACGTACCTCTCTCTCTTTCTTTCCCTGTCTATCTCTCTTTCACAGACACACACACACATGCTCTCTCTCTCTCTCTCTCACACACACGCATGCGTGCGTGCGCACACACACACACACACACCCCTATGCTGTTACAGTACCTGAAACACCACTCTCTCCTGTCTTAAGAAGCATAATTTTGAACCCTGTAGCGGGCTTTGATAAACACGCACGCACACACACACACACACACACACACACACACACACACACACACACACACACACACACACACACACACACACACACGAGTGTCAGTCTTACAGCGTCCCTGGGCTCAGCACAAGGGCTGGCGGTGCATAGCTGTGGGAATGTTAAAGGAGTTCTATTAGCATGGGAATGTTTAACTCAGACGGGGTGGCCAAGGGGGTGGGGAGAAACACTATGTACACAAGGTTGTATTGTATAAGATTTAATGTACTGTGAAATGGAAAACATTTGTGTGTGTACGTGCGTGTGTCTGTGTGTGTGTGTTGGCAGTTTGTGACATTCATGCTTGGTCACCAACAACAGGAAGAATATCAATTCCCAGAATGCAACTCTGACAGCAGAATATTAAAAAGGAAATCTGTGTGTGTCTGTATGTGTGTGTGTGTGTGTGTGTGTGGGGTGGGGGGGGGGGGGTGGGGGGGGCAACAGTTGAGGAGGACAACTGGAGAAAGATGAGATGAGCAGAAAAGAGAGAGAGAGAGAGATTAAAGTGAAGAGAAAGCAGGAAGGGATATTAAGACCTACATCTCTCTCTGCCTGTGTGTGTGTGTGTGTGTATGTGTGTGATTAAGCAGAATAAAGGCACATACAGTCAAAATAAATGCTGTAGGCTGAGGACATAGTGTGCTGTTTGTTCAGGAGTGTGTGTGTGCTCCTTGTGCTACCCCACATGCTGTGTGTGTGTGTGTGTACGCTATTGGTACTACCCCACATACTGTGTGTGTGGTCTTGCTGCTACCCCACATGCTGTGTGTGTGTGTGTGTGTGTCTGAATGAGAGTGCTATTGAAACACCATTGTGTGGGAGTGTGGGAGAGGAAGTGTGTGCGATGTTTTGCTGTGATATGTGAAGTGTGTGCTCTTGGTGCTAGCCCACATGCTGTGTGACAGACTGACCTCACGTCTCCATCTCACTAAGGTGTCCCAATGACCTTTGACCTGTAGGGTGACCTGCAGGGGTGACCTTTGACATACCTGCAGGGGCGACCTCTAACCTGCAGGGGTGTCAAAGCCTTCGTGGAGGACTTACCGTAGACCTAAAATTACCCTAAGATGGATTAGAATGAGCCCTTTCCTCTGCTTTCTTCACCTCTCTAATCTGCTTTCTCCTCCAGGATTTCGCAATGTTGCGATCACAACTATTAACGCAAAATCAGTCAACCCCCAACAAATTCACTGTGGCCCTTTCAACTTTTAATATTTCCCGTAGCTTTTCCGCAATTTTGACTGTGATGATCACTGTCATATCGGTTCAGTTTCTATAGCTCATTGGTACTGTAAGAATAGGGGCGTGGCCACATGGGGGCCAGGGGGGGCCATGGCCACCACTGGTCAGAGGATGGCCACCCCGCTGGCCCCCCCTACGGACCCACCCTTTGCCTACTTGAACTTAATATTTTGCACTCACAATGAAAGCTTACTAGCTCGACAGATAGTTAAACAAAGTCAGCCAACAATAAGAAGTCAATTTTCCTTATTTGGTCTTTACTTTTTAGTGAAACTGAAGCACAACAAAACACGAAATACAAATGAGCGTCTGTCATTCAACGGTTAGCATAAGGCTAGCTTAACATTAGAAAGTCTATAGGCAGGCTAACCGCGATTAGCATCTCTTTATTTAACATTTATTTCCACAGTTGAGTTGTGTATGATACCATGCCATTGAACGTTTTTTATCAGCCAAATATGTGATATCAGCTTTGTTGTAAATTATTTGTTTAGCCTGACAGCAACAGTTAATCATCAACAATATCACAAATGCTTTTAACCAATGTTAACTTTAGCAAGTGCGAAAATGCATGGAATTTGACACCGTTTTTTATAGTTTTCTAATCATCTGCGCCTTTTGCTCCATAAAAAAGAGGTCAAAAGAGGTCTTAAGGCGTGCGATGGGCATATGGAGAAAACACTGGACACTGGACAGGTCCGCCTTAATTGAATGACTACTATATGGCACCAGATATGGCACAAATACACCAGAATACAGGAAATCAAATCTAGCTAATTAAAACATTTACGGGGGAGGACCCCCCGGATCCCCAAACTACATTAATCAAAAGGCCACCCCTTCAATAACGCTGGCCACCCTTTGGCCACCCCATGTAAAAAAAAAGTCTGGCTACAAGACCATTGACTGTGACAGAAGATTCCGAGCTCGTGCGTGTGCCCTTACGTGCACGTCACAGGTTTTCAGTGAATGGCAGTTCGTTTAATGAAATGCTCCTGCCAGTTAGTTCACCTATGACTTTGGCTTCGAGTTTGAGCATTAAGATCCACTTTCCTTTACTTTTTATTCATTTGTCTTTCCTTTTACAAAATAGATGTGCGTCACTGGCGAATTGTGAGTAGTCTTTCCATGTTTTATTGTCCATGTGCTAGGTAAATGTGTTCGTTTTTTGTAGTATTCATTTGCTAACATGTAGACCAAACTGAGGTAAATGGAAAGCTTAAGTTTCATTGCTGTGATTTCGTTTTAAACTTGTACATTTTTTTCATTCAAGAACTGTTTACTGGCATGGGCTAATTGCTGTTATTGTGTTCTGACTGCATAACTGTAGTCGAATATTTAAATGTAGCATATTAGCACCTTTATAGCATAGTTTAATTTATGTTATTATTAGGTGTGAGTTGCTGCGATCTGCCTATAGGTGGCAGTATTGAAAGTTAATAGCAGGCAGATTTCACTATGTAGAAGTAATGCTGTATTAGTATTAACCAGACTGGGTGCATTTCTTTATTTTCAGACTTTGTTTATTAATAACAAAAATGTATATTTTTATTTACCTTTTTCTTAAACCACACACACGCGCACACACACCTCATACAAGTATATATAAATAAGTAAATAGTCATCTACGAAATACAACCTGGCACAATTCATACGTACAAGATGCAGCTCAAAGTGCTTTACAGTTTGGCAAGTACAACACAAGACAACATTTCTTGCAGTCCAATGGCACCGGAGCGCACTAGCACAATAACGAAATGTCACAATGGTGCAATGGCCCGTTGATACAGCCTCTTGCGTGAACACGGGTAAACAGTCCTTGTAATCCAGAGCCGCTAGATTGACGCAATGTCCCGTTGATGCGGGCTCTTGCATAAACACAGGTCAACAGTCCTTGTAATCCAGACGCGCTAGAACGATGCAATACTCCGTTGATGCGGGCTCTTGTGTGAATACAGGTCAACAGTCCTTGCAATCCAAAGACGCTAGAACAAGGGAAGTTCATTGAGGCGCAGTCGGGTGGTTAATGTCCCCAGGGGCAACAGGGGTGAGGAAAAATTTCCTGTTTGTTTGATTTGTGTGAATTCTAGGAAGAAACCTCAGGTATCAGTGAGGAAAACTCCCTTTTTCTAGAAAGAAACTTCAGGCAGAACCACGTCCCCCAGGGGAGCCCATCTGCCGTGGCTGGTAACGGGAAGTCTCTGACTGTCTTAAGGGCCTTTGATCTGAACAGGGAAGTCAATGGATTCTGCTTCCCTGATGTGCGGTGGTAGGGCATTCCATCTCTACAACATGTCTGCCAGCTAGTAGAGAGGAGTATTAATGCGATTTGACACTCTATTCGACACAACAAGCTGTTTTATTCAATACTGCATCCTGTCGCAATTTTTTAGATCCCTTTATGTTTAATAGGTTAATATAATTATAAAGAGTAAAAAAAAGTGCAACTTGTACTTGCTCTTGCAACATTTTTACAACAAAATGCCTAAAAACACTGCAACTTCCATTGCAACTTTTTGGAAAAGCTGCCGCAAAAGGCATTTCACTAGTTCACGTTCTGAAATTTGAGTAAACGAGCGATTATTAAGATAAAGAGAATTTGGGGCGCTTCTCTTGATCCGGGGGCTCTCCGCGGAAGAGCCGCCTGCTGCGGCAGGACGGATCAAAAAGTGCATCCGCCGTTCCTGACAGAGCGACTGCGCGGCAGAAGACTGGCAGGACGTGCGAGCACCCGAGAAGCATTCGGGATCGATCTGAGGCGGCGATGAGGATGAGCATGTACAAGTACAGTTGGCGAGCGTCTCTTGATCCAGGCTCTACGCGGTAGAGCCGCCTGCTGCGGCAGTACGGATCACGACGTGCATCCACGAGGCCCCAGTGGAACGACTGCGTGGCAGAAGTCCGATGGGACGGCGCGAGCACCCGAGAGGCATATGTACAAATACAGTTGGCGAGCGTCTCTTGATCCAGGCTCTACGCGGTACAGCCGTCTGCTGCAGCAGGACGGATCACAAGGTGTATCCACGAGGCCCCAGCGGAACGACTGCGCGGCAGAAGTCCGGTGGGACGGCGCGAGCACCCGAGAGGCATGATCGATCCCAAATAAGATTTAGAAAGTATCTCATGAGATATTTTAAATTGATGGCGAGTGAGACATTTAAATGATATGCAAGTAGAGCGCATTTGGGCAAGGTCGCAGGCCGGGGTCCTAATATGCTAACAAGTCTTCGCATGACCCTACGCAGGCAGGTGTCATGAGAAAAACCGAGCAAGCACCCCAAAAGAGGCAAATGTTTAAGGGACCCTTGGCCAGGACCGTGCAGTACGAATCACGACGTAAGTTTTAGCTGAGCTTTCTTTAGTTCTGATGGATTACATCAGATGTATAACTGATAAGCATCCGAGGACCATCGAACACCGTTAGATGCTGCGGTGGTGGCTGTGCCAATTCTAGAAGAGTGAGAGTAGTGAGAATCTGCTGGGATACTTACTTGAGTAGTTATGGATTTAAGGTGGGATTGAACAGTGAGCGTGTAATTGGTCGTCCGTCGGACATGAAGAGGGGATCATTCTGAGAGGTGACGGAGGCACGGTAATTCATATAATGAATGAATCTAGAATTGTAGGTTGCGGACGCGTAGGTGAATTTAAGGTTGAAATTGGCACTGGAAGTCGTGAATTCGTTACATCTAAGCAGCCCAAAATACACCAGAAAGAACGCAGCCATCAGCGTTAGGCCTGTATGGGGTTTGAACGCGGGAAATTAATGAATGGTGATGGGGAGCCGAAGGTGAGAGTAGCCGGTTTGGCCTTACGGATACCTTTAATCATTAGAGAAATGCAGTAGCTAGGGAGCAATTTGCTGACTGGGAAGTAAACTAGTTCTGCTGCTACGGCTGAAGCGTTGGTCAGAGTACGCAGGTACTCTTCGATTTCCTTAACTGAAACAGGTCAGACAAGGCGTGCATAGGCACAGCCTGATAGTCTCAAATGTGTAGGGATTGGCGATGAAGAACATTGAGGCATTAAACCGAAGGTGCTTCTGTCAATGGAGTCAGGTCCAGGGCCACAGCCGGAGCCAATATTCCAGAACACTCAGTCACACTCTCGGGGAAAGGCGAAAACCCACGTTACCCAAAGAAAAACCACTCTTGCAAATTTTGTGGAAAAAACATTGGGAAGTCTGGGAAAAATTCCTTTACCAGCACCATAACAAATGGCTACTCAGAGTTGGACAGCAGAGAGTGGACGTGTGCTACACCACTGTTAAGATTATGAAAAATAAGATAACCGTTACAGGCAAAGCGCTATTAACCGTGTAAAATTATTCGATTTCAAAGTGGCGCTAAAAGCATAAGTCTATAAAATGCTACTGCGTCATTTCCAGGAGGTCCCGTTTTCTGTGGGTGGTGTAGTGATTGATAAAGTAGTTTGGCAAGCGTACTCCGTCTGCAGCCACGCAGGCTGCAGTGTAAGAAATCCTGTAAGTATCGAACTGATATGGATACCAGTACCCCCCAAAACATGTGCATGATGTACGCGATCCACTAAAATAGCTAGATTCCGGACATATGAAATCTATTTGGCAAATAAACAAAACGATGGAACGAGAATGATGCATGTTGAGACACTGCACACTTGTGCCTCAGGACAACTGCAAAAAAGACATGACGAGGTTATGTGAAAGCCAAGTCCCTGAGTGGGAAAACCATGCCAACCCAGCAAAAAATGCCAAAATGTTATTTGTCATTCGTGGTGACTAGTAGGCCAATTCGGCTTGATACCACGGGAGTGTAATACCTTGTTTCGCCTCATAGCCCCAAAGAACAATGTTAGGGGAAGAGGGGCACTATTTCACTCAATACAAATGCTGGCTCAAAAACGGAAGAGGTATGACTATAATGGGAGTGAAGGAACGACCCGGTAAATTAAGGACCAGATTATTTGATAAAGATGTCTGCAAATGTGGAATTCGAAGTTTGAACATGCGTACGGGGTACACCGTGACGGGTTTGATGGAGAAGTAAAACCACTCTGCGGAGTGGTGGGCGATTCAACTGTGTGTAAGCACCAGCATAGGGAAATGAGAGCCGCTTCATCAGGGCACTGATCAGCACGAACCACTTCAAAGGGAACCTTAGTCAAACTAAGTATGTTGCCAAAGCCACTACAGATAACGTAACCAAATTAATTCGAGTAAAACTCCGAAGGAACCAGCCAATATAAGTTTGCTTAGTAGCAAACGTTGCTAACATCCCACCACGAAAACAGACCTTGACTGTGTAGATTCTCATTCATCCGGGCCACAGCAATTGAAGGAGCCAGGCCGCAAACGACTGAACCTCCTTTGGAGCTTGAAGACGCTTCACCCCTCGTCCGAAGGCTGAATAAGAAAACTTTGTTAGGCAGGAGCAGTGTCAGCATAGCCACAAACAACGTTGGCGAAGGCAGCAAGTAACACTAGTAGCACGGTTAGCATCGCGGCTAACGAACATTGGGTAATTACTGTTAAACACGGTTAGTTGCTCAGCGTTTTAGCATGGTTAGCGTCGTTACCAGCTTGCTAACATGCATACAAGAGCCACGACCGATTTCCCGTGCGCTGATTACCCGGACGGACGTCTATTCAGTGCAAACATATGCAAAATCTGAGTAAATTGCGTTTGCTTGGTAGCAAAGGTTGCCAATATCCCACCACGTATTCAGGCCTTGTAAGTATAGCTGCGTTGTTAGTATTAGCATCAAAATTAGCAGTATTAGCATCGAAGTTAGCAGTATTAGCAGCGAAATTAGCAAGTAGCACAGGTAAGGCAGCCAGTATCACGGCTAACAAACACTAGCTAATCACATTAGACATCACATTGAGACATTAAGGGGATAGGGAAGGTGTAGCGACGCGGTCGCTACAGCTTTGGAGGCGGCGCACATTACAAGGGGATGGGGAAGGTGTAGCGACGTGGTCGCTACAGCTTTGGAGGCGGCACACATTACAAGACATAAGATACATTACATACATACAAGACATTAAGGGGATAGGGAAGGTGTAGCGACGCGGTCGCTACAGCTTTGGAGGCGGCGCACATTACAAGACATAAGATACATTACATACATACAAGACATTAAGGGGATAGGGAAGGTGTAGCGACGCGGTCGCTACAGCTTTGGAGGCGGGCGAGACATTAACGGGGGCGCAGCACACGCCTTTGGTTTTGTATCCGCAAGCCTTGTAAATGTGGAAGTCAAATGACTCTCCCGATGCAAAGGGCAGGGTGTATGGCCGCTTTGGCGGGCAGCGGGAGAGAAGCAGAAGGGTAGGCTCCGTAGCGATGCCAGAATTCGCCCGGGCCGAAGAGGGATACCGGGAAGTCGACTGAAGCTCGGAGAAAATATTTAGAGTAGCTGCTGGCGGTTTGAAGTAGTTGGGAAATGTTGATGTTTGCTATCGAGCAGCGATCGGAGTAAGGCATCCTTAGGAGCAACCCTGGAAAACAGGCGAGCAAGCAGAGGCCTTGCGAGCGGAAAGAAGCGAGCAGAAACACTGACAGGTGAGCAGAGAATAAGTACCGGAAAAGGTTAATGAGAAGGGCGTGACAAATTTCGTCCGTTTTTTTAGGAAACGCCATTTTAGGATGCAACTTTCTCAAAAAGGCCGGCAAAATCCTGGAGGGACTGCTACTCTTTCCTCTGCTTTCTTCACCACTTTTCCTTCATGCACCACTCACTCTTTCTTCTCATCCTTCTTTCCCCTCTTTTTCATTTCTTTTGTTCCTTTCTTCATTTTATTTTAAAGCCATAGTTTCATATCCGTGGGTATGCCTGTGTGTGTGTGTGTGTGTGTGTGTGTGTGTGTGTGTGTGTGTGTGGTGTGCCTGTGATTGATCGCTCTGTGTGTGCTGGTTGACTGCAACGAATGTGTGTGAGCGTGTAATTGATTGCCGTGTGTGTGTGTGTGTGCGCACGCGTGCCTGTATGGGGGACTTGATGCATAGAGTTGAACAGGCAGTAGTTTGTCATGGTGAGTTATGCTGCTATAATTGCACTGTACTGGGCCTTGGGCCCTGTGGCCTTGTGTGTGTGTGTGTGTGTGTGTGTGAGAGAGAGAGAGAGAGAGAGAGAGAGAGAGAGAGAGAGAGTTTGTGTGTATGAGAGAGTGTGTTTGAGTGCAAGCTGGAGAGGGAGTGTGTGTGCGTATGGGTGTGTGTGTGTGAGAGTGCGTGTGTGAATGAGAGTGCTATTGAGATTGTGGGAGAGGGAGTGTGTGTGTGTGTGTGTGTGCGTGTGTGTGTGTGTAAGAAAGTGCATGATTGAATGAGAGTGCAATTGAGATTGCGTGACCAGGAAAGGAAGACGGTGTGTGTGTGTGTGTGTGTGTGTGTGTGTGTGTATACAAGGCTGAATTAGAGTCACAGACTCTCCTGTGTTTTTGTCTTGTGCTGATGGGGACCCAGTTAGAGTTTTAGTATGAAGGGTTTGTCTAAAGACCCACTGTGATTGGCTCCTTAAAGATTCCCCTAATGCTGGAAGCGTTCTGATTGGCTCTTTAAAGGTGGTGAAGCAATCTAAGTGGCTATTTAAAGGTGGTGAAGCGTTCTGATTGGCTCTTTAAAGGTGGTGAAGCGTGATTTCCTCTGTGGGAGCTGTGCTGATTGGGCAGCTCTACTGGGGGTTCTGTTCCAGTGCCCTTTATTAACACATCATTCCCACAATGCCCTGGGGTTGGCCAATCGATACTGGGCTTTTCTGTGCAGTAAAAGCCTTTCTGTCCCACAAACAGGAGTGTAAACAGTGTGTGTGTGTGTGTTTAGTGCCTAATGTTTCCCCTTTAGACCCTCTGAACACTCATTACACACACACACACACACACACACACACACACGCACGCACACACACACACACCCATCTCTCCAGAGACAAATAGAGAGCAGACGACTCAGTCAGGCATGAGTGTGTGTTACTGCTGAGTTCTGGAGTGGCTGCACTGCGTTTGTTTGTGTGAGTTTCACTGCTGAAGTCTACTGTAGAGTGAATGTTGAGCAGTAGTGTGAGTTTCACTGCTGAAGTCTACTGTAGAGTGACTGCTCACTGTGTGTGTGTATCTCACCACTGAAGTCTGCTGTAGAGTAACTGCTCACTGTGTGTGTGTGTGTATCTCACCACTGAAGTCTGCTGTAGAGTGACTGCAGTGTGTGTGTGTGTGTGTGTGTGTGTGTGTGTGTGTGTGTGTGTGTGTGTGTGTGTGTGTCTCACCACTGAAGTCTGCTGTAGAGTGACTGCACTGTGTGTGTGTCTGTGTGTGTGTATCTCACCACTGAAGTCTACTGTAGAGTAACTGCTCACTGTGTGTGTGTGTATCTCACCACTGAAGTCTGCTGTAGAGTGACTGCTCACTGTGTGTGTGTGTGTGTGTGTGTGTGTGTGTGTATCACTACTGAAGTCTGCTGTGGAGGAAGATGGCTGCTTAACTTGCTTAGTTCTGTTTTCTGTTGTAACCCAGATGCATCTGAGTAGGGAAATACTTGCCCGGGGGTTGCTGCATTTGGAGTCCCGAGTAGTCCAGAGTAGATGATGTAGAGGAGGAGAGGAGAAAAGGGGAGGGGAGAGGAGGAGAGGAGAAAAAAGGAGGGGAGAGGGAGAGAGGAGAAAGGAGGAGGGGAGAGGAGGAGAGGAGAAAAGGGGAGGGGAGAGGAGAAAAGAGGGGAGAAGAGGAGAGGAGAAAGGAGGGGAGAGGAGAAGAGGAGAAAAAAGGAGGGGAGAGGGGGAGAAGAGAAAGAGAGAGGAGGAGAGGAGAAAAGAGGAGGGGAGAGGATAACGGTGCTTGATGGCCACAGACAAGCGCCAGCTTACACAGGCAAGCAATCAAACACAAACAAACACACACACACACTCTGCACTGTGTCGCCAGCTCATTACCTTAGGGGGATGTCACACACACTTTCAAATACACACACACTGCTTATTAAAAACAGACTCACTGTCTTCTGTGAAAGTCTGGAGATGTTTTGCGTGCAAATAGCCAAGCTCAAAGCAGCGCCTGCCTTTAAAGTTTACACAGAATTACACTGCTCCAGTAGGGACACACATACACACACACTACAAAATTACACGACTCCACTAGGGACACACACACGCACACTAAGAATTACACAACTCCACCAGAAGCGCACACACACAAACCACAGAATTACATGACTCCACCAGAAGCACACAAACACACACACACACACACACCACAGAATTACATGACTCCACCGGGAACCGGCATGGCTGACATGGTGGTAATCGGCTGGAAAATTGGCCAAAATTGTAATTTGGAAACAAACATGCCTACAAAGAAAACTCTGATTCCACTGAAAGCTGCTAGGGTAGGGTGTGTGTGTGTGTGTGTGTGTGTGCGTGCGTGCGTGCGTGCGTGCGTGCGCGTATTGAAGTTAGTTCTTTCTGTAGCTAGATCACTATGAGAACGACTGTTCTTCCTGTAGTTAGTTCCCTGTGGAAGGGACTGTTCTTGTTTTTTCTTGCTCATTTCATCAGTTTAGTTAACTTCATGTGACACTACTGTTGGCCAAGAACTGATCAAGTGAAGTAAGCTATCTCAGCACTGTACTGTATCAGGCGGGAAACAGCACCATACAACGTCTGTGTGTCTTGGGGCAAGTGTGTGTGTGTGTGTGTGTGTCATGGGCATGTGTATGTGTCTTGGGGGCAAGTGTGACCACTCAGTAGGCGTTTTCACACTGCACGACACGTTGTGGCGACACGGTACAACATGCTAATTTACCCCGGAACGGCAGTGGGAATGCACGGTGTGTTTTTGAACCCTCTTCTGAAAAGGTGGGTTGAGAAGGCGTAGCCCAGTGGCACTGTAACATTACGCCAGGCATATTGCTGGGCGTGTACAATGACGCAAATTACCCTTGCATCGTAGTAAATACACCTGTCTGCAAAGTTTTCATTCAGTTTTTTAAAACAATCATGGCAAGACGCACAGAGTTGTTGCTGGCTCTTTGCACAACCATTCAAGGGCAAATGACATGGTACTGTACTGCACCTGGATGCTTACATGGGATTGCAAATATATAAGAATACATTTGATGCCGATTTACTGTAGCTATTTGTACACGGCACCATCAGGTGAACTATAGCGCTATCATTAAATAATTTACTCTATCCACACATTTTCGCCCACAACACTTAGGGTGAAGATGCACTGGGCGATAGTGGTCTTTGTGGGAATATTTGCAGTCACATTTGGGATATTTACAATATATGGAGATATATTGATGGATGCGCTCTGGGCATATGTTTCCTTAACAAAACAGTAGGGCTATCATCAAACATCAACATTACTCTACAGTTATTAAACATTTACTCTCCTGGTTAAAAGGCACACAACACAATGATTTGTCTCTCAAAATATGCTGTTTATTTAACATAAAATGTTCGGCATAGCATTTACCCTACCGTTTCCTTTGTCATGTCATTGTTTTGTGTTTCTAAAAAAAAAAGTTTCCCACGACCACGGAGTTTAAAATGACGCTACGACTACCGGGGTAACAGGAAGTGAACTCGCAATTTTTTTTTACTCAAAATCATGTACTTTCAAACAACACCGAAATGGGGGATATTATTCCTTGCACATTTAGCCTACATGATAAAGCTGATGGCCAAGAGACATGTACAGCATCTAAATGAAAAACAAATTACGTTGGTTGGTACGTTAATTGGTATCACGTTGGGTTATATGATTTAGGCCAAATAAACAGCATATTTCGAAAGACCGTTTGCAGTTTGCCTCTGAACTCCTTGTTGGTGT